>JAXQGY010000893.1:0-303971 GCA_037040535.1 Talaromyces sp. P118-02
AGTGGGGCTAATTATCCGAAAACGGACTAGAGCCGATGCGCAGTAAACAACTCCATTCACAGTAGTCAAAACCGACAAAGAGTTGACTTAACCAACGCGTTCTTCGAAAATCCTGTCAAAACCAGTCGCAAATATGCAAGCGCCTCACCACCGCAAAGTCGAGCTGCAGTCCAATGCCGACCTCAGTTTCCTCTACACCAACGCACTCGCGCTATCACGCGAGAAACTCGATCAAGTGTATCCGCCATCAGCAAACGACAACGCGGACGAGCCAGACCCGTTGAAGACGCGGGTGAATGAGCTGGTTGAAGAGGTATTTCCCCCCTGACTTCTCAAAAGACCCATGTATATCGGAAAGCTAATGCGAATAATGTGCTGCCAGTTCATCCACCAAACATACACCCTCGCCTCCGACTCAATCAGCATCAACGGCGTTGATCTCAACACATCCAACGCCGGTCGAAACCTGACTTCCTTTTCTGCGCCCGAGACGGTCGAATACGAAGCCTTTGACGGCGCACTCGCATCGCGCGTCGGCTCGCTGTACGCACAGCTCGAATCGCTCACGACCAGCGTGGCGCAATTACGCAGAGAAGCGCCTGGAAAGGCCGCAAAGATGTACGCGGACACACTGCAGAACGTTCTTAACGATGAAGACGCCGAGTTTGATTCTGTTGTTAAACAAGAACAAGACGAGTCCACAGAGGTGAAACCTGAGTGGAAACTGGATATCCCGTTTGGATCAGAGGCAGAAAGGGAGCGCTGGCAGAACGGCGAAATGGCAGAAGTTTATGCAGACACATTGCAAACACTCCTTCGGTTGCAGGGCGAGTATGTCGAGGGCGATGAGCGGGGAAGTATGGAAGCGTCGCGAAACGCGCTGTCGACGACGATTGGAAAGGCCGAGAGGGCTGGTCGCGCGGTGGATGTTGTTAAGAAGATGTGATTATGAGGGTTTTGAGACAAGCTTGTTTTACAAGGTTTGACAAAGACTGGGTTTTTCTCAAAATGCTGGGTCTACCTGGGACAGGTTGATAAGACACCGCCGCGCCTCTCGCCCAGATATGGACTCGAGTTTATCGCTCCCTACTACGTCCATTGGATTCCACCGATCCGATTATATTCTGCTTGCATTGCCGAGTTGGGATTGAGGATGATTCGCTTCCGGCAAAGACATACATCCACTACCGCTACGATCTTGGACCCAGAATCCAGAATCGTATAGCCAGAACACAAACATCTGGAAGCAGGGACCTATTTGGATATTTCTACTCAACCAAGACGAACCAAAAACAAAAAGACAACTAATCAACAAGTACTATACAGTCTTTAGTTGTTGTTTTTTTGGTTTCTCTATGATATCTTTATCGAGATGGGAATAACAGAAAGGAAGAAAAGACATGTATCTACAAGACATGATGCTGAAGAGGACAGGATAGCAAGAAAGAAACAAGAAAGAAAAACGCCATTTGCGCTACATGGGACCACAGGCTATATAATATGTGTAATTCTTTCACTCGTCGTAGTCCGCCCACGTGTATATTATATTGAAAAGATTTCAGTTCAAGAAAAACAAATCCTTTTTTAAAGCAAACAAAAGTCCAGTTCCTTTCTTGAAGAAGAATTTAAGCAGCAGCAGGGGCAGCAGCATCGGTCTTTTCGGCCTCGGGTTGATCAACCGGGTGTTGGGGTTGCGTCCATTCAGCGTCTTGCCATGGGCCAGCATCACTAAACTCACAACCACCTTCACACTCGCAGGTACCGCCAAACTCCTTGGGCAGGTTCTCCTTTGGAATCTGACCAAACAATTCGGACTGGTAGCCCGAGCCCAGGACATGGATCTTCTCAACCGTAACAGGGTCCAAGAACCCCTTGACAGCGGCAAACACGCTACTGAAACCCCAGGGAGCGTTGATCAGGTACAGCTTACCCAAACGCTCCGGATAGTAGTTTTGCGAAATGGCCGAGGCCTGGCGCACATAGCCGTACACCGAGGGCACGCTGGTCACGCCAACGCCCTTGAGGTCCATGATGGTGCAGCACGTCTCGAGCAGCTTGCCGGCCTTGCGGGAGCATGCGGGCAGTCGCGGCTGAACCAGCTTTTCGTATTCGCACACCAGGTTTTGCAGCATGCGTTCGCCCGTGGTGATCTTGTACATGGCGTTGAGGTCGATCTTGCCCAGCTTTTCGATATACACAGGTCGGCCATCCTATTCGTCCATCAGTACAAGGCACTTCCCTATAAAGCAGCGCAAAAACCCTACCTTGTCGGTTCTGTGGTAGTATTGCGGGTAATATGCAAAGACCTTGGGCTTCTCGACATAGTCAAAGGTTTTAACCAGATCATTAGTTCCAAACTCCTTTCTCCATTTCTCACACTCGACAAACCTGCACGATAGCGATCATTAGAGAAACATATTCTGCAGAGAAGAAAGAGAGAGTAGGGGGGGCAAAACGTACATCGCCTTGGCCGCTGCAACGTCGAATTTGCGAGCCCGCAAGAATCGCAGCAGACTCAGAGTGTCTAGACGATCGGTATAGCCCTCTTGCTCGAGCATGGTGCGCAGTTGAAAGACCTTGGCGTCCTGCTCCTCGGTGGTGTGGCCCGGGTGGCCAGGGCGCGCGTCGGGGGTCGTCGTGGGGAAGTCATAGTGGTCGTACTTTGGATCGAAGTTCTTTACTTCTTGTGCCATTTTGAATAGCGTGTTCGGTTGTTGGCTCTCTCGAAGAAGGGGAAACAAGAAATAGGAGGGACAGATAGGATCCTGATCGAGCGGGAACGTGGGCGGCGGGGTCGGATAGACAAGCTTGTGTCTGTCTTATGTGGTGACTGGATCAATTCGATTTGGGCCTGGCAGGTAAGGACAGAGAGGAAGAGAAAAAAAAGAAGAGAGACCAAATTGCGGTCTGAACCGATCGGATAGGCACTGTTTCCAGCTGGGTTGAATAAGAATGCTGATCGGGCCAAGTGGGACACGGTCGTTGGCAGCAGGTGGCTTGAGCCTTGTGTTGCAGGCGACTGTCGCAGTTGACTTGGCCTAGCCCGGCCTAGCCTGGTTGCGCACGGGATTTGCTCACTCGCCAGTGTTGGTGACCAGGCAGATCAATTGAGGCCACTCGGCGTTTCTTTTTTTTATTTTATTGACAGAAAATGACATCGGAGCAGTGTAGAGCACAGCAATAATGTTGAATCGTCGCGGGGTTCTGGAGGGGCGGGCAACATCCAACATCCAAGTCGCCACTGTGGAAGCCTTCTCCATGTAGTGTTACTTGGAGTACTTGGTACTCTCTATTGAGTGATTTACGTGATTAAACGCTCAAAGACAACATCAGGGAACCAATATATATAGTATTATTACACGAGATCTGATCGTCATAAAGATCATAACCCCTGAAGAGGACGCAGCAGCAGCAGCAAAACAGCGCAATGCACAACTATGCAGGCCCGGTACGAAACCACCAGGCTGACAATACGCTCTGGATGCATTCATCCAGCGACACAAAAACAAAACCTTCCGATCCAGCGAAAGGTGGACAATCGTCACTATAAACAAGTCACCACGTCTCGTCACCGTCGAGACATACATGTAAAAATATCTTGATAGATTTTTTCAAATGAAAAAGAAAATCCAAAAGAGAAAACAAATCCAAAGCAAGCTGACATGGGTATGCGCAAATGATAACAAACAAGAGGAAGCAAATCATGTATTAATTCGAGCCGGAGCGGGGGGTATCATGGCAAATTGTTGAACTCGAAGCGAACACACCAGGTGCATTGTGTTCGGAGACAATGATAATAAATCGGTTGACCAAGTCGAACCAGACGAGGTGCTAAAGTCATAAGAGAGTCGTAGGCGATGATCACCACTTTACCACCCCTTTTTACGAGCAAACCGCTTGTTCAAGAGGGTCAGCACCTTGGTGACATTGAACTGTACGTATTCAAGATCAAGATCCTCCTGGCTGTCTTTCTGCATCTCCAAAAGATCATCGAGCTTCAAGTCTAGCTCGAGGAGACCACGTGCGCGTCCTGACCAAAAAAATTAGCGAGGTTGTCCAGATGTAAAGTTAAAAAAAATAACGTACCCTTGTAGTGTAGACTGATGACGAATGTGCCCGGCAAAGGACTCTTAAACATGAAATAAATATTGGCACGTCGGTTTTCGGGCACATTGCTCTTGCGAATGACCCCTTCCTTTTCAAGTTGCTGGTGGGTGAACTTGTACGGCCCGAGTTCCTGGTTCTTCTCCTTCTTGCCGCGTTGTTTGCCCTCGGACTGGCTTCGCACGTTATGCAGATACGACTTGTATGTTTCCAGCTGGCCTACCAGGTATGCGTTGTGATCGCGGATCGTCCGGTACACCTCTTCCAGCTGCTTGGTTTCTTCCACCACTTTCTCTTTGAGCGAACCAAGATGGACGAGTTCCTGTTCGACTTCATCGCGCAGGAGACCGAACTCGTCGGATCGATCAATCACGCCCATCTCTTGGAGCTGGCTAAGGAGCTCCATTGTCCGAATTCCCTTTCGGACCATGACAGCATCGTTCTTCAGTGTTGCAGCTGCTTCGGCGATGCGATCGAGACGCAAGGGACGGCGCAAGACGGCCGAGTTGGTTGGAAGGGAACGCAAAATCTGGACAAAAGTCGACTTGGCTTCCATAAAGTAGATTTCTTCTTGGGTGATATCCAAAGCGGCCGTGAGGTCGTCCACCGAGGTTTCCCATTTGCTGAAGAGGGGTAGATTAATCGCACGGTTGTCCTTCCGCGGTACTTGAGGTGGTGAGGGACCGAGCTCTTGGAGAAGAGCTTGCAAGTGGGAATGCTGATCCGAAGCTGCGAGAGTGGCACTGTGTTTCTCCAACAGCGAATGCGTTGCATAAACTTCGTTCAAGGTGATCTGCAGCTCCAAGTCGCGCTTGGTCAGAGCAACATAATTGTCCATCTCAAGACTTTCATAAAAGTCCTGAACTTCGCAGAGATCAAGCAAAAACTTATTCACTCGTTCCTTGTTGGAGTCGATGAAAGGTCCCAGTTTGGCCATGTAGGGCTCCTTGGCATATGACGGTTTGTTGGCCAAGTTCTGCAGCATCTTGGCAATAAGAGTCAAAGTACGACGAGGCTTGTCAGTGGGAGTGGCCTCAATGAGCATGTAGGACCGAGGCGTCACAATAGCAGGGTTGATAAAGCGAAGGAAAAAGAAGCCTCCAATAAGCGTACAGATGGTCTGGTCTTGAGCATCCGGGTACTTTCGTCGAGACAGGCTTCGAATCTGCTTGCAAATCCACCGGATTCCGTACGGAGCATCCTCGAGCCCATCGATGATAGTCGTCAGGAATGTGTTGGCAATGTCCGTCAGCATCTTCAACCGCGGGGCGATAATCGCCTGCACCTGTTCATTATCGGCCGCAACTTCGGCGGTGACGGCTCTGGGCAGGTAGTCGGGCAGACTGCCAGTATCTTCCTGGATCTGCTGAACCATGCTTTCGTAGACCTTCAAGGGATTGATCTCTAGATCGACATCCTGCAACTCGATGAGAGAGTTGATCTGCTCAGCCAAGACATGTTTTAAATAGCTTTGGCCGGGACCGCGGCGGGTGTATGTGGTCATCATGCGCGAGACGGGTGTGTTTTGACGGAGAAGGGACGAGTATTCCGGCGTGTTATCGAACTGGTAGGTAAGGACGGACTGGAACATAGTCAACAGCAGATGCTCTTCGCGGCTCTCGTATTGGTTGCCATAGATTGTGAACATGACCGTTTGCAGGAGGGAGTCGATTTCCGACATGGAGACGAGCCGGCAGAGATGGGCAATGTGTTTCGGTTCAGTTTGGAGGAGGAACAGAAGGTTTCCATATTTTTGGGTCTTGTCGTCGTTGGGGAAATATCCTTCTTGGATATCGAGGGGATCTTCGAGGTGGCTGGCGACTTCGTTTTGCTGCCAGAACGTTAATATGGGAGGTGTACACGTAGGAATTACTTGATAAGACATACTTCTTCCAGGGCCATTCGGTTTTGAATAAGCAAGGCGATTCTCGAATCGAGATAACGGACATCCTTCTCCAGGACAAAGTTCTTTTTCGACTGAGAAGAAATCTTGGCCTTTAGTTCTCGGAGATGTTTCTGGACTGCAGACAACCCATGTTAGTCGTGGCTTTTAGAGACAGGGGGGATATCTACCCTTTGCCAACTCATCGGATATTTCCAAATCCTTGTCCTTTGCGGACATGGACAGGTACAGGGCGGTGACCGAAATGCGCTTCGACGCGCGGGCCGAACGAGCCTCGTGCGAAGACATGGTGTTTTGTCGGGAGACGGGTTGAAAGGAAGACGAGGACGATGTCGAGGCCCTCGATGCCGGCTGCAGCATAGTAGCCACCGACATCTGGTGGCTGTTGGGCGGGAGCGTGTAGAGCAAGGGTAAAACACTCGAGGGGCCGACTGTCTTATTGTGAGTGCGCCAATGGTCGTCAACACTGTTCCATCAAGCGATGTAAAAAGGCAAAAATTACACCCGCTGAAACCAAGGGGCGTCGCTTGCGCGTGGTTTCCGTGTTTGACGGGCGCAATTATGATCTCGTGGTGTGCAAGGGTTGCGTGTGTCGGGGGATGCGATTAGGAGAAGGGGCCGGCGCGCAAAATTGGTTGACGGATTCTGTGTTTCGGGATTCCAGAGGCCGATGAATCGCAGCCAGGCGAACGGTAGGGCGAGGAGGAGGGGACGTGTCGGCGGATAAGGAGGAAGAGAGAAAAACAAAAAAAAAAGTGTCGAGGATGAATGAGAAAGAATATTTAATAATCTTGTTGAGGACGGGCGGGAAATCAATCGAACATCAGATAAGGCGGGCGAGCCGAGTGGATTGGTTTCAGCAGCAGTAACAGCACCGCCGTGATATCGAAGGCGGGCAGGCAAACGGTTTGCCGAGCACGGAGTAAATGACAATAGGGAGTAATAATGGCAATAATTATTCAATAATAATAATGTCGAAGCAGAGACAAGCCTTGGGGAGTGGTACTGTGGCAGAGGCCGTGGACGATCGACGACCGAGGGGTTGCTGATTGGCGAGCGGCAGGAGGGGGAACGGCGAGAGTGTCCTCAGTCAAAAGAGGAGTCGGACGGAGGCTTGTAGATGGCGGGCTGGTCAAAGCCGGCCTGAGCAGAGCAGAACAGCGCCGCGCGGTCACTCAAATAACAGCGACTGGGAGTGTTCGCAGCAGCAAGAGCCAACAAGTAGAAAAGCGATGGCAATCGGGAGGGGAGAAAAGGGGAAAGGGGAGACCGGGTCGGGATGAGACAGCAGCAAGAGCACAGCAGGGAAGGTGCCGAGAGAGAGGGGCGCTACGCTGGGGGAGGGGCAACCGGGCGGCGCCTGGGGGTTTCGGCGCCTATTAGTGCCGTTACTGATAGCAATAATATGAGGACCTTAGGTGCTCCGCTCTTGTTTCAGACTCAACCCTTGTCTGTCCGTAGTACTATTAATATACCAATGCAACAGAGATCGCAGACAGTAACACAGGGCATCATTAATGAGGCTGCTATAGAACAGACACTGCCGAATCAGGCACCGTATCGAGTAACGGCATATCTTCTCCTGCCCTTTCGGGCTTCACCCTGCTGCCCCACCCGTGGTGGGGCCACCCGGGGGTGTCTGAGCGCTGATTGGCCTGGCGCCATGCAGGAACCACCGGGGCGGGGCCCTGCCGAAGTGCACCAATGGCAGGCTTGGCTGGTCAGGGGTTGTGCCTGTCGGTTCCATGGGAGCCGACTCCACCTTTCGTCGCGCCTGACAAAGGACTCGCTCAGAACATGCAAGGGGTGCAAATGTGTAGCTGCACCGAGTCCCAATCCGGGCATGATGCGACTGAGTTTGGCAGCAGGCCCACTGACTCGCCCTGTCGATCCATGGAAGCAGAGGTGCACACTGTATATCGTATATACACTCCGAGTAGACTGGAGTATGTCCAACACGAGGCTGGCCTTGTTGCTTAGAGTCATCGTCATACTGTCATAGAATGCGCTCCTCTCGCCAATGGCAGCCGCGCCTCTTGGCCGTCGCCTGACCATGCAGTCACTCAACAGCCAAAAGCTACGTTGTTGCTAACTGCGTATAATAATCCTATAATACGGAGTACGGTGGGGAGACAGACTAGTGCAGGGACCCGAATGCAAGTCCAGGTTAGTCATCCTGGCAACTTTGAACTTTGTGTTGCTTAACCTTCTTTCGTCCCAGCTCTTTTTTTCAAGTTCCCCAATGCATGGACGCAGTATTCTTATGACTGTACGCTACTACGTACCACCCTATTCTATAGTTACACTCTTTGTGCTACGTATCATCCGTGATGTCCATATCTATGACTCGACGACTCTTGACACTCTACACTAGATCTGCACAAAACCAATAGCGCCCCTCGCACTCCCGATCCCAAAAAGAAAGAACGTAGACGATCGAGCTATCCGTGCGTTCCGCTGCTCAACATGTTCATCCGAGATGACTCGAGGCCTCCTGGTGAACCGTGTCCGTTGAGGTCCTAGGCCTGGTCTCCTGATCGTTTACTTCTGGGCTCTCCAGCTCTCCAGCTCTGTCCGCAATGACATGCACACTAGTATGCAGAGTGGACCTGCAGCCTGCAGGTGCAAGCTTGGCCATGGTCTGTGCTGGCTTGGAGAGAGACAAATATAGATTGTATGAAAAGAAGTAGTAGTAATAACAGACATGTGACCACTGACCAGCACAGAAACATGTGACCTACGCCGCAAGGACTCCTGTCACATGCGGCAAGAGCCGACTGACCTGACGTCAAGCGCGCCTTCCTCTGCTTGTCTCGAGACTCCACGAGAACGCGAAACCTTGCTTCAAGCCGCGCAACTCTAATCAACACAGACCGACCACATGATGATCATACTACTAGCGCTTCACAGAAAAGTCAAATGAATATTCGGGTATCGCTATGACTCAAACTATACACAAACTATATGAACACACAGTTCAAACACACATTTACGCCAAAACCCAATGCTTTCCGTAAACTCATTTGCTAAACGTGAACGTGCGTCCGCTGATTTCTTTCTTGGCCTTGCGCATTCCACTCGGAGCATTGAGCGACTTTGCATACGGGTTGAACGCTTTTTTGTGCTTTGGCGCTGCTGCATTCTCCGCAGCTGCATTCTTGGCATGCAAGACTGACGGTGCGGTGCTGTAGTCAAATGGCGTCGAATCTTCTTCTGTCCGTTGAACACCTGACTTTTTCTTCTTATTCGTCTTTCGCTGCTTCTTTGCAGGTTTCTCGTCTTCGGATGATTCCGAGTCGGATGACGAATCACTGCTACTGCTAGAACTGCTGCTGCTAGCGCCACTGCTAGAGGTTGCATCCGACACCTCCGGTTCCTCGCTCATCTTCCTCTTTCGCCGCGGTGCCGCTTCCTTAACAGTAAAGATCTCATTGGTGGCGGGCTTGGCGGATGGTCGCTGAGCCGAAGATGGCTGCGAGGGCTGCTCTGGAGCCTTCAATTTCTCTTGAACTTCCGATATCGTCGCAGGCATGGGAGGGATGGGAAGAGATAACCGCAGAGCCTCGAACGATGCTGCCACTTTGACGTCCACAGGCACAGCGGCAATTTCCAACTGCTCGAGCGCCGATCCCCAGAACTGAGACGACTCTGCTCGGACATCGCCCGCTGGTATAGTCTTTGACACAGCAGACGGTATTTGGACTGAAGGGACGGCTTCAAAGGCGGATTTCCTTGGCTTGACCACGTCGCGTACGTCGGGGCCCGTGGCGCCGGCAAGTTTGGCTGATTTGATCACTTCCAAGAGTTCCGCGATCCGGTTTTTTACCAGCAATGTAACAGGTGACAGAGTCCGGAAAAGAGTGTGTTTATCGACTGGCATAGCCATGGCAAGCTTGAACAGCGCGTGTTTTGGAAAGACACACTGCACACCTTCATCCTCTTGTCGCGCAACCTGGTCACGCCATTGATGCACGGCCTTGAAAACGGCGAATTGCTCCTTACTGAGCAAGGAGGAGGTTCTGGTTAGCAAATCATACCAACCCCCGGCACCTTGACCATGTACCGCGTCGTAAACGGGTCGTTCAAATCGCTGCAAGGCTTCTGTCTTTGATTGCTCGCACACATAATCAACCAGGTTGTTCTCGGGCTCGGACTTTTCCACAAGCTCGTTACGCAAGCAATCGTAAATGTAAAGCAGATAATGCGTGTCAGCTCTAGCATATCTCAACATCTCTTCTGTCAAAGGACGAAGACGCCAGTCAGCCATCTGGTATTTCTTGTCTGCTTCATACTTGGCAAATTTCTCCAAAAGAAACTTCAAGCTCCGTTTCGGGTATCCAAGAGCAACGGCGGCATGGTAAGTATCAAACAAACCAACCACGTAGAGCCCCAAATCTCTTTGCAGCCAGACAATATCCATCGTTGAGCCGTGAAACACTTTGAGAATTTTTGGGTCGGTAAAGACTTCGTTCAGAAGCTGGAGATCCTCTCGCCATGGCTTGAGCGTGTCGACAACCCAATCCTTGTCCCGCGTGCTGATTTGCATCAGCGAGACCAAGCCATGGTATGAGTGTACATCGTGATGCTCCAAGTCAACAGCGATCTCTTTTGCTTGTTTCAGCTCTGCCACCATCTCGGCGACAGCTTCCGGGGTATCGACCCAGACTGCTTGTGTCGTTTCGGCTGGCCCAAACTCTGTTGGAGGCGCGACGGCGTATGCGGATTTAGCATACTTGGCCTTGCGGATTTCTTTTTCGTAGGGATGAGGATAGCTAGAAAGAAAAGTCAGCACTTGTCCAATAACTTCGGGTAAGCGTATTTTCTCACCCTGCAGGGGTTCCCTTTTGCCGAAGAGATTTTTCCAACGACACAATCGCATTCGGCTTGGTTTTGAGAAGCGGGCGAAACGGCGAGACATCAGTATTATCTGGAGCGCGGTGAAACAACAGCTGAGGCTTTGGAATTTTCGAAGGCCCGTAGCTATAAATCGACGGAAACGCAGCCTCTGGTTGCTTTCGACCCGGGACTGCGGTAGGAGCAGCGTCTTCCTGAGACGGGCTCAGTTTTTTGATAATCCCTGTGAATTCATCCAAACAGGCATCCGCCTTTTCCAGCAGGTTATCAATCACATCAACCACCCCGCGCCAGTTATCCTCGACGGCATCGGCATCGTCCAACACAGGCGCCTTAATATCGGTGCCCGCGGCCGCGACTCTGAGCAGTGAAGATGTCAGCGACAACAATCGCGCGCGTTCTTCGTCGAGCGATTCGGCGAATTCCGGGTTGGAGTTGCGGTGAAAGTCAATGTCTTCGGCGGAGATGTGGTTAACGGTGCGAGTCGTCTGCATCAGCGCGGCTTTGATGTTCGCATCGAACGATGAAAATTCAGCCGAGGCGTCCATGGCGGCGGGCGCAGCCAGGTGGACTGGTTGGCTGTGGAAGGATATAGGTGATATCACCTGAAAATGGCTGTGGAAAAGTGCCCAAACTCGTATTTCCTATTTTTACTTCCAAAAGAATTGAAAAATAAAAGCGTGGTAAAAGAGTGATAAAAATTATTGGCGGCACAAAATTAAACCGGAGAAAGAGGGCCGCCGGCGGTGAGCGCCACGCGGCGATCTTATTGGCCCATAGCTTCATCAGGCAATCAGCTTAGCTTTCTCTCTTCCGACTACTTCCTTGCGTTGCTACTCTTTGCCACTGCAGTCTCAGCAAGTTAACATTTATTTTTAAAGTGTGGAGAGTGAAAGGGTTTGACAAGAAGCGATTTTGTAAATATGTCTGCATCACTGGCTCCTGAGTGTAATGAGGTCAAAGAGTACGTACGATATTGTCTATCCCTATGGTTATGATGCATGTTCTGACTGTCGAGTAGAAAGTACGATACGTGTTTTTTGAAGTGGTACAGTGAAAGTAAGAACACTTTTTTTATTCCTTGTAGTAGTCGACTAACTGGTGACAGAATATTTGAGAGGAAACGCAAAAGACGAATGTGCCGACTTATTCAAAAAGTACAACACGTGTTTGATGGTATGTCTTGAGAAAAAAAAAAAAAAACGGCATTGAGGACTCGTTGCTCATGATTATTCAGAAAGCGCTAAAGGATCGAGGTATCGACACCATGTTGGACGAGGCACAGCTGGGGTCGAAAGAGAGTGATGCCGAGCATTTGAAGCGGTAGACCTGTCCTCTGTGAGAATGGCGGCGACGATGTTTTAAAGAAAAAGACAAAAAAAGAGAAATCTCACCTCACTTCTACAACACACGAAACTGAAGAGGAACTTCACCCAGCCAGAGGACCAGCCGTCTAATGACTTCTCTTCCTTCCTCGCTCTCAGGGATGTGGGCATAATTTTTGAATCTCTCAACCCAGAAGTTTGTCTCTGTGTGTTTCAAGTCCTTGTTGAATTTGGATTCACAGTCTTTTCCAGTTGAGGTTGAGATTGGAAACTTGTTACAGAAGCGCTCGGCGATTTCGCTCCAGCGGTATCTGGTGCCATGTCTCAACACGATCAGATAGAGCTTCTGCTCTTCTGTCCAGAAGGTTCCGTGGGCCATTTTCTTCGGGTTGAGATTGATAGTGATGGATTTTAATAAGTGATGTGTGATAGGACTGAATAAGTGATAAAGAGTGATGGTGTTGTTGACGAGAAAGGTGAGAGGAGACACGAAAAGAAGGAGGGGCTATGTGGATGAAAGAAAATACACGCAACGCATAAAATACCCACTGACGACGATGCGTATGCACAATCATATTTATACTGTAATATATATCCTAGATCTACATGGTGTATCCGTGAGTGAATGTTGAAAATAATGACATTAAAAGATTGTCCATTCTTTATACTAAACCAGCTTTAACCTTTTTAACAATGAATATAACAGTGACCACATGCAGATTAAATAACTAAAATAATATCATTGATAGATACATAAGAGATATTAAAGCATCAATTGATTGATTTGTATATAAGTACCTAATGAAAACGGAAAGAAAATGTCAACTGAATGTAATTGATATTTGATATACCTCTACATCTACCAGTGTACACCGATCTATCCAAAAACATCAAAACCACTGGCAATAATCAGCCCTACACCCACCACTCATAACTGAAAATCAATATCGAAACCGAAAATCCAACCGCTTGTTCCCCTCCAGCTCTCGCGCCGCCTGATCAGCCTGATAGAGCGCCTTTTCCCCATCAGTCATAGCAGCCCATTTCTTCTCTTTCTGCCTATTGAGATAACGCAGATACTCCCTCTGCGCCACAAAAACGACGAGAGTGAGGACGCATATAGATATCAAAACCTTGTTGCCCATGTAGTAATACGGGGCATCTGTCGACCGGTATATTTCTACTCTCTCATTCAGCTTTGCTGAAGTTAAAAACAATGAAAAAAAACTTACGAGACGAAACAACCGACCCAATCTGCACAATCACATTATACGTCGCCGCCGTAATCGCCCTCTTCTTAACATCAAACGTGTTCTCCGAAATCCACGCCGCCACAATCGGATGGAAGTACGGGTATCCAGAAATCATCGTCGTAATCGCAAACCGCGCCCAATCGTATCCAAAAGCAGGCAGCGCCAGGAGCGCTGCAAGTAAAGGGAGTGACCAAAACTCGCCGAACCAGCAGTGCCAGGTACGTTCGTCGAACCACTCGCTGCTACGGGCGAGGAGCAGCATTAGGATGATCTGCAGCACGGCGGAAGGGATGGAGAGCATGTTGGAGTCGAAAGTGGAGAAGCCGATGCGTTTTAGGGTTAGGGAGAGGTATGCCTGTACGGGGCTTTGAGGGATGTAGGATATCAGGCCGATTAGGTATAATCCCCACATGGATGTGTCGCTTAAGGCGTCTTTGATGTCGTGGAGAGTGGCGGGTTGGCTGATTTCTGTCAGGCCTTTGGATGGATCGTCGCGGAGGAGACGCTGGACGTGTTAGCTTTAGAGGTTTCTTAGATATGGCCACTACTTACATTGATCATGATTATTTCTTGACGTTCAGTGTACCAGGGCTTGGGGTATAGAATGCTTTTGGTGCTCGTCGGCGAACGGGGCAGATAGAGTAAACTCTACAACTCATAAGCAGGATACTTACTTTATGTTTCGATTCAACTTACAATAATGCCTATCCCGAGAGTGAGAAAGCCCTCTATCAAGAACAGATAAAACCATCCCGGCCTGCCATGCACGCCGCGCATTTGCAGAATGCCTGCTGCCAGTAGCGAGGAGATGACCCGAGCGACCTATTGCAGAGTTATCAGAAAATAGTAAGAGAAAGAGAACAAAATCCAACGGAAAAGTAGTGTAATCTCACATTAAGCGTCGACCAAAAAAACGCCAATCGCACAGACAATTCACGCGCCTTGTAGAAATACGTCGCAAATAATATCGTGCCTGGAATAAACCCTCCTTCAAAGGCACCCAGCAGTGCCCGCGTCACATAAAATGATGCTCGACTGGTCATAAACGCCTGTGACCAGGAGACCATGCTCCAGGCAATCATCATCGCAGGAAGCACAATGCGGAAACCGTATCGTTTGATGATGAGTTGGACGGGGAATTCGGTGGCGAGGAAGCAGATTAACTGTATTGTTGTTCCCTACGAAGTATATATTAGTGAACTTGTATTTTGAGTAGGAAGGTAATTCTCACATTGTTGTAATCGTTGGTCGTCATATTCAAATCTGCAAGAAAATCATCCGTCAACGCATTCGAAAGATTGCCGCGGTCGAGTTGCAGTCCAAGAAACTACCCAGTCAAATTGATCAATATGCATTCTAGAATTCCAACTTGATAAGTGACTAACCATGATGCAAATCCACCCGAGAAAGAAAATGTCCGTCTTCCACACCACCGCTCTCTCCTCCTGAACACTCCATGACGCGGTAGGGTCGAAGCGATGATATCCTTCATACGAAGGGTGCGGCGCAACAACATCGGCGAGATTGTCAGTTGCTAGGGGCTTTGGAGGGTCCGCCGCGTGGTCATTGTAAGACTTGTTGGCGCCGACGCCCTCGATATCAGCCATTGAGGCGAGTGGCACTAGTTAGTTATACATTAATAAAATACATCAACTGAAGGTATTCGATCAATATTTATATTTTCTAATAATTCAACAAAATTTTACACGCTGATGCTGCTATATTCTCAGTATTATTCCTGGGCCGGGGCTGATTGCCTATTTAGGAAATAATTGTCTGATCGGGACGTGGTGATAGCTGGAATCTCACGATGTCGCCATTCCCGTCGGAATGACGTTGGAACGCTAATGCAGATGGATTGACCTTAAAAGCTACCATGAGAGAGGGGGAGAGAAAAGGATAACAAGCGTAAATAGTCTTCTTAAATATTTATTTCATGAGGTCACTAGACATATACAAATGTATGAGATTTCCCCGCATTTCGTGGAATCATAGGCAGTGCCATCAATGTTGAGCGTGCGTGTGTAACAGAAGAGAACAAATAAACAAACAAATCATATCACCTGAATAGATTAATAATAAAAGTATCAATCTAATAGTAAAAAACACCACTATAGTTTGTCGACTACGCAAGACACAAAGTAGCGCAGCAATTGGCACATGAAAAGCGGATATTAATTTAACTGATTACAATACTCCACCTTCTAGGCTTTTACTAACTATCAGTAATTTTGAGAGGTAACTAACTTCCAACGCTCTGTTCTCCAACTTACATATATCTTATTCGTGTTATTACCCCTCACTTTGACTGATATAGAAGCCGGCTCTAACATCCGGCTCTGTCATACAGAACGACCATCAGAATACAGAGAAAAAAAAAGAACTAAAAATCAATTCATGCATCCAAACAGCAACATCCAAGGCGGCCATGCCCAAGCTCGGCCAACAATCCACGCACCGCTGACATATTCCGGGTCACTGGATAGCTTCACATATACAGACATAACTCCAGTGATTGGCCGCGAATACACAGACGTGCAGATTGCACAAGTGCTGCATGCAGAAGACCAAGACCGCGACCGTTTGATCAAGGATATTGCTATTACAGGTATGAACACTTACATTCTATATAGGATATGTTATCTGACTGAACTTCAGTCTCGCAGCGAGGCGTGGTCTTTTTCCGAGACCAAGATGTAACACACCTCCAAATGAAAGACTTTTGCGAAAGGCTTTCCATTCTTGCCGGATGCGTAAGTCAGAAACAACCCATAACCCATATCAACCTCTGATAGAACGAAAAAAAAGCCCACCAGCTCATCCCTGCACATCCACCCCCTCACCAAAGAAGGCAGCGAACTCGGCGACCAAATCAGCGTCATCAGCAGCTCAAAGCAAAAAAAAGGCGGCGGCCTCACCCACCAACTCAGCGACACCAGCCGCTTTGCATCGGTAGGGTGGCATGCAGACATCACTTTCGAACCTGTCCCATCAGACTACGCCATGCTCAAGATCCATACTCTGCCCAAAACAGGTGGAGATACGCTGTGGGCGTCTGGTTATGAGATCTTTGATCGTTTGTCGAAGCCGTTGGCGGCGTTTTTGGAGGGGCTTACGGCGACGCATGATGCCAGTTTTTTTCATGAGGAGGCCGCGAGGTTGGGGAATCCGTTGAGAGAGGGCGTGAGAGGGTCGCCGCTGAATCAGGGGACGGGGTTGAAGGCGGTGCATCCTGTTATTCGCACGAACCGTGGGTTTCAACCAAAAGTTTTTTGAATACGTATACTGATGACCCGAACAGCGGTCACCGGATGGAAGTCGGTGTTTGTCAACAAGGGCTTCACGAAAAGAATCAACGGTGTCACCAAAGACGAGTCTGATATACTCTTGAACTATCTTTTCAACGTTAGTTTTACATTTACTTGCTATCAACACATAACTAAATACTGATGTCGCAGCTTGTCACACAAAACCACGACGCCCAGGTCCGGTTCAGATGGAACAAAAACGACCTGGCCATCTGGGACAACCGGTCCAACTGGCATTGCGCCACGTACGACTACGACGAGACCCGGGTGGGTGATCGAGTGTGCAGTCTTGGGGAAGCACCGTATTTGGACTTGGATTCCAAGTCTAGGAGAGAGTCGTTGAGTGAATAACATGTGGAATTTGGCTTGAGAAGGATTAGAAAGGAATTGATTATATCATTAAAATGTGCACGTATACGTAAGTAGTCTATACAATCATCGATAATTCCGACGACCAGCAAACCCCGGCGGCACTCTGATACCAGGATTGATCGAATGCCCACCGCCATTATGACTCGTTTTCTTCTCGGTCAACCAGCTCCACACCTCTAGCATACCGGCCCTATTGGCTGGCAACATGCTGTACTGCATGCTATACAGATTGCGGCGATGGATGGGCGGCACGAATTGTCCAGATACTAGACACAGTATGACGCTCGGAGAGAGGTAGTGTCGTCGTAGTCGATGGCCGAGTTGGAAGTATTGGTCGAACATGGCGCGTAGTGAGAGGGGGATGGACTGTATGACTGTCAACACGTATTCATTATGTGTGTGGATAAGGGGAAATGACATACATCCATGTATATATAAGAGATCGAGTTTGGTTCTCGCTCCTCTTTGTCTTTCGATGACGGTTTAATGATTTCCTCTTTTAGCTCAAAGTGGATGCCACCTGCACATGAATTAGCAAAGACTAAAGTCAACCTGATAGAAAAAAAAAACATACCTGGCAAGCGTCGCGAGTCCTTGACCCGCAGCATCAACGCAAACAGCGGGAAATGATTCAAAAACGCCAGACACGTATCGAGAGCCGCCTTGAGCGAGATGATCAACATGCGCGCAGATGCAAACGCAAGGTAGAACACAATGACAGTAGGCAATAAGAAAAAAAGCACCGTGAACAGAATCGTGCCTAATAGAAGCTGATCGAGATCATAATCGCACGAGTCAATTCGGTTCCGCAGCACGTTTCGTTTCTTGCCCCGGAATAGATGGAAAAGTGACATGATGATGCTCAGTTGCCAGTTGAAGATGCGCGCGGATGCAATGTAAAAGGAGTAGATGTGTATAGTGACGATGGAGAGTAGGTCAGAAAACAAGGCGATTGGCATGCTGGCCCCGGCAAAACTCGAGCATCCGATGATGTATATCAAGTTGGGTAGGTATGGTTGCAAGTTGGCAATACATGCTGTTCTGTATTAGCAGGAACAAAAAAAGAAGAGGGTTTCAGACTCACCAGCCCAGTGTTCAATAACCCAAAGAAACAAATCTCCGAGAAAAGCTGCCAGCTCATTGTTCAGCTTCAGCCCAGCCGGCCAGCCCATCAGCCAGGAAATTGTTCGCTGCAACCCCTCGACCGTCCAGTCCGAAATAATATAGTCTATCTGGCCAGCGACCCATTGCGCATTATCGATGATGTACGACCCCAGTGCAATGCCGATGATAACGTCGTTTGCGACAAGCCACAGAGAATTGTAAAAGCGGATATAGTCCGGATGGCTGGTGGTCACACTCTCCCAGTTATCCTTTCGTTGGCGAAGCTTGACGTATTGCATTGGCCAGTAGCAAAACTGCTGTAAGCGAATATCAACCTGCTGTGCGCTGGCAGATATGTCCTTGAGGGCGGCCGCGTCAGGACGAGCGCGCCACTCAAGAATCCGCAGCACTATTTCCGCCACTGCTCGATGACAGACCAGGCCAATAACAAAGCATCTAGTCACAACAGGCCACAGCCACTGCCAGAAGACGTAGGCAAGCCCCAAAACAAATCCATCCCACAGCGTTGTTGCCGACTCGACGACCCGCTCGCTAACGCTCATGCTTCTTTTGATCCGCGTGCCAATCAACTTGCTATTCTTCTCGATCAATTCTCCGACTTCAAAAGCACAGTTGACCTGATTAAGAATCGTCGGAAGAGCCAGTTCTTTCTGTGACGGGACGTGTCTAACCACCGCATGCCATTTCAACTTTTCAACCAGCTTTTTAGAACGGCCCTTTTCAACCTCCTCCCCAGTATCCGCTCCTACAAGAGGACGGCCCTTTTTATCGTTCGTCTGTTTATCAGCGAGAGCGAGCGAAATCGGCTCTGAGGACATGTACTGCATGCGTCTTGGATGAGGGCGATTGAACATGATGATTTGTATGGAAATGTTTGCCTCTGGCGGACAGAAGATGCGCGGAACCTTCTGCGACGTACTCGTGGTTACCGACAAATGGGACGCATTGAATGCGCTGGGCGATTCGGGCTGGTTGGTCGAGCCTAGGACATGCATTGCAGACTTTCCGCATAGCAAGAACAGCTGGGCCATGGGGTGTGGGCAGTTGCGAAATAAAATACCGGTTCGCAGGGCATTTTCGACATTTTTGGCCTGACTCCATCAGCTCAATCCGTACTTTCTTGTAGACTATACGTACCTCGACATGCTCCAGCACCGTAATGACAAAAAGATCATGGTCCGAATTCCGCCAACCCACAATCACGCCCGGCGACGACGACCTGGACAGATCATTCGGCCAAAACACGCGCAGCAGTCCATCGCCGACAAGCATATTATCCTTCTTTCTCAAAACGACCCCCTACGCCGCAGCTCTTCCCTCGCCGAGATCCCCTGCTGCACAACGCGCGGATGCAGATTGAATTCCTTTGACGCCAGGTAATTCAGCGGCACAATCAACACAAAGAAAAACACGGACAGCAGCACAAAGCCCTTGGCGGTGCGAGCGACGACGCCGTGGTCCCACGCGAATATAGCCAGGTCGTAGAGTCGGGTGACGAGGTCCCACCGCGCGGTGATGTAGCCCGCTACGAAGATGCCGAGGGTGAGGATGGAGAAGGGGTGCATTAATGATGGATCGCTTGGGTTTGTTTGTCGGCCGGTTTAATAGAGAGTTTCGAGGTTCAGGATTCGAGGATTCAGGATGACCGCATAGCTTGGCTGGTGTGGGCTATATAATCGTTTCGGATGAAATCATTATCGAGTCGTAAATCAGGGCGTTTTCAAGCGAAGGAATTGTGGAAAAGATCATCTGTTGCGCAAAATGCAGAGAAGAACAAGTATTAAAAGAAATTTGTGTATGAAAAAGAGACGAGAAGAGAAGTAGCCAGATAGACGGTCCAAGCTGGTCAACAATCGCGGTCTCCGTGACCCTGATTGAGTTGGCACGTGATTTCAGATCGACAAATGTCGAAAAGCGTACAGCTGATTGGTCGGTTCCGAAGTATATCATCAACAGCAAAACACAGCTCAATAAATAGATTGGCTCGATACAGTAACTATACATTAAATAAACATTCCCCAGACCGACCCAGATAGCACCGACCCATATAAACACCTCAAACGAAATGTTGACTACACTGCTTACAGCGCTTTAATACCCTGAAATACCTTGTTCGCCTGTAAACCTGCATCTGCCGCAACCAAATCGCGCATCAACTTGCGCTTCTCCTCTGCCGTCAAGCCCTCTTTACCCGGCCCCTCGATCTCTGCTTTCCACTTGAGGAGCATCGACTTGAGCAGAGCGCTGCCCTCTTCAACTTCCTCTTGCGTGTACTTGTCGAGATCTGCAGAACTCTGCTTTTGTTCTTGCTGGTCTGCAGTTGCCGATGTAAAGTCTTCGAGTTCCTCCGCCTTTTGCCGGGCCATGTTGACGACTTTCTCGGGGAATCGGACCAGTTCTGCGACGTGGATGCCAAAGGACTGGTCACAGACGCCTGGTTCGACGCGGTAAAGAAGCGTGACTTCGCGTTTCTTCTTGCCTTCTTGCTCCTCCTTGCCGTCACCAATGAAAGCAACGACATGCAAGTTCTGCACGGATTTGGGATACCGGTCAGCCAGTGCCGTTAGCTCGTGGAAATGCGTGGCAAATAGCCCAAAACATCCAATTTCCGTGATGATGTGCTCGGAGATAGCCCAGGCAAGACCAAACCCGTCATAGGTACTGGTTCCACGCCCGAGCTCATCGATGATAATCAGGGACTCGGACGTTGCCGACTTGAGAATATTTGACGTCTCCAACATCTCCGCCATAAATGTAGAAACTCCCTTGAGCTGGGAATCGCTGGCCCCGACACGAGCCAGGATGCAATCGAAAATAGTCAGTTCAGCCTCTGTGCAGGGCACAAAGCAACCAATTTGGGCCATCAGCGCAATGACTCCGATTTGGCGAATATATGTAGATTTACCGCCCATGTTGGGTCCGGTGATGATGAGGAAAGAGGACTCGTCGCGCACGAGGGAGACATCATTAGTGATAAAAGAAATGTCGTCTTGCATTTCCATGCATGGATGCCGCGCCTCTTTGAGTACAGTATTGCCTGTCCCGCGAGGATGCATCTGAGGACGAGTATACGCCGTCGGAGCATGGACCGAGACATGCGCAAAGCTGACAATCACATCCAAGTGCGCCAGCGTGCCGGCAAGCTGTTCTAGGATTGGACAGTAGGAAGCAGCCACATTGACGACCTCTTGAACGAGACCCGACTGGGTTCGATTGTAATTTGAGGAAAGTTGATCATGCTCCCTCCTGAGTTCCTGCATTGTCCGCGTCGTGAAATAGACACCGTTCTTTTGGGTCGAGCATTCCTGGTACTCACGTTTGTTGCGAATGCAGCCTGCTTCATTGCGCGTTAATCGAAAGCACCATCCGTGCACTCGATGGTTCTCAAGGAAAAGCTTTTTCTCCATATCCTGGTTCAAGTCGCGAGCCACGCGTCGGTGCTCCACGTCCATGTCATACCTGAGCTTGTCTAGCTTTTTGCGAATCACACGGAGACTCTCGTCGAATTCGGGCTTGATGATGAACTCGTGATTGTCGAGCGCGTCCAGGTCAACTGTAGTTTCAACCATTTCCTCTAGTTTCGAAAGACTGTCTGAAAAACCGCGAAGCTTTGAGGTGTACTGCGCGTCTAATGGGGTCTGGTACTGCTCGTCCATGACATTCTCAAAGCTGCGAATGAAGCCTGGCAGGCGGATGGCAACCTGGTAAACTCGGACGACGTCCTCCAGATTAGCCTGGTTCCGCTGGAATCGCTTTGCCAGTCGGTACAAATCGGGGATGGCGCGCATATGCTCTTCCTGCATGGTTTGGCGAAGTTCGGTGTCGTTGACAAAGGCCTCGACGAGTTGCTGTCTCTTTTCAATCTCGGACAGATCCATGAGCGGCTGCTTGAGCCACTGGGCGAGCAGCCGACTGCCCACGGGAGTCTTGCAATGATTCAAAAGACCATACAGACTCATATTCTTCGCTCCATCCCGTGGTCCCGGCATGAGATTGAGAGCTCGCAGCGCAGACGCGTCAAGTTTCATGTACTGAGACAGGTCGTGCTGGTAGAGCTGGTATTGGCCGAAATTGGTCGAGTCCGACATGACGCCCAAGTATTTTATTAGCGATGCCGCTGCACCCATGGCCAACTTGAGTTCGGTTTGGGGCAAGGTAGCGGCGGAGCGCTCATCACGCAGGAGTCTGACCAGGTCTTGCTCGATATCTCTGGTGCCAAAATCGGCAATGGGGCGCTCGGTGATGGCGATTCCACAAGTATCAGCAATCGCTCTCAGCTTTGCCAGTTCTGCGTCCTTTTTGGAGGTGTCTAGCTGAACAACACATTCCTTGACTCCGAGCTGAATCACAAGCGACTCAAAGTTTGAGTAAACGTCGTTATCCAGAAACTCGCTCACACCCAGCTCTCTAACGCTGGCATCGGCAAAACACACACCCACATTCTTCGCTTCAGCCGACCTTGCCGTCACCTTGACCGCGAGAATAATAGGCGCCGAATCCATACTGCCCGCACCACCACCAAGCTCTTCCTCAACATCCTGCAAATTCCCCGGACTAGCCTGCTTCCCCAGCTTCCACTGACCCCTTCCAGACTCCGCAGAAACCCAGATCTCCACACGTTTATTTAACCGAAACAACGCCTCGCGAAGGAAATTTCGAAACACCGTCACGCTCAACGTGACCGACGGCAACCCACCAGAGTCGCTACGACCTAAAGTGCGTAGGACCGAGGTGGTTTTGTAGACGGTGCGCGCAATGAATTCGGCATCACTGCCGTGCGCTGTGTACCAGTCGCCGCGGTCGAATACGCGGACAGTTGTTGGGTTTGTGGTTGCTTCGGTGCCAATGTCCTTGGTAGGGAGGGAGCGGAAGAAGCGAATGAAGCCGACTTCGTCGTCGACCTATATTATTGTTAGTTTTTTGACAAGGTATTTTCGTGGGTCATGGTAGAGAGGAAATACCTTTAGCTCTGGTCGCGAAGACATATTGTCGGTTGGTGAGGTGGTGATGTTTGAGTGTCGAGGGATCTAGAAAGCATATAATTTGGGGAGACGCGAGCGAGGCAAACGCGGTCACGTGAAAACGCGTCCGCGTTTTCCGAAAGAGGATAAATGACGGGTCAATGATTTAGCGATTTACAGAAGTTACAATAACCATAGTAGATACAGGAGTTAAAGTAATATTAATTATAGACAATATTATATAAAATACCCTCGCTCAATGCAATGTCAGTCGCCAATTCAAAATGAACAAGAAAGAAAAAAAAAACCATTCCATCATGACTCAAAACTTCATCTTGCTAACCTTGATGCCAATTTCCCTTGGCGATACATCATAGCCTGACATCAACACCACCGATTTCAGTTTGTTGATTGTGACAATATCGATCCAGTCAGCAGCAACCTCTTTCTGGCCGAGAATGTCCAAACAGGCTGCCACTTCATCCGCAGGAATAGGATTGCGCAGTGAGTCCTGCACAGTTTGGATCAAGGCTTCCCACTTGAACGGCTTCTTCTGAACAGCGGCGCTTCCATTGTTCATCACGCGCGGCGGCCGCAGCAGAGCAAGCACTCTGGCGACGTCCTCTGCGCGCTGAGCAGCAGACCGACGGAGCATCTGTTCCTTGGTCGGGGGTGGCCCAAGTTTGGCTTGCAATAGTTCCTTGCTCTTGATGCGTTCAAGCAAGCCCTTGCGGCGGTCAGCGGTCGGGTCACGGGTCTTGCTATCGTTTTCTGTCATGGTGGTTGCTTTCATCATCGCGGTCTTGACTTTGATAACGCCTCCCTTGAGGTCTTGCAGTCTCTGCTGGCCTTTCCGGAGAGCAGTGAACGGGGTGAGACAATCGTGAATCGGGGCGAGCGCCAGCGCTTCCACAAACGCCGATCCATCATCCTCATTTTTTGAGACATTCTGCTTCCACTTATCACCAAGAAGCTTGACGAACCGCGTATGCAGCGCATTCTCATTAACCGGCCCAGCACCAGCGCCCGACACGCGTTCGAGGCAGACTTTTCCAAGCCCATAATTCGCAATGCGGAAGCGTAGTTGTTTCGTCTCGTCGCTGTCCCATACGTGAACAATTCGTTGTATATCCTTGACGACGACTTTTCTTTTCCTCCACAGTTTTTCTGTGCTGGGAAGAAGCTCTTTCAAATCGGCGGGCGCAGTCGGGCCCTTGTGCGTGAAATGGAGGCCGAGAGTTTTCAAAAACGCAGAATGCAAATTCACGAGCTGGTCGAGTGCGGCGGGGAATGTTTCTTCTTCTTCTTCGTCTTCTTCTCCTTTTTCTTCCTGAAGGGTTTGGCTGGGTTTTGGGGTTGGTTGTTGTTCTGGAATAGTAAAACTCGAGTCGAAATGAACCGAGCGACGTTTGCGGGATGTGGTTCGGGCGATATTTCTAGAATTGCTTCGTGTGGGAGTCGACACGGAAAGAGAGCTAAACTTGATCGATTTCGAGGGAGTGTCCTCGACCGAGGACTGTTTTTCCTGCGTGGCAGGCTCTTTCTCGTCCTCTTCCTGCTCCTCCTCCTCCTCCTCGTTGAGTTTCCGCTTCTTGGAAGGCGACGCAGTCAGCAGGCACGGGGTCGTAGCCGACACGGGAAGTGTCTTTTTAGTCACTGGGGAGTCATTCTTCCCATCGAGAAGGAGCGACGAAGCAGCGCCTGGCTTGGTTGACCTCGTGAAGCGCTGAATGCCGGTTTGACCCTGGAAGGAGTGCGATGCAGGCAGGCGAGACCGCGTGCGTCTGGTCGACATTTTCGTCGTTCTTTCCTTGTGCAGTTATTTCGTAGCGGTGCAGTTGAGGGAAAGAGCTACCGAGGGAAAAAAATTTGGTCAAGGTTGTTCCTTCTGTATGTGAATTGGGAATTGTTGTTGTTGACTCGTTGCCGTAAAAACGTGCACTGTCGGGCGGGCGGTGGCTGGTGCTGACCACTTTACGCGTGTCGCGTTGTGTCGCGTCGGGTCCCGAAACGGTAATATCAATTAGTTCACGGTCACTAACCACCAGTCTTTAAATAAAAAGACGCATCCTTTGCACGGAAATAATTATCTTTATAAGCATTAAGCCTAAGGAGTTTATTACACCTCTGCAATCCTCTCATCACCACGGCAATGCCTCACGTGGCACTGGAATGCTCATGCCTCATTCCTTAAAATACGTATCCACAACTCCAACATTGACATTACTATTTAGGTGAAAAAAAAGACTACTTCCCCCCAAACCACCCACTAACACTCTTCTTCGCCTCCGCCGCCTTATCCTCAATCTTGCGATCCAACTGATCCACACTCGTCCCCAGACTGCGCGCCGTGTCCTGCCGGATCTGGTCGATGCGGTCAATGCTTTCCTTGGCTTGCTGTTTGAGATCGCCGGTTTCCTGGCGGGCTTTGTCGCGCGCTGCTTGGACCTTGAAACGAAAGTAAGTTTTCGCCTTGTCAAGTAAAAAAGTGCTGGGGGGAAGGGGAGGGGCCAAGTACTGCTTCGTCAATGTATGTAGACGCCTGCTGGGTAGCGTCTTTGGTAGCGTCCTTGACATCTTCGCCGCCGCGGTGCAGTTGTTTCTTGGCGGATTCGGCGTCGGCTGTGTACATAACATCTCCATTAGCATCTAGACAAACTCCTAGAGAGAGAAAGAGAAATAATACCCTTGGCCTTGTTAGCGGCAATGTTCGGGTCTCCGCCCGAGTTGTATAGATAATAGCCACCGGCGCCGGCGAGGCCGAGACCGAGGTAGAGAGGGAGACGAGACTTGGACATTATATAATGTACGACTGTTTCCTTTTTTGAAGAAAGGTGGTGGTGATTGTCTTGTTAAGATGAAAGAAAGTGAAGGAGGTAAGAGGAGAGTTTTAAAGTTGCTCGCGAGGGGGGATGCTTCGCGAGAACTTGGTTTAGCGATGACGTCTTTTTTTTTTTTTTTTTTTTTTTTTTTTTTTTTTTTTTTCAGATGCAGACAGAGAGACAAAGCACATGCATGCATGCATGTCTATACGGGCTAGTAGTCCTACGATGTGGAAATACCAAGTCAAACAGCTACTACTATTCTAGCGCAGTAGTCTACAAATACCCTCTCGACAAATCGACACTTGAACCATCCCAAACTTTTTTCTACGAAGCAAAGCAGAGCAAAGGAAAGCAAAAGTAATGGATGCATCGAAATACGTCAGTGCGCGCTCATCGCACTCCGCATTAAGCATGGCCCTGGCACGGGCTGTGGTTGGCGCGATGTGCGTGTGGGGTAATGGTAAGTCTGAGTCTAAACGGAACAGGCAACGTGACCTACATGCAAGGTTACTTAAGTCCTAGGGAGACGAGTAACCGTGGGATCAGTCGTCGATGAAGTCACCATTCAGTGGCATGCACTAACCACAACCAGCAGCCAAAAGTCTAGACTTCAAATTCTAATGTTCATTCATATTGAGAGAAGCAACTATGTGAAGCGAAAGTAATGGTAGCCGGGTATACCCAAATGCGGAAAACCCATCGCGCCAAAGCAGGATGCAAACACGCCAGCAATCCCAGTACAGTCCCAATACCCAATCATACATCAGTTCGTCAAATCGTAGCGTCGTTACAACCAGGAATCCAGCAGCAATAGCGATAGCAACAATTAAGAAAAATATGCTAAGTCATAAAGAAGGAGGAGAGTATGTATCGGACCATCTCTGAAAGTGAACGAAAAGGCGTAAAACAAAGTCATATCTTAGAACAGCCGCGCGGCTGCTTTGCCCTCGCTCGTCGCAACCGCGACAAGGGCTTCGAGTCGGCCCATTCCAGGCTGCCCGGAAGAGTGGTCCAGCATGCTAGGGCGATGCTCACGTGCAGGATACTCGTTCTAGTTCCATCAGTTTAAGACGACACACACACACACACACACACACACACACACACACACACACAAAAAAAGAGAACTCACATTTACGGGTGCATCGTGAATGCTCGACTGCTCGACGTGGTCATTGCTATGCACGATAGCAGGATGGTAGTCCATCGAGATAGTCGATGGAGTGGCAACACCTTCACTACTACTAGAATCCTCTGGGGATGTGCGTGTGATATGTGAGCCGGGAGTCCCACTAGGGGCCTGGAAGCCATACCGCTTGGTATTCTGCGGAGTATATGGTTCATGGTGCGGCAGTGCGCTTGCGTGTTGCGAAGGTGGACGGTCACTGCTCGTCGGCCGTGAACCAACGCTATGAATCTCCCCCAGCGTCTGCTGGCCCCAGGGCGTTGCTGCTTCCTTTATTGGTGGCGGTCCACCAAGGTTCAAACCAGTAAGGTTGTAATGTAAATCCCATGAGATCTGGCCCCGCCGATGCCCAGGCCCAGCAATCGGAGGCGGTGGCCGGGTTGTTGGAGGGTGCGCCGCAAATCCAGGGGCGTATGCGTGAGTCGGAGGTGCCGGAGGTCCTCGACTCGGAGTATCGACTTGCATCGGACTAGGCTTACGAAGGGGAGGGGTTAGTGGGCGTCCTTGGATGACCTTGTCAAAGCTTTCGATTCCCGGAAGCCGAGGAGGTTGAGTGTCTGCGTTGTTGGCGCCGAATGCAGGGCGTAGGGTGTTGTTGGGCGGCTCGTAGCTCGCCATTCCACTGGTGGCTGGTCGAGGGTAGTAGGTAGAAGGATGCCAGGTGCGCCGGCGCAAGTCGGCCTCTGTTGCACTCATACCCTCATCTCGCGAGGGAGCATAGCTCGAAGTCGTTGGGCTAGCGTAGCCAGATGTGCTGGGAGTATAAGAGCCGTGCGATTGAGGCACTGAGGTGACGTAGGGCGGAGGATATGTTGCTCCATGGAAAGTAAAAGGATTCCCTCCTGACGGGACAGACAGCCGGCGGGCGTGTCCCTTGCCATCCCAAAAGCCTGGCTGCAGTCCGCCCGAGATTGGCGAGGCGTAGTGAGGGCTGCCCCCGCCAGCAGAAAAGGTCGGATAGCCTCCTGGCGACTGAGCGGGGATATTTCGAACCTGGGCCGGCGGTGTACTCGGTTCACCCAGAATACCCAGTGGCGGATGAGGCCGGCCAGGACCATCGCCTGCCATGATCAACGGCGGCGGCCGTCGTCGAATCTCGGGCGGCTGGCTGAGGGTAGACGTCGTTGAGGTGATACTCGAGGTTGACAAGTTCCGGCTGTGGCCCCTCGTGTGGCCGCCCTGACTTCCAGTAGTGCCAGCACGCGCACGGCCTGGGGGACGCACTCTGTCGGTGCGAATTTGGCGCTGGAATCGTGTTCCAGTAGCAGCAAGAGAATCGCCGGGAATTTCTTCATTAACATGCACCGTTTGAGCATGCTGGCGCAGGTTATCCAGGCGGGAAAAGCGGCGGGAACAGTGACATTGAAACGGACGCTCTCCGGTGTGTTTTCGGATATGGCGGGCAAGATGTTCGCTGCGGGTGAAGCTCAACTGGCACGGCGGAAAGTCGGTACAGAAAAATCGCTGGCCTTTCTTTTTCTTGGATGGCGGGGCGGCATCGTCGCCTCCCTGCTCGGTATCCGACTGATCGCGATCGCCGTCGTCTTCAGCGATAGTAGTCTCATCGCCGGTCGAGGTCGTCGAGGGTGCTCTTTGCGACGATGAAGGCAGCGAATCATGTGACGGGCCATCTGCGCTGCTGCTCGCTTGAGCCTCCTTGGAGTCTGGCACGGTGGGGGTCTTGACGTCCTCCATGGCCAGATCCTTGGGGGTTGGGTTATTATTAACGGGCAAGAAAGAAGTCATGACGCATAAAGACAGCACCTGCAGGCAGGTGATATTAGCAGGGGCGAGGGGATGAAAGACCAAGTCGTGGATGGGGACAAGAAGAGGGACCGGTCGCGGCAGGCGGGTGTTCCAGGGGGCGACCGGGCTAGACGAGGAGGGGTTGACGTAGAGATAAAGTGGCAGGCCGATAAAAGCCAACTAGCGAAATCAGGCGCCCTGGCGATCGGATCAAAAGAGAAAAGTCGACCTCTGGCCGGCGCATAGAGCGGGGGGGAAGGTAAGAAAGAAGGAAATAGATCGAGCGAGCAAGCGAGGACGATGAGAGTGTGGTGAGGAGGCGGCGGCGGCGGCGGCTGAAACGGACAGGGCGACGTAATGTTGTTGTTGGTTCCAGTATGAAACGTAAGAACGTAAGGAACGGGCGCCAAGGGGGGGGGGGCACGGTATAGGCGATCAGACTGGATCAGCTGCGGCGGAACATATGGGCGAGAAGCGTGGCTAAGACAAGCGTATTTTTTCTTTTTGATCGATAATCAGGTTTCCACTCCCGGGGCTTCCCAGTTGGACGATACCAGTTGGACGATGCGATGCGACACCGAGACAGTTGGGCAAAAGCAGGGTCGACTCAGTCGAGGCTAGCCGGGCGCGAGGCTGGGGACTTGGCTAATAAGTAATAATAGCTGTGCGGCCAGAGTCGGTCGGCAGCGCGGTGATCGAGGAACAAGAAAGCGGAACCTGCAGGCGAGCGTGCAGTGTGTGTGGGCGATGGATGAGTCCCAATGGTGCTGGCTGGGGGAAGACGACGAGCGATAGGGCTGTCGGGCGAGGGACAGGAGAGGCAGTAAAGTACCGGTGGGTGGAGATGGGGGAGGGGGAGCGGGCGATCGATGAGAGGGGAAGACGAGCGAGCGGCGATGGCAAAGAGCGGTTGGGTGGATTGAGTTGGATTGATGGATGATGGATGGAGTGGATGGAGTGGATGGCTGGATGGCTGGATGGCTGGATGTGTGGTGGATGTGGACGGTGGATGGTTAACGACGCTTATCGGAAACGACGGTAGGCGGAGGCGGCGGCGGCGGCGAAACAGCAGGACGCGAGGGGAAGCGTTGAAGGCCCACCTGCACTTCACTTACAAAGTTACTTTTCCCAGCATTCCGGGCTGCAACTCCAGGCACGCTCCCTCTTGCGCGATGGCGCAGAACCGTGGCTCTGGCTGCTGCAAACGTTGACCTGGCGAGGGGGGTTTCCACGGTTGGCGCGGTGGATCAGGAACGATGATTCATAGACACATGCACCTCCGAGTAGTAGTAGTAGTACTACTACGTACTATCTTACATACTACGCCAGTCGACTGGAGCAGTTAATTAATGCAATGCAGCGCCGCGTGGAATGATGCAACGGCCTGGAAAATTCGGTGCCTTGACGATCGACGGAAGCGATCGTGACGTCAACGGTGAGTACGTACTACATACATAGTATCCGTTTCTACCAGCGATTTATAGTAGCACTCGGTGCTAGATTCGAGGAGATTAATTCTTCACTACAAGAGAATTAAGACATGTCTCTCTGCAAACGGTGGCGCCCGGTCTCGACGTCTGCACAGTGCAGACTGATCTATCAGACAGATACTGTGCGTGTTCTCGGATGATTAATTGCGGTAAGCCGTGCCTTAGCATATTCTCCGCACACGCTGGTTGGCCCCGCCCACACGCACCCTTGCGCCGGCCGACTCGTGACTTTTCCTGAGCCCAGGCCGCGTAGTCTTGCTTAGTCCTTCTGCCCCCGCCCCGTCGAATCAGCAGCTGCATGCGCAAAGCGAGGCAACAAATCGCGTGATCGCTGAATATATATTAGCTGGTTAGTGACAAAACTCAACTAGTCAGGTCGTTGTGCCTGAGAGTACGTGCTGATAGTCCTCCGTACTAGCAAGTCACGTCACGTCACTTGCTAGCAGAAGAACTGTACCTGCGCTGGTCCGTTGGCCTCTTATCGATAGCCGATAAGCCCCGCCGGCACTTGCATGGCGCTAGTCCGGGTTGGGACTCGGTAGCAGGCTAGATCCAGATCGCCGAGATCGCCGGCTTGGCATTCTCAGTCCTCTATAGCACTCAGTATGTACGATTATTACTATGTACGAGCACGATATGAATATGTATATAATTAGTAGGGCCCCATCTTATGTTGGTATTGTATTCTTCGACACACTACGAGCCCACGGTACCTGTTGGTGCCTGACGCCCTGTCAGCCTGCTGAGCACCCGCATGCTTGACGGTCTCGCCCATCTGATTGGCTGCTGCGCCGCCTTGCGTGCGGCTGGCTGGCATGGCAGCAAGGGCTGCGATTGCATGTGCGTATAGGTCATATTCGAGAAAACGATTTGTCGATTCTTTTCTTTGATGTATTTACTTTCTAGAACCCCCCAGCATTAACTACGATGTCCTCCGTACTACGACGTAATAGGCATGTGCATACAGACATCTACTTGAGATACCCTTATTCGTCAATATACCAAACACGTATATACACAACTTTTAACCAACGCCGCTATGCCCACGATAGTCGAAACTTGACAGGAAAAAAAGAAAAATCAACACCACAGCCGACACGTCCCATCAGCTCCCGCAGAGACACACCACGGCTGGGCTGGGTGCCAGTCCACATCCAACACACCCAACTCGCCCGTAATCTTGTGCCCGCGCAGCACCTTGAGCGGCACAATGCTGGCATTGCTGAGCATGTCGCCCGTAACGCTGCCGTGGAAAATCTGCAGCGATCCGTCGTCACTCGCATCCGCAAAGAGCGGGTACCGTCCGCTGGGATGGAACTTGACGGCGCGGATAGCCTTGCCGTGGTATCGCAGAGTCTTGTATGGCCGCGACGACAGATCGACGTCGTGCCACAACAAACGCCGATCGTATGATCCCACAATGACATTGTCGCCGCCAGATGTGCTGGACGACGTTGGGTGGATGTCAAACGAGGAGATCCAGCGCGCGCCGGGCTGTAGGATCTTGACTAGCAGTTGGCGGGAAAGATCGTATCCGCGGATCGTGCGTTGGTTGGCCACGAAGAGAATCGGCTTCGACGGGTGGAAGTGAGCGGCTTGGGGAGAACCGCCGCCCTTGAGTCGGCGTCGGAATGGGTTTTGGGTAAGATGCTTCGAGAGCGTATGAATGGCAATCGCCTGGTGTGCCGGCGTCGAGGACCCAGGGCAGACTGTAACAAAGTAGTCTCCTCGGCGGTGCCAGGACACCGACTTGGCCATGTATCGTAGCGGGATAGTTGCACAGATTCCCGATTCGGCCAATGCTGTCGACGGCCGGATCCATGTAGGAGGCGGGCTCTTATTGGTCGCATCTCCGCTGCTTGACGACTTGTTTGTGGCAGCATATCCCCAACCAGCATCAACCACGTCCAGACTTGCCTTTTCAAGCTCTGGGTTAAGAATCGGCGGCACGGCAAGGTGGATATCGTCGCCGCAGGCAATACATAGCACAACAGCGTCAGATCCCGGGCGCCAGCGCACAACATTGATAGCCTCCTCGTCACTCACACTGGCTGTCCAAAGTTGCCGGCCAGTGAGGAGTTCCCAAACGCGCACTGTGCCGTCATCGCCTCCGCTAGCTAGCCATTGTCCAGTTGGGTCAATTGACACGGAGCGCACACGGCCATTGTGGCCCTTGAAGAGAGTTGCACACGCAGTTGGGAACGGCTTGAGTTCCTCGGGGCTTGGGAGCTTGGGAAGGAGACTTTCGGGGTCGATATTAAGCTTATTCCTCCTAACCCTAGGCGCAAGGTATAGATCCAGGCAGCGTTCAAACTTCTCCTTGACAAAGTTCTCATAGCCAGGAACCTTGCGCAGAGCTGCATAATCTGTAGGCAGATATTCTTTCTCACGATCCTCTTCGTCAGCTTCCTCCCAAGCTTTCTTCTCTTTGTTGTCGGGGAGGTACTCGGGAGGCGGGTGGTAGCTCTCCTCGTACCCAGGTGGAGGAAGCTTGGGTGCTGGGACGTTCATGATGTGGTCGGGTCTAGGAGCTTCATCAGCCCAGATATCATATCGCGTGACACCCTCCTCGGTCTCTTCCTCCTCCTCTACCGGTGGCTTATAAGGAAGAATTCGGCCTTCTCGAATAGCTCGCACGATCTTCATCACACGCTTTGCTTCGTGTTTAGACGGGAGGAATCGGCGCTTAGGTTCTGGGGCTGCGCTAAGCGGCATTATCTCCTCCTTGCTAGTAAACCACTCAACGGTAGGCTCGTAGGGATTGTAGCCTTCGGAGGGGATTTCGTTCATCTGCACCTTGCGCAGCAACTCTAGTTCGTCTTGGCTCAGCTCCAGCGGTTTGCCCGTAGCCGGATCCGTAAGGCCAGTCCAGCCCTTGGGAATCTCAATGCTGTCGAGGAGGGCATCCAAAGCCTCGCCCTTTGCGGGACGCATAATCTTCTTGCCATTGATATCGTAGCCAATGTGAGGATACTGGTCGTAAAAGGACAGCGGGATGTTGCCAATCGTGTTTGATTTCTCTTCAACGTCCGAGTAATCGGAGTTGTCGTCGGGATTGATCTCATCATACACGTATCGTTCGTTTCCATTGGCATCCTTTGCAATTCGAAAATTTGGCTGCTCATCCTCGTCGTCTAACGAGCGGGCGTTTCCTTTCTTGAATGGGCCATCTTCGGAGCCCGAGGGGATCTCGTCGCTGTCAATGTCAGACTCGCCGTCGTCATCCTCGTCGCTACTAAACTCGTCGACGATTTCGACTTCCGAATCGCTATCTTCCGATAGATCGTGGGCGTCGTCTGAAAGGTCCAGGCGACCCAGCTCGTCGCCAGAAAATGCGTCTGAGTTTTCTTTTTCTTCAATGTCCCTCGTGACAGCCTTGCGCTTCTTGGAGAGTTTCCGGGAATCCATCGCAGCGGCGAATGGGGTAGACAATACGTAGGCAGTACGTGCAGTCACTCACTCCAAAAAAAAAATAATAAGTCGATCTGAAGCCAAAATTATTTTTCTTCCCGCTCTACACCGCCCACGTGACATACCGCCTTCGCCGGCGGGCCATTCGCCATAACAAGCCCAGATCGCGGCCCCGCCTCGTTCGCCGACTGCAAGTCAAGATTCAGCATCGGACATCACTGACTTTGCTGCCTCTCCTGTCCGGCGCGCGCTTCTTCACCCCAGGCCTCTGCGAACCCGATCGCGTCGTGGTGTCGTTGCAGCAAGTTATTCACGCTGCACACTCCAAAAGCTATCGTCATCTGGGGCCCAGACCCAGCCGATCGCCGAGCTAAAACCAACTTTCCAAGTAAGCTTTCCTCCATGGATTCTGGTGATTCATCTCATCCTTCGTCACATCTCTCCAACCCCGCGTCTTGCATTTCGCTCCTTTCCTTTTCCAACTTCACACCTCTCAAGATTCAAGGCGTCAAGGCTTTGTCGTTGTTGTCCTTCCCTTCCCCCAACTCTGCTTCGACCGACCTCACCTCGTCTACGGCCGATCTACCTAGTTACGTACTAGCACAGTCAGTACTGACTTTTTTGAACTCAGAGAAAAAAACAACGCACCCAGCCCTCCTCTTTTTCTCAGGCGAGCTTCGCGGAATCTTTGAATTCCGTGATTATCGCTGTGCTGTGATTTTGTAGATGAAGCGCATCAGAAACGACCGTCCCCATGACGCCCAGTCCTCCAGATGAGGCAATACACTTTCGTGGAAAGTCTCTGACGCCTGAGAGCCCCCGTCCTCTTCACATCCCGGAGCCGTCAAATATCCCTGTCCTAGAGAACCAGATGGATCCCGTGTTCAACGATACTTCGACCTATGAGAACCTTTCTAGCAAGCAAGAGGATGAAGGACTGTCCTATCGCGCAGCCCAGGAGAACGGAGAATATCAAAGCGCAAACAATATTGGTAGCAGAAATGGAGAAGGCTATCCCACAGTCCGAGAGCAAGGTAGTTTTCCTTCCCCTGCCATCCCCAAAATGACCCAACTAGATTCAGCACCCTTTTCCCTCCCAATGTTCCCATGACCGTAATTGCTACGGGAATTGCCATGCCGCCCAAATACGTGAAAACCAGTTCAAACTTCCAGCCGCGTTGCTCTAACACTTTCCTTTCAGAACCCGCCCATGTTTCCTCTGCCCTAGAGTACCAGCAGAAGCCCCCGGAATTTATTTCTGCTCATACGGACCTGAATGCTGCTTCCAACCCCTCTATGGGAGCACTGGCAAATGGAGTCCCTATAAACCCATTGAACCCGCAAAGACTATCTGACACTGGCATGAACGTTGCTGGCAACAACAGCAACAATGTAACAGCCGAACCAGGTATTGACTTTCAAAGTCTGCTTGACAATATCACTACATCGGCTTCTACCGCTCCCTCTGGCCCTACTTTTACTGCTACCGCATCTTCTCCTTCGAATAACCCCATTATCCAAGAACAGCAACCGACCGCAAGTCCTTTGATACCGGCTTCAGCAGACCTTCCACCACGGCCTCCCCCTCAAGAGTTGCCTGCTTTCAATTTCGATTATTCCCCGTCAAATGATTTCAATGATTACCACAAAGCCCTTACTCAGAATGCGAATCAAGTGGTGCCTCCATACGCAACGCATCAGCAGGGCGGCCATCTTAATCCTTCAGCAGCACCGGGTGTACCTCCAGGAAGCTCTTCGGGGGCAAATGGACTGCCACCCCCTCCTGTCGCGACATTCCAACAGCAAAATCCATTAATATCATCCGAGGCCACGGGTCAGACTGGCCACAAATCCGGGAGGGGTGAGAGGCATGGCGGACGCCCTAGCAATTATACAGATGATGAGGCACCTTGGCCACCGGATATCCAACGGAAATATGATGAATTTCTTCGAGACGAACGGGTGTACGTAACAGAAGGCTTATGGGACCGTTTCCCTCCTGGATCAAGACTATTCGTTGGTATGTTCTTAAAATTTTTGATAATCACTCGTAAACTAACCACAGTGCTAGGGAACCTCCCCACAGAGCGTGTGACTAAACGCGACCTGTTTCACCTGTTTCACAAATATGGAAAACTTGCGCAGATATCCATCAAACAAGCTTACGGTTTCATCCAGTTCCTTGATTCCAGCTCGTGTCACCAAGCTTTACAAGTAGAGCAAGGGGGTCTTGTGCGAGGGCGGAGCATTCGTGAGTTCTGGCGTCCACAATTTCTTTTTCCTAATCTAACTGGCCAACAGATCTGGAGATATCAAAGCCTCAGAAAAACACGCGGGCTGGACCAAGTCAACCCGACTCAGCGCGCGTACCCGCTCCCAGGCGTTCCAGATCGCCGGAATTCTCTCGTTCCGGAACTGCAAATAGTCGTGCAACCCGAAACCAGGGTGGAGATCGCCACGAGCGCAGTTACGATGGTAAACGGGCACCATTCACTGATTTTAGAGATGACCATGGTCCTTCTAGACGTCGCGATGACTACCGGCCACCACCAAGATCGCCATCCCCTCGCCCCTTTCGCAGTCGGGAGGGAGGATATCGATCAAGAGACCGAACGCCAGATCGATTCGACAGACGTGACCGACGTAGGTCGAGGTCTCCCTATGGTAGGGAGCGACGTTTTCGAAGTCCTAGCCCTCGCAGTCGGCCGGGATATGATGAAAATGTTCTACGCCGTGCACCAAGAGAAGTTCCAGACCTGCAGATCTTGGCTTTTGATGATGTTGACAAGTAAGATCTTTCATACATGATTTCTTTTTCGCTTATTAATCCTAACTGTCTAGGAAATTCGTCTATCATGTGGAAAGCTCGTTCAGTAGCCGAGGGTTTCGAGTCGATCTTTCGGTGGAACCACCGGCATATATGGATGCCGCTATCCAAAGACAGATGAACGAGGGAGTTCCGTTCATTGTGAAGCTTTCGAGAGGCCAGCAATATTCGGGCAAAGTGACATTATTAATGCTCGATTTCAATTCTGCAGCTGGCAAGCCTCGCCCAAGCGGTATGCCCCTTTATTTCAGCTGTAACTTTTAATTCTGACATCAATCTAGAATACCCAGACCTTGACTTGCATGTTGCTGTGGAGATGGCCGTACAGGCCCAAAGTCGACGACGAGCTGCTGCTGCTGCACCGAACCTTTACCAGCCAAGCGTTGCGTATTCCGGGCCCCCCATGATGCCTCGATTTCCCCAAGCGCTGCCACCAGCCCAGGCAGTGAATCCGACTCTTTCGAACCCTAATCAAATAGCAAATCTCATTTCGACTTTGGATGGGCCATCACTACAATCCCTCTTGGGGGTCCTTCAGCAAACTCAGCCTGGCATGCAACCAGCTCAGCAATCACTCCCAATCGCGCCGAATGCTATCAATCCTGTCGACCTGGCGAGTCTCTTAAACACCGCCACCCAGCAAAACACGATACCAACAATTCCGAACCCAGCACTCCAACAGCCTCAGCCAATCCCTGGATTCGGCGTGCCCGTTCCCCCGCAGTCTCTCAACCAGCCAGACCCTAACTTGCTTGCACTTTTAGCAAAGGGGTTGGGCAATGGGAATCCCTCACAATCTCAAACACCCGTGGGCTCCCAAGTCCAAAATATTGTCAACCAGCTGTCCAAATGGAAGCAGTAGACGACTATATCCTTAACTGAAAAGCTCCCCCCTCAGCACTTTACTAATGATTTTGTTTTAATTGTTTGATTGGTATTTTTATTTGCGATTATCGTTATATTAGAACTGTCATTTTATTCATACCTTGCATTCGGGTGGTTCGCGGCGAAATGGGTGGGCAGTACTGGCTAAGCGTGGTGTTGCATTTCTTGTTTCTTTTCTTCTTTTTCTCAGGTGTTTGGACATATCGTAACTTTTCTAAGTGTTTCTTTTCAAGTTCCTTTCAAGTTTCTTTTTCGAGTGGCGAATTGATATACATGTGTGTCTGCTGAAACAGTTTTTGCTAGGTGGTGTGATATTATACAGGCATTTATCGTTACATTGTCAACTTTGTATAGTCGACGCAATTTTTTTCTTTTCTGCTTTTGCTTTCCGGTAATATGTATCCCATCTATCGTCCGGCAGTCGCTTGGTCTTCTTTCTTTATTCGTTCGATGGTCTGGTCCCTGTTGTACTCCATGACTCGTTTTTCCTTGAAATACTTGACCTGTCGACATAATCAGTTAGCATTGAGTACAATAAAGAAAAGAGATCAACAAACCCAAGCCCTGGCACACGCGCCCTCAAACTCGGCAATCTCCTTTCCACACTTCTTGCGCGCCTCGCCGTCGTTTTTGATGGCGTCGACAATGTCGTTGCGGTCGAGACACTCGAAGAACGAGTCGCGCCCGTTCCAGCATTGTTGGCGAGAAGTGCGGTCCGGAGCGATGCGGCCGCCGTCAGAGGCCTTGGGGGTTTTGGGGTCGCTCGATGAGAACCAGCCCATGGTGTGGAATCTTGGGAAAGTAATGTCGACGCGGTACTGCTTTTTCCGAGAGTGTTTGCGGCGAGAACCCGGTGGATGGGAGGAATGGGGGGGGGCGGTTCTGGGATGGGAATAAGTTAGCTCAAGCTTAGTATTCGCAAATGGAAATTGAAATCGTGCCTACCGATAGCGTAAGGATTAATTAATCGCTGCTGTTCTTAACATTCAAGAAGGTTGACTGAGGTCGATCATCTCCAAGTGATCCGAGACGGCTTGGCGGCGGAGCTAGCCCTCTACCTCAGCATCCGATCAGCGTGGCAGAATCCTTCTTGCTTCTCCTCTCCTCAACCCATCGCATCGCTTTTTCAGCCCGGAAAGCACATGCTCTCTTTGATGTGTGCCTGTCGAGGTATTTTCTCTCTTTCCGGTACTCGTCTTCAAGGAACGATGAACAGCATTTGTTGACACATATATCTCCACCAGCCACATCGTGAACCCAGGCAGACAGACAGACCTACAAACCGACCAACTCCTTTTCGAATACACGCGCACTTGAGCGCTTTCTCCAGTTCATGCCCCCGCGGCGCCGGCCTCCTCGCCCTGGGGCGCTGACGGAGCTCCCACCGCTGAAAATCGTGCGCAAGATCTTCATCCTCCAACTCCTATACTATGTATGCGCCACAGTGCTCGTGCTCTTCACCACGCTGGTGGCCGGCACGGTCTTCTCGCTCGACCTGATATTCAGCTGGGACAGTCTGCGGGGCGATACGACGGTGGGATGGATGTTGGGAGTGGTGTGGTTGTTGAATAGTTTTATCTGGTAAGCCCTTTCGCTTTCCCTTTTTATTGCCTTGCTAATGCCTGTTTTCCAGTGTCATATTCCTCCTCCTCATAGTCTCGCGCTCAAAACTCGTGCCGGATTTCGCCCTCACTATCCATTTCATCCACCTCCTCATCGTCTTCTTTTACACGCACTCGATCCCGCGAAACCTGCTCTGGTGGACTCTCCAAGCTGCGAGCGCTGCGCTCATGACATTTGCTGGAATATGGGTCTGCCAAAGGCGCGAACTGCAACCGATTGCCTTTGGCGCTCTTCTTGGAGGAAGTGGCAGCAGCAGCAGCAGCAATACAGCTGATGGGTCATCAGCAGCTCGGGCCGGCGAAAACACAGATTCATCAACACCTCCAGACGCTACACAGACAGACGAGGATCTGGAAACCGGACTGGCCAACTTCTCTCGAGGTCGCGGACGAGGTCGCAATCGAGACGAGTTTGAAATGATGCCGGTCAAGGAAACGGACGAAACCAATACGTGATGATAAAATAGAACCATGAATATTTGTACCTTCTTTTGGATTTTTTTTTGTTTCTCTCTCGTTTTAATAATTAATTATCTAGCGTGTATATATTATACAAGGGGTGCTAGTTTTTTTCGTATGTTTGGACAAGATTTGTCCTGCTGGATGGGGGATACATGCTCTGACAGATCGATGGATATAGAATTACAGACCTTTAATAAATGAGGATATGAAAGCTACAGCTTGTTTCTAGCTAGGACCGTCCGTACCTGTAACTTCCGGTCGGCCGTCCCCGCATCTGGCGCAAGTGGAAACATTGGACATTGAAAAAGGAGCCTCTTCTCCTATAAAGTCAAGCAAGCCAATATGCTTTCTGACATCCCTAACGAAATCCTAGTGCTTATTGTCCAGCAATTCGAATATTACTGATATAACTCTCGTCAACAGTAACTGCGACCACTCTTTTGGATTATTTATGCGTGCATGTGCCAGACTGGAGACTTTTAACTACTTTCACGCTGATGATTGTATTGGAATTACCCGCTTTAACCCCCAGGGCTTCTACCCTTCGCTCTATTATCATAAAGACAGCCTACGGCAATTAACACTTCTCTATCACGACACTCATGAACCTTTGGGCTTTGACTCGGAAAATTATTTCCTTGGTTCTCTTGCCGAGTTCTCCGTCCTGAAAGAGATTTATATCCGATCAGACAACCTTCTCTGCTGGGAAGATGAGGAGAAAAAAGTGCTCAAATTGTCCCTGGCAGAGGTGCTACCAGCATCCCTTGAAACTCTATATCTTGAAGCAAACTTCGAGCTGGGTCTAGAGTCCTTGGCTCAACATCTAGAAGCCATGGTTCGTAGCAAGAAAACGCACTTCCCGTGTTTATCAACTTTGGCTATTGTGCGTCAATGCCCTATATATGGAAAGGCTGATATCCTCACTACGTTGACATTAAATCCCCGATCTAGCAGCCCTAAACTTATTGACGAGACTCAGAATCTGCAGGCTCTGTGCCAAGAAACGGGTGTTCATTTGGTCCTATTGCCTTTTATATTGCAGGATGATTTTTGATTGGGATTCCTGAGTCCTGACAATGTATCGGCTTATATAAAGAGTCTCTTTCTGGAAAATAGTCTATATTACTCTATTTTTTAGATAATTTTCAAGTAATTTGTCCATCGCGTCGTCATCTACTAATAAGCTCTTCGTGAATCTACATTGCTGTGGATTAAATGATGAGTGTATGCGGATTCGTTCTAGCTTAGATGCAGTTGTTTTAGCAGCCACTTTAATCAATAGCCAAATAATGACACTGTGTTGATTCGGAAATATCGGCCCACAATCTCTCTTGCACATGTGAACTACCTATGTAAACAGAGTCAATTGAGACTATTTTCCGGATTGGCACGTGCGGCTCGCAGCCCTAGGTAGTAGGCAGTCACGTCATCTCAGAACGAACATTATAAACTTATCGACTTTTGAGATTGGGTACATGTATAAACCGACCAACTAATGGTGTAAGAGATGAGATATTCAACGGAGAAAGACTACTTTTATTCTGAGATAAGTGGTAAAAAGTCAATAAATAGAATTAAAATTATGGACTATAATCCGGCTTATATCTGAAGAACTTGTAACTCGTCCCCTTGTAGATTTCTCATCTGGTGGTCCCTTTGATATCAGAAGTCAAGCGAAGCGTCCTACAATCCGCAAGTCCGACGCCAACATATGTTTGGAGAAGATCTTCCCAATACTCATTAAAATATCCATCCTCGCGACCATTGTCAAACATGACCCTGCCTTCTTTGGTGATGGTATCACGCGTGGCATAAAGTCTCAGTCCATTCTCAGTCTTGCACACCGTCGGCTTGTGCAGAGGTTCCTGGTAGCCTTGGATCTGGCTCTTGAATTCAGGCTCATATACGAGAGGGATACCATACGGCTTGATCCCATTCGAAGTGGCGTCCATCTGAGCGATTGAACTATACGAATCGTTAGCGCTTGTAAACGATTATAGTCGTACGATAACAGCTGTACGATGCTAAACTCACCAAGCCTTGTATTCATCAGGGACCTTCTTGGGGTCTACAACCAACAACTCAGCCAGTGCTGGAACCTTGACATCTTGACCGTTGTATTTCAATGGACTCAGCCAGGTGTAGGCAATAATACGCCCAAACACATCCAACATGAACGTATTCTTCGTCAGATCCAATGTTCCCCAGGGTGCACTGAGGTCGTACTTTTCATTCCGGTCGACTGCATAAATACCGCCATCGTTACCCGAAACAAGAATCGAGTCCTCGTCGGCGTCCATCAAAAGTCGGAAGCCCTGCTTGCCCGGGGGCTGCGTAAGATTTCTTGCGACGTCTGGTAGTGGTGTGTTTTTTTTCGTTGGGTCTCCGTCTGATTTCTTGATCACGGCGTCGATAATCGTTTTCGAGGGTTGCACTTTGCCGGAATTCCATCCATCTTTCCTATTGGATGTCAGATCCATGTCACATCATATAGACGGCTTTGAAGAGAAAAGTAAACTTACGTGACGCAGCCTAGACCGGCTTCGTATATGATATCATCTCGAATGTCATAGTCCCACAAATCCAGAGCAGCAACGTGGATTCGATTCTTAGCACCTAGCCGCACTTCAACGCCGTCATGGCACGGCGTTGACGGATCATGCGAGGCGATGGCTTGCACGTATATCGACGGAGTATCAATCAGACCAACCGTCTTTTTCCACTTGCCATTCAGCACATCAATTCCACACTCGATGGCAATTGGCAGACCCAGATCCCCAGTAACAGTAAAAGATCCCGTCGCCTTGAGCACCGGCGTGAAGGTGACATTCAGTCCTGTAATTCCATTGTTGTCCTTTTCTTTAACGCTGACTCGTGCCTTGCCCGGTGCTATGTTAAGACTGCCACCGACGAGCAACTCGGCCTTGCCCTCAAGCGTTGCCGTGAATGCCACACTGATCGAACCCTGGGGTCCAAGGGTGATGATTCCGGGAATGGTCAGCGGACTGAATGGGATCGCTTTGAGCTGTCTACCGGTTCTATCCTTGAATGGTGTTTCCCAGGTCCTAGTTGCCAGTTTTCCAGTCAAACTGATCCCAAACTGGGCATCCAGAACGAACTCCTCGAGGTTGTTAAACTCGACAAAGCCTTCAGTAACGCCGTCTCGAATGCTAAAGGCAAGTCGTCCGTTCAAATTCATGTTTGCGTAAACGCCGCATTTGGCACATTGCACATAAAACTCCGCCCCATGTTCCACAGTTTTGGCCAAGGTGAATCCATTTCCAATGCCAAAGATTTTGGGAGGTTTGTTTCCTCCACCGAACCCGTCGAGACGCTTGTCCAAGGTGATATCGTAGTTCATGGAGTGGTCAAAGGGAACGCCGAAAGGAACCATGAGAAGTTTCACGCTGATCACTGCGAAATTGACGATCAACTCGCCTACAGTTGCTACTAGCTTGGCTGCCCCTGTGAAGAAATCGGAAATCAACTGACAACAAAAATCATTAGCTCATCTGAATAGAATACGATATATCAGTTGATGTATCGTGACCTACCTGACCCAGCTTTTTAAGACCATCCCAAATGTCACCGAATATCCCTCTCCGATACATCATCTCCGCGTGTCGCCTGGTCACCAGAGACGTGTGTCTCTTAGTAAAGTTTCCACCCATTTCCGTCGAATTCATTTTTTCCATTTCGCCATCCATCGGCAGGAAATCCATAACATCCACCTCATCTTTCATATGCTTGGTATCAATTTTTGAGTCATTGAAAAAGGTCCTGAGGGCCACAGGTTGGCTTGTCAGATCCATGAAATCCTGGTATATCGGCACAGTTCCATTTGTCCCGTTACCATGCATCGTTCCATTGTGTAGTCTGATCGGTCTGCGTGACATCGACACAGGTTTTTTACCACCCGGTGTCTTCCTCAGCTTTGGTTTCGTCGTTGGCATCACAGGGCGAACATGGCCCTTTACAAGTGATCGTCTTTTTTCATCCGGCGACTCGTATGTACCCCAAGTAACAACTCCCGAGTCCAATGCCTGTTCTTCGTCAATTGGGACAGCTGCCATGACCGCGCACTTGGTGTCGGGGTAGACGCTAAGGTCAGAGGCGTGGAAAAAAGTGCGCTTTCCCGACGTTTCATCACCGCAGCCCACATGATAAGTGGCTAGATTGAAACTGTCTCGGCCGATCCAGGAGTCTGTCACAACGTCTAATGCCTCCTGCGTCTGGAAACAAACGTGAATGTCGCCGCTATCACAGGTTATTGTCTTGATGTGACTCGAGTGATCCAAAACGACGGTATCGCGGACGAAGACTGCGTCAAGGGAAGCATGTTTTGCGCCGTGAAGAGCAGCTATCTCTCAGTTAGAAGGTAAATTTGTAGACATAATCGGCACTTCAGCTTACGGCGATGACCTTCCTGGCTGTAGTAGAGGTTCTTTGCTCGCTCAGGACGAAGGTGGGCAACATCACTGGCATTATGTTCAGGGTGCAGCCCTGGATGTAGCGTTATTGCATCTCCTGAAAAAGAAGGCGTCACCTGGAGGAGACCGTTCAGTGCTCCATGATGGCCTATAGCAGAAGTCCCAGTGGTTATCGCCAGGCCGGCGATAACTTGCTTGAGCAACATGATTGCAAAGCAAACAAAGCAAAAAGAAATGAAGATAAAAGAATGGATGGAGAATGTCAGAGAGTTTAAATGTCTCTCAGACGAACTTAATAAGTATTTGTCTTGTCATGGCTCGGGATCTGCTATACACATAAAGCGAGCTAACTTTCGCTATCACAATTAACTACATATAGTCTATTTAGTGACTTTAGCCTCGCATATGAAGTCAGCGAGATCACCATTCCTCAAATTTAAGCTGTCTGTTATTAAACAAGTTATTCTCAAGACATTTTTTGTCAATCCACTGTTCTATTTTCATCATCAAGTAATAATACAAAGTCATGATAAAATATAACTACGGCTTGTACCACGTAGGATTGATAAAGTACAGGATAATCACGTCAACTGTCACGCAAGAATCTGTCAGTGTCAATCGGCGATTTCACAGTGAAGAATTTCAAGAATCCCACGTTTACTCAATACTTTTCACATTTTGGGATATCATACGAAGTACTCCGTACAGCATGCGGATTTGTCTTTTCTGTGAACTCGGTCCGCATAGACTATTGATTTTAGACTGAAGCATCACGCAGATGATCGACCACTATTAGTTTTAGACCCGAACTCTCAGTCGAGGTGAGTTTAGTGCCCGCCTTCAGCTTTTTAGTCAAATATTAATTGTAAGTACTGACCAGTAATGACACTCATATTCAGATTCATTGGGCAGCTCTGCTTTGATGTGGCACAATGCCAAGAACCTGTCAGCCAGCCCTAACCGTAACTCACGAGTGACCACTGACCAGAGAAGCTTACGCCGTGGCACGGATCTCGCCAGATGCTTTGTATCAGAGGGCAGACACGAGGAAAAGAAACTCGGCGATATCGAACCCACGATGAAGACCACGAATATGCAATGGGAGCCTGGTTGACTGTTCGGAGTCAAGGTAGTTGTACGTTTTATGCTGCCAGCGCATAATTAGGATTCCGAGGCGGGTGTAAAAAAAGGTTGGCAGGGACACCCATGGAATCAATGTTAATCTAAATTATATAATTTTTTATGAAATTTTTATTTAAGTTGATTGATAAATGTTGATTCCTTGGGGGTCGCCATGCCAAGATTTTTTGCTTCTCCCTAGTAACAGTGCGGAGTACTCCGCAGATTTATTCTGATCTTATCCCCACCAAGCACCGTTGGTCCAATGGTTAAGATTCCTCTCTTCCAAAGAGGTTCGGGTCCTTCTCTTCTGAAAAGGCGGTTCTTGGTACGTTTCCTGGAAAATCTGTCAACAGCATCAATGGTGTAACGGTTAGCATTCAACATTTCCATTAGAGATTATGTTGAGATGGGGTTTCGACTACCCCTTGATGCACAATTTCTTTTTTTTTTAATTCCTCTTTAGTGAATAAAAAGAGTAGAAATCGGCTTTTTTTGTGCAGAGGCCTTTTTTTTTATACTGGTTGTTGTACTATGATGGGTTTCATACGGACCAGTGATGGGTGGAGGTACCCCTTCTGCCTTATTTTTCTCTCACATAGCGTTCGCTTTCTTCTCTCTTTTACCCTTGTGCCTGAAAATCGAATGTCCGCACATTTATTCATCCAGAGCATCCACCAACACTATCGAATTCCATCGCAACTGTGGGGATTGAATATGGTTTGGCCTCTGAGCCAAACGTGCCCCCATCCGCTACGATCTGTACCAGGGCCATGTGCCAATCCGGCATGTGGATTGATGCTCTATCCCAATAAGGAACCACATATGGTCGCTATGTTTGATATTAATGATATCTCGAAAGGCTTTTTATGTGACCACAGTTGTAAGTGGAAATATGCACACAACAACATACTTCCATCTCAGGAAGTAAAGAACAGATATTGGGCAAAGAAGGAGACGTCGAGGGATCAATGCCAACATTGCGAAAACGACCGCCCCAATGGCAGCTATAGCTACCACTCGGAGGAGAAGAAAATCTTGTGCGCAGCATGTCGCAAGTTTTTAAAGAAGAATGGCACATTGCCGCCAAAGGAGATATTGGAAAAGCGTAATAATCTCCGATCACAACGAGAGCAGGACACTACACACATCAAGGACGAGTGCGAACATTGCGGCGACAACAAATCAAACACCAAGTCACCGTTTGCATTCGTTCCCAGTGCAGGGTATACGTTGTGCCAAAATTGCAAGCGGTATTTTAACAGCCATCAAACCCTTCCGCCCCCAGTGTTAGAGAAACGGTTTAAGGGTCGTGCAGCGAAAAACGAAGTTTGAGACGAAGAAAGAAGTTTGAAAGCTTTAGCCCATAGCTATATATATCTATTTTACTATTATTTAGCACAATTTATTTTACGCGATGCCCAACCGAGTGCAAAAATTCTTTCCAGGCCACTCAATAGGACTAACAACAGAAGGACCCATTGCCAATAGAGCCAGAGAGGATGAGACAGAGTCAGACGATGAAAGTTACAAAATAGATTACACTGCATTGTTGGCAGGACCAGGCGAAGGTACACAATGTTCCACAACAGGCTAGAGAATTTTTTATCATCCGATAATCCTCACCCCTCCAACTCATTGCCTCTACACCTCATGACGTTCTTCCCTCGCAGAGCAGATATTTTGTTTGAAAACCTTTACTTCGGTCCACAGATATATACTAACAACAAAAGGAGAAACTGAGAAGATCCAAGTCCCAAAGGGCAAGGGAGAGTTACAAAAAATCCTAAAATTAACAACTGAGACCTCATGGACGGAGTGGCTAAGAAGCCAATTTGTAAAGCCATGGTGGGAAGAGCTTTGGAATGATTGCCTAAGCTCAAGACAAAAGGTGAGGAGCGTGGGTCTTCAAGAGGTCCAAGAAAGGATCCTCCCAGGCGAGGCTCATGGAACAATGAAGTATTCGACTACACAACCTGAAAAAGAGGAGTGGGGCGTGGTAGACCACCTGGCAAGATTCATGTGGAACGTGATCGACTTAACCCAAAACTCGAATGAAGGCGTCTTCTACAACCGGCGATTCAAGGTCGACTACTGTGAGGCGATAGTATGGGGATTAAAGTCTGAGCTCATGAAGATGCACAGCCCTTCATATATCAACAAGGGAACAGGCAGAACCGCAATATTTGGGACGACACGGCCAGGTAAGAAACATACATCTGTCCCAACAATGTGAAATCAAAACTGACCTTCAATAGAAGAGCCAGAAAAGCCAGCGGCGAAGTCATCAAAGAGGAGGAAGGCGCCCTCAGGATCCGCGAATCAAGCATCCTTTAATTAGAATTGTATTTTTATCCAAAACTTTTATATAAGTTAGATAAACCTGTCCATCAAAAAGTTAACACAGACGTCTCGAGCTGTAGTTCGGGCGGGCCAATGGGGCCGCGCAGAGCCCTGCCAAGGCTGCGGGTGGCCCCACTGCGGCGCCAAACAGGTCAAACACGGCTCTTGCCGGCCAGTCGTTGGCCGCCCCACCTGCCGTTCTGACGCTCTATGGTATTTTAAGCTCTATCTTTATCTTCATTTTTGCCTTCACGCAACTTGGCTCCATCGACGTGGTCTCGATGCCGGTCTCGACGCCGGTCTGGACCGAGCTGCCGTCCCTAGGGACTGGTTGACTAGGAGTTGTGCGTCTGAGACTTGTATCTGTCGATTTACGTATATATACCTGAGGTCACCGGCACCTGGGTTGTCCTCCATGCCATTTTTTTTCGCCTTGTCATCGTCTCTCGCTTGGAGTTTTGGTGCCGTGTCTTATTTGTCTTATATTACTCATCAGAAATCACAGTCTTTCTTGTTCTACATTACTCGTTCTCTATATATTTCTGATCATTCCTTCGTGTCTGATGACTGACTGACTGACTACACGGCAACCAGTCACTGATTCACTCATTTTTTTACGTGTGTCTGACTATTTCCACTCATTTGGCTGGCCCAACAGACAAACTTCTCTTCTTCTATTCCTCTCCTTTGGCTATTCACGATCTTTTCCCAACAGCACAGCAGCAGTATCGATATCCTGGCGAGGACGTGTGTCCATTCTCGATGTTATTCAAGATGAGATACCCAGCATTTTTGGTGATCGTCGTGGCACTCTTTGCGTTTAGTGATTTGGCCAGTTCTATACCATACAGACCGCTGGGAAGACGTGGCCTTGATGGCCAGAATACTACACCTGGTTCTCCGCCGCCGATAACTGGAACACCAACTTCCTTGGTACCAACGCCTACTTCATTGGTAACAACTCCTTCCGGCTCGGGAACAACATTTCCTAGCTCGGGGATGATACCTCCTGGCTCGGGGACAACACCTCCTGGCTCGGGGACAACACCTGGCTTAGGGAAAACAGGCTCGGGGACAACACCTGCTGGCTTGGGAACAACTACGTCCCCTTCTAAGTCACCAAGTTTGTCTTTACATCCTTCGTCTAGTGCGCCAATTAAGCCTCCACTCGGTAGTTCACAGGCATTTGCACAAGGCACTGCGGTGACCACTATCTCCCCTGGGCCAGATGTTTCTTCAGATACTGGAACAGATGCTGCTGGACCAACAACTACCGCTCCATCTCCACCAGCTCCTCCTGCAGGTAATTCCGAGACGACTGCGACCGCTACATCTCCTGACTCGGCACCTTCTTCAGATACTGGAACAGATGCTGCTGCACAAACAACGACCAGTCCCTATGAACCAGCTCCTCCTGCAAGTAAGCCTACAGAAACTGGTACTCATACAACCACGACTCCCTCTGCGCTGGCCCCACCTGCAAATGTACCTCCAACGGCCACTACATCTCCTGCAGAAAATTCTTCTCCAGACGCCGAAACAGCTGCTTCCACAACGACAACTATCACTGGAATTGCGCCGGCTCCTGTTGGAAATACCCTTAAATCGACCACCACAACTCCTACTGGTCCTTCTCCCAAAAGTAATGGGATGTCAGCCGCTGCCATACCTACAACTACTACACCACCCACCACTGTACGGCCCAGCAACACAGTCCCATCAAGTGTACCACCGCAGGGAACGGAAACATCCGGTGCTGCCCCGCCAGCTGCTGCTCCTCCTCCTCCAGACACTGACCCAAATAATGCTGCTACAACAACAACAACAACAAAAACAACAACAACAACCACCACACCGATCAATAATCCCGGGGCGGCAAATGCGGAAACACAGGGGATGCCTGATGACTCAACGCTAGTTACAACGGCGTTAGACAGCACCACAACGACCGTAGTTACAGGAACGCACACAGATTACGTGACCCAGACTACCAGTCCTCCCACAACCACAACCACAACAACAACAACTTCCCTTCCTCAAATAGGCATCACACCGGCTCCCAATCCATATGCCGAGCCGACTGGTGGTGGTGGACCACCTGCTGAAGCAGCTGCAATCACGAGTCCCGCCGTTTCAACGACAACAGGGACAAATCCGATAACTATTACTGTAACAAGTTTTGTTACTGTTCCTGTTACTGTTGGCAGTGTTACTGTCACTGTTACGACCACTGTAACCCAGCCCCCAGCCCAGACCACTCCTTATTAATAGTCCTGAATGATTCGGAAATCATCATGAGAGCGGCTTCAAACAAAAAAAAAACGGTCCTCATCATGGACCGGTCTTTCATGGACTTCATTCTCTTGCTTTTTTCTCTTTTCTTTTTTCTTTTCATTATGTTTTTTCTCTTTGTTTTCTAGCAGCTCGCATAGCATACTTACTTATCCATGCATTATAGGCGGTTACCCTGCCTTCTTTCTACACTTAATACAAAACATACCAAAATAAACCCCTATCTATCAAAAAATTCCTCTTCTTCTATATCGATTAAATATACATTTTTTTACATGTAAGAAGTTAAATAGAATATAAATGCCCCCCATCCTCCATGAATTTCTGTTGAAACTCCTTCAAACTAGCCCATTGTTTTAGTTCTTCTTCTTCTTCCTCGCTGCTCCCACTTCCGTAGCTCATTGCACGGAAATTCGAGTCCGGGCTGGGAAACGCAGACGCTGCAGCGGAGGAAGCAGCAATTGTCGTGGTGGTGGGAATGGTAGAAGTGGGTGCGGGAGCGATTGGAACAGGAGGAGCAGGAGTAGTAGTAGTAGTAGTAGCGGTGGTAGTGGATAATGGGTCTAATTGACTGGTGATGGGGTTGATGTGAGTGTTATTAGTAGTAGTGTTGATATTATCAGTCGTTGTAGCTGTGGTTGTAGCGGTGGTGGTAGGAGCAGCGTTGTTGGTGGTATTCGTTACCCCAACACCCTCCAGACGGACGAGAATGTCGAGGAACGTGCGAAGGTAGTTTTCAGCGTCGATAGTAGATAATGGCTGAGGACCAGTGGTTGCAGTATTGTCAGTTGTTGGCGTGTCGGCAATCGTCGTGTCGGGCCCACGCGGTAGACTGAGGAGGGTTGATGCGATTTGGCGGACTTTATTTGTCTATTCTAGATTGTTAGTAATAATGACCAAAACTCTGAGAAGGAAGAATAGAGCGTACAAAACTGGCGCCGTTCGGCTCAATGTGTATTTCCTGGACGCTTTTCAGCAGACACAGCAGGTCCTTGATGACCAGGCCGCGCTCTTCGCGCATCAATTTCCCAATGTAATCAGTCTGCACGTGCATATCCGCATCTGGGGTTGTTCCGCCACGAGGATCTGGTACTGCTGCGGTCAATCCGTCCGGCGATGGCATCTGTGATGTCGTCATTATTGGTTGGGGCTGTTGGAACTCAATTCGTTTGTGGCCCTCAAATAGAGTCCAGTATTTATCGACAAGATAAGACCGAGTCGAAAGCTGGGTTATGTATATATTTGCTTTCTGAATCTCGTATTGGATTTTGCGCCGGTTGGCCGCATCCGTCTCGTTCTCGCCCACATGTGGAAGGGTCATTGATGGGGATAGCGTTTGGATCTGTGGAGTGAGTTGAAGCTCTGGTGGGAGGTCGGCGGTGATCTTTTTGGCTTCTTGGATGCTTTCCACGATCATTTGCCTCTGTCTTTCCCAGCCGAGAAACTCGTTGGTCCCAAAAGCAATCTCCAAGGCTGCCAGGGAATTGTAACATTGGAAAACGCGTACGTTTGCGTTGAACCCCGTCAGCTGCGGCACAACACCTACTGGCTGGGGATCCATGTGCGTGGCAAACAAGTACTCATCATCAATCTCGACTGGCAGCGGAGGATACCGATCTGTGGGGGTTTCTGGAGGCACGTAGATACGTCCGTCCGTCGAGCCAAGTTGATGTAATGTCTTGAAGCCAGAAATACATACAAAGAAGAGTCGCCTGCCCAGCTCCTGTGCCAGCAGATTTGCCGTTGCCGCCTGGGGTTCGCCGAACTGATCCGACGGGGCAGTCGACATTGGAGACGCGGGCATCGGGTTCGGGTCTGGAACCTGCTGACAGGGCGCATACAGAGCGTAGACACGGAGAATAGTCATGCACTCGCCGAGATACATGCGGCAGCGGCGCACGTTGTACACGTAGGCAGAACACAAAGACAGATGGTAGCTGATGGCGGCGTCTTCGGTGGTGTTGCTCGTGTCAAGATAGCCTACGCCGCGGGCCTGGACGGCGACGTCATGGCACTGCTTGACCAGCGCCATCGAGTTTGGGTACATTTGTCGTTCGAAATCTGTTCGAAGATGCAGTTTTGGGCGACGTGGGAAGGACGCGACCAGAGAGCCGATCATGGCGGCCAGCAGCGCCAGAAACCGCTTGTTGGTGACATCCTCTCGCCTGGCAAACGCTGCTCGAAAGCTGGGCTCGTGGGGGACAGGCACGAGAGGGTGGATGAAAGTGAAGTAGTCGTCGACTAGCAGTTGCAATGTCGACAGCGGGCAGATGGACTCTGCAGAATACGCATTTGCGGTTGGTAGAAGCACTGGCGGCGGAGCAGCAGCAGCAGCAGCAGCAGCAGCAGCCTCAGGCACTGCAGCTAGATTGCTCGGCGACACATCGTCCTCGATCTTTTGCTTCTTGATCGACTCGGCGTGCCTGTTGGGTGGACCTCGTCGTCGGCTTGGACGGTTGTAGGTGCATGGAATGTCCAGCGCAACACAGGACTTGCAGGGTGGACCACCTTCGTCGCACTGTAGCCCAGAGTCAGCCTTTATCTGATGTATTTCATCTGTATACTATGCAGCCTACCTTTACTTTCCGGATGCTGCAAGCGTCGCACGCTTTCCGAAGCCTGGTCTTGCCATCCATGAAGGCATGCGTGCCCTCGGGCTTCTATTCCCGCCGGCAGCAACGAGCGTTGTTCATTATCGTGTTGTAGCTTTTTGCACCTGGTTTCCGAAATAAGAAAAGTGTTCAATTAAGTACGAGGCTTGGTCATTATTGGCGTTAGACAGGGGGAGCGGGAGATGGTAACATACTGATGAACAAGAGCCTCGTCTAAGTGCCGAGAGTGGCCGAAAGTGGGTATCGAGATGTGGCCGACTCAAATATTCGGAACAGTCTCCCGTTTAACCCCAGTGATGTAGGTTAAGTTGTATGTTTTTGGCTGCTTTTTGGCCCCTATCAGTTGTAAACGGGAGCCTAAAAACCGCAGAACATGCAGAAAGAATGAGAGAAAATGAAATGCGCAATCTATGGCGGATCAAGGTCTGCATGTGTAATGTTTTCCAGACGTGACGCAACTCCGGAAGGACGAGACGCGAGAGCTTCGGAAAAGGAATCCACGGCTGACTAAGAACGACAACCCAATGTCTACATATCGAGTGCTCGTGTTCTGCAGTTTAGAATATACTAAGAATGTTAAACATGAATTCATAGCCCTGTGCGGTATTGAGCTGCGAAGTGGTTATGTCCGGGTTGTGCGAACTTCTATAAAAAGCTGTAGCATACTATTTACTATTGGACCGCTACATAGTATTATTCATCAATGGACACGTATTGATACACATTATCATTAGTTCGCCTATACCGGGTTATCCTGATACTCGGGGGGCGCGTCTTCGCCGTGGTTCTCCAGGAACTGTTTCCGCTTCTCCATCTCTGCTGCCCACAGGGCTGAGCCAGCCGCGCTGGTAAGCAGAAAAAACATGGAAAGAAAGGGTATCAATTGTAACACCAAGGCCACCGTTCCGAACCTGCAATGAGCTGTTAGCTGCAGAATAGTGAAGGGGTAAAAAAGGGTCGCAAGCTTACGCTGTATATTTCAACTGTCGATCCCGCACAAACCGCTTCCTCTCGTCTTTGGTGAAATCCATAAGCTGGAAATATCTCCAGTGGTGAAACGGGCCCGCGCGGTATCCAGTCAAGACCAAGAACATCGGCACCCCGGCCACGGGCACGAAATTGAGCGGCAGGAGAACGACAAACTCGACGATTTGCCGCAACGAAAAGGGCGCATAGACCGCGCTCGTCGTGGGCTTGCCGAGCTTTTTGACCGGGTTGTCGGCGTCCGGATGGAGGACTCTCTCCCTGCTGATGAGCGGTTCCAGCCCTTCATTCAACAAAACCGCGTCAAAGACGTCCACCTGGGTCTCGTCGACGAAGAAGGCTTCGAACAGCAACGCGACTATCGCGGCGCCTTCTCCCAGCACCAGCACGGCTCCATTGACCCAGGCCCCGCGGCCTTGGAAGATGGCGAGAAACGCAACTTGCGGCAGGTAGGTGAAGACAAACAGAAGCGTGTAGGCGAAACCGGATAGCAGCGTAATCGGGAGCAGGCGACTACGGAACAGAGGCCATAGGAAGGGGTGCGATATGAAATAGGCGATGCCCTGAAAGACACGGTATTGTCAGCATTTAACAAAGGTGACAAAGTAGGGGCAAGACTTACTCGGAGGGGATGCAGCCAGGTCGCGTTGCGCAGTCTCATCGCGTCCGCCATTTTGGATCTGTCTCGAGCATGCCGCAATCTCGTCCGAGGAGATCATGCGCTTGTATATTGTGAAACTATCCCTAGAAGCGGGATGGTCACAGCCTCGGCAAATAGTCACGTGTCTTCAAATCGTAACGGTACTTTATAGATCGCATCAGGCATTGGATAGTTCCAAGATCAGTAGCAAACATACTTGTAAATAATTTAGTAGTTTATACAAATAATTTTTAAATAACTTGATCTAATTAAATAACTGAAAAGTAGTAAAAGTAGCTCATCTCTGCAAAAGAAAAACCAACTCTCGCCCGATCAGGTCAGGTGCACGGCTTATCGATAAGCACACGTATAAAACTCGGTTTTTCCCGCGCCCGAATTCTCTCTTCTTCCTTTCTCTCTTCATACATAAAACTACACCCCTTTCTATTCACTCTGATTTCCAATCTTTCTCTCAATGGATCTTCACGAGGGGAAATGAAAGGGAAGAGGGACTGCCGCTGCTACTTACCCCGGAACCTCCAATTTGTATGGAGGATTTTGGAAATACTTACAGCGCAACATGCCAACTGATCGCGCAACGCAGTGTAGCGATTATATAATTCTGCCTGGCAACTGATAATGGCATCGACAATATTATTTCAATGTTGCAACGATTCGTAGTCTCAGCGCGCACTCCCAGACAGTATTGGGCGATCCAGCCACGCGGTTTTCAAGCCTGTTATGAAGAAACAACATGGGCTTGCGGTAGTAAATACATGTTATTTCATTTATTTCCTCAAAGCCATGTGCTGTGTAAGCCGTGCGAAATGGAAATTTTATTAAAGCCGTCTCTTTCTGGGCATTTCTAGTCATTATTCCGCCTTGTATGTAGAATTGCTGCGATATGCGGTAATGCGGCGACTTCCTCCTCCCGCCACACCACCACAACCACCACTCCGACCACTTCATGTTCTGTAAATGACCGACGACAACAATTACGAAGTCTTCCGAGAATGCGTGTCGGCGGCCATAGTCCACAGATCGGACGCAGCCCATAAGAATCCCGCAAAGAAAAAGTCTCGAGGCCGAAAGCGCGGCGATGCGGGGACAGACAACACCAGCAATAATGGCAGAATAGAGAAGCAGAACCCAGAGGAGCTGGCCGACTTTATCGACGTACGTTTTATCTCCTTCAGTCTGTGACTACCGGTCGTAGTAGAGGAGGCTAACTTCCCAAAGTTCATTGCATCAGAGATCTTCTATGCATTGCCCGATGAGCTGCAGACGCTGTCATTTTCCAAGACTCAAAACGACGCAGTGCTGGCAGATCGATACGAAGACCCTTCTGAACTGCCCACGTCTGCAATAGAGGCCTGGACGGCGGCAACTCCAGTATCCGTGTCAGAGTCGCTGTCGGTCTATGGCATCGTGCCCGAGTCGCTCGACTTGACTGCTACATTCACACGACCTGTCCTAGCAGACTACATTGCCTCGGTCACAGCCGGCCCTCCCGCCTGGGCCACGACGCGAGTCGATGCCTGCGAGATATGTGACCGGGACTGGATCCCGCTGTCCTACCACCATCTGATCCCGCGAGAAGTCCATGCCAAAGTGCTCAAGCGTGGCTGGCATGAAGAGTGGATGCTGAACAGCGTCGCTTGGCTGTGTCGCGCGTGCCATAGCTTTGTGCACCGTATGGCGACCAACGAAGAGCTTGCGCGCGAGTACTACACCGTAGACCAGATCCTCGAAAGGGACGATGTTCAGAACTGGGCAAAGTGGGTTGGCAGGGTCCGTTGGAAAGCTAAGTAGCTCTTTTAAAAAAAGGTAGTGAGAGTGGCTTTGCGTGGGTGTGAATTTTTGCATAGACACTGCATACCAACTTTCAAAAATTATTTGAAGTTGATATCTCTGATATAGCATATTTGAAGCTATCTAACAAATCATGGAGGGTATTATCAAGAGTCCTCCATTAAAGGATCACAAATGCATTGCAAACAGCAGAAACCATGCGTTGTGCTTCATTTACAGACAGCTACAAAGCAGAAACATATCCTTGCTACAGTGTGAATAGCTCTTCAAAAAACAATGCAAGATGAAACCTATTCAGGGGCAATTCACCCATTCACTGAATTCGTGAAGAGGCATTGAGAGGGACATGGTGTGTTTGATGCCTGGGCCCAACTTCCCTGGGGAACAACAAGGCCCAGCCATCCCTCACCTTGTCTCTCTCTCTCTCTCTTTCCTTCTCTTCACCCCATGCCCACTTCACTGCTTTTCTTCATCTCACCATACAAAGCCCTATCCTATTTTCTCTATCTCCCAGTCACATTCTCTACCTCTGCTATCTCACTGCGATTATCTGCTGCGAACCCTCGCTTTGTTGTCACCTTTCTCTTCACCTACGCCAGTCTCGCCTCAAGATAGACTGTCTCGCTGGTTACCTCCAAAAACGCTTCCCTACAGAATTGAAAGCGCTCAACGCGTTTCTCATTTGAACGATGGATAATCTCCAAGTGGATGGTTATCAACATACAGTATGCGATCGGATGACTTTGATCAAACACACAAGACTGAAAACATCTTGAACAGAACTACCTCGTCCACATTTACGTGACATATGCCAATTCCGTGGTTCAAGACTGGGTTTCGAAAAACAAGAGAACAACCATCAGCCGCGCCAGAATCGAAAAGGACATCACTCGTCTCATCCATCAGAATGAGGATCTCTCCTTGCCGTTCAAAATAGCCTGCACCAGCATGGTATACGACGTCGTTTTCAATTGAAAATCATCAGCTAACGTCTAAACTTCTTTTTTTTGTTGAACAGATTCTCCACACGAGCATGTTTGACTCCTTCTGGTACGGATGCAAGATGAGCGCGGGGCTCTCTTCTCGATCGATCAAGCGAATGACACCAGATTACGATCTCGTCGACGAAATCCCATGCCCTTCGTCAGCAGGAACAACAACAACAGCAACATCTCCACTCCCAACCCCATCCACATCGAGCAACGGCGACAGCGGAAGCGTAGCTGGAGATGGAGCCCCAAGGGGAAAGAAAACAGCCAGCACAAAAAGGAAGAACGGAACCACCAAAAGAGCACCTCCAAAGTGCAAAGCCCCCGCCAATCCAAAAACGAAGGGGGCCCACCCCAAGACCAAATCTGCTGCTGCTGCTGTTCCCTTGCTCAAAGATGTGGCGAAACCGACTGGGGTAGTCAAAAACATCACGCCGCCAAAGGAAACACTACCACCGCTGAGACGTACCAACAGGCCAATTGGCCCTACCGGAAAGGAAGTTTACGAGATGATGATGGCACGAGAAACGGAGCCGTATACCTTGGGTGGGCCGAGCAGTGGGACTGATTCCTCGCCTGAGGACGACGAAAGCGATTCTGACGAGGAGATGACCAAGAAATGAGATCCAAGCAAACCACAGGAAAATTAAATACTGGGGGCGTTGGTGAAATATGGATGTTTGCGTTTGTTGTTCACTGTCAACGGTGCAACTTTTTACTTTCTTCTTCAAGTCCTTTTAACGGGATAAGAATGGCGTATCTTTTAGATTAAACAGAGCAATTGACCATTATTATGCAGGTTTGTATGCGTTTCATCTAACATTGAAAGTACTAGACAACTTGACAGCAGGTCGTTTCCAGCAAAAAGAATAAAGAAAACATATATTTCCAAGCGTATAGTGGTATTTCTATTTATACATGATAGGACAAAATGGGATGTCTAGTTTTCAGACAAACAACATTTGAACATCGTCAATATCCTTCCAACTCCGAATATGCAACACAAAATAATAGTTCTAACCCCCAACTAATAATAATGCAGGTGAGATGAACGTAAATAGTAAATACTACACAAGAAGATATCAAGACAGTAGATAGCCAGGTAGTTTTTCTCACTCGAGATATCTCTTTTCGTGGATTTCTTCGTACGATTGAACATGGTCGCCGACCTCAAAGGCAGACCAGTCGTCAAAGCCAATGCCGCATTCGCTGTCCTTGCGCATCTCGGTGACATCTTTCTTGACGTTTTTGAGAGATGAGAGAGTGCCTGTGCGTTTTTCAATTAGTAAGTCTTATTCTAGATAACATGTAGTGCTGAAAACTCACCATCGTAGACAATTTCCTTGTCCCGCATTACGCGGACTTTCTTGGAGCGACTGATTACGCCGTTGCGGACCTTGCAACCAGCAATCGGCATGGTTTTCCGTCCTTTGATGGTGATGTCGAATACCTGACTAATCTCAGCCTCACCAGTGACACGGTTGATGACATTCGGAGGTAGCCGTTCGCTCATTATGGCTTTCACATCGTCAATGAGCTCGTAGATGATAGTATGGTTCATGATTTTGACACCTTGGGCTTCAGCCATGCGTGAAATCACGGGGTCGATGTCGCTGTTGAAATTGACCACTGCGGCATTGGATGTGGCTGCGTGTTTGATGTCAAACTCGCTGACCTGTCCAACCGCGGAGCGCAGGATCTGGGCGAAAATGTCGTTGTTACCGATTCCACTAACTGAGCCGCAAACAGCTTCGACGGACCCGAAGACATCAGCCTTGACGATAAAGTTGACAGGCGTAGGACCTGCCGGCGCTGTTTCAACTTCACCCTCGCCCTCTTCACTGGCGCGGCGCCTGTGTTCAATGGTTTCGCGGCGATTTTCGTTGATCGCGGTCGTGTCCTGGCCCAATTTTTTGGTTTCTGTCCGCTCCATGCGGTATTCGACAACCTCTTTGGCATGCTGTTCGTCCGACGCCTCCAAAACTTCGGAACCTGCCTCTGGCTGTTCTTTCCAGCCATCAACTTCAACAGGCAGGCCGGGTGTGGCCTTTTCCAACATAATTCCAGCCTCGTTCCTCAACGTCTTGATTCGTGTCCACGTAGAACCGGCAACAAGAATATCACCAGGGTAGATCGTGCCTCGCTTGACTAAAATGGTTGCAACACGGCCAGCTTTCCTTGTGGTAGCTTCGACAACCCATCCTTCGGCATTTCCTTCGGTATCAGCTCGGTGGTCGAGAAGTTCTGATTGCGTCACGATAGCCTCCTCAAGCTCTAACATACCCTGGCCAGTTTTCCCACTGACAGGGATAGCCTGAACGTCTCCTCCATAGTCTTCAACATCAACACTATGGCGGGCCAGGTCCTGTTTGACCTTTTCTATGTTCACGTTGTCCTTGTCGACCTTGTTGATGGCCACAATGATGGGCACATTCGCCTGCTTGGCATGGTTTATCGCTTCCAGCGTCTGCGGTTTGACGCTGTCGTCAGCGGCCACAACAAGAACAACAATATCTGTCATATCGGCGCCTCTTCGGCGCATGTCCAAAAAGGCGGCGTGGCCGGGGGTGTCGAGAAACGTGATTGCTTTGCCAGATGGCATCGACACGGAAAATGCACCAATGTGTTGAGTAATTCCACCATGCTCAGATGCAGCGACAGCGGATTTTCGAAGCCAGTCTAGGAGCGTTGTCTTGCCGTGGTCAACATGTCCCATAATCGTCACTACGGGAGGTCGTGACGGTAACAGAGACTTGTCTTCGGGTTCGGAAGCTGCTTTCAAATCCTGATCACCCGTATCAAAAATCGCCTCAAAGTTATACTCTGCCGCAATGAGCCCTGCTGTTTCGGCATCCAAGACATGGCTGTGAGTCACTCCTTCAAACCCAATCTCCTCCAAGTGACTGATGAATTCTGTGTGCCGCACGCCTAAGACGGTGGCAAGATTGCTAACGCTAATAAATTCAGGAAGGTATAATGGGCTGGGACTTGCAGCAGCAACAACTTTGGGTTTTTTCTGCTGTTTTCGCTTTTGTTTTCGCTGCGCTGCTTCCTCGGGATCGAAGTCGTCGTCTTCGTAAAAGAACTGTTCGCGCCTGACGGGCTTGGCACGTCTCTTGTCCCGTGTGTCCCTTTCAAATTCAACGTCCTCACTTCTTTCTGTTGTGGTTTCCGTTGTGGTTGTTGTATTCCTAGGATGCCCCCGATCCTGTGGTTCCTTCGACGATTCGAAGTCAACATACTTATAAGTAACCTTGAAGTCTGCGTCCTTTGCACGTTGTTCTTGCGCACGTTGGTTCTTTCCACGTTGTTCATTCCCATCCATGTTCGGTTCTCTACCTAGCTGCGAGCGAAAGGTAAGCTCTCGGTTATTTTCTCGCCAAGCCTGAGCCGCATCAGCTCCCAGCTTTCGAATCTGAGGACCGGTGTCTGGTTGGGTAGGTTTTTTTGGCTGGCCGTTCTTCGGGGGCGTAGTATTCTGGCTGGCGTCTCTCAAACTTTCAATGGCTTTGTTCAATCCAGGACGAGCAGCACGGCATTTTGGACAGAAAGCATTCTTGCCGAAACATGGATAAGCACACTGGGGACACACCCAGTCCTGCAAACGTAGACTCGGCGGAGCTTGAAAGTTCTTATTCGTCGGCATTTCCGTGGCAGTTGATATATCCCCCGTGGGCGAAGCTTTGCGTGATTGCAATGACACGATTGCATCTCTACTCGCCCGTTCGGCGGCTGAAAGGCCTATAACTTTCTTTACCGACGAGCTCTGAGCACCCAGTTGGTCGCCAAGTGCCATGCCACCAGATTTCATACCACCAGATTTCATGCCGCCAGATTTCATGCCACCGAAACGCATAGCTCCGAATGCCGGCTTTCGAGGGGGCGTGGGTGTTTGGGAAGGTTTAGAGTTATCATCGCTTTTGGCCTCAGCTGCAGCCTGGCCAGACTGGGATTTACGCGAAGCCGAATGGAATCGAAGGCATTGTGACCGACACGTCACGGCCGCGGGATACGCCGAGTCGATGTATGGACGCCGGCATATCTGGAGGGAAAAGTATGTGGTCAGTCTGCGTACGCAGCAATGGTATGGCTGGAACGCGCCGGGGCAAAGGGCAACTCACCCGTCTCAGAGCTCTTCTTTGCATGATGCGAGGACGCTCAAGACGTCATGTTGTCTCTGGTCGGGATCTTCTGCGTGGATGTTTTTTTCCCCGAGGGCAGGCGCGCTCCGGTTTAACCTTCCCGCCCGGGCTTGGCAGCGGGTGGGCCAGATTCACGTGACTCGGGCCCGCGGGCCAATCGCCGTGCCCTCCGGGGTTGCGCAATCGGACCGCCGCGAGCAGAGGGACGAGCGATGGTCTTGCTCTCCCCAGATAAGAGCAAGATGCATTCCTCTCGTCCTTTCCCTCTCCCCGGTGGCCGCTCTTCTTCTTGTCCCTCTGCTCGTTGAAAAAAATGGAGGACTTTGAGAAAATCGACGACGACCTGGCCAATGCTGGCTGGGCGCGGACTGCCAAGGACCTCTTTGCCGGCGCTGCAGGCGGCATTACTCAGGTTTTGTTGGGTATGTGATATGAAGCTTCCTTGAGCCCGCGCATTCGAGATGCATGGTCGTGTTTGTGCTGGAGGTCGCTGGGTGCGGATTGTTGCTTGCTGTCAATTGATTGACATGCTTAACCCCGCTTCTCGTGAGATTTGGCCAAGCGCACATACCAGTCTTCGTGTCTGCTCATTAGAATCGGAAATTATGAGATTTGCTAACTTTGAATGCAGGTCAACCTTTTGGTATGTGAGAATATGGGGTTGCTCACCGATTAATCATCTAATTCGGCAACAGATATCGTCAAGGTGCGGCTACAGACAACATCACAGTATTCCAGCGCGATTGACTGTGCTTCGAAAATCCTGAAAAATGAAGGTCCTCGGGCTTTCTACAAGGGCACGTTGACTCCGTTGATTGGAATTGGTGCTTGTGTGAGTAGTCTGCTGGAGATGTGTGGTGTGTTTTAGACGTTCCTAACAATTTTCCAGGTTAGCGTTCAATTTGGTGCTTTCCACCAGGCACGGAGATATTTTGAAGAGCAGAATTTGAAGAAATCTCCTTTGAACCCGGGACTTTCCTATTCACAGTACTACCTCGCTGGTGCCTTTGCTGGAGTGACCAACTCAGTCATTTCTGGCCCTATCGAGCATGTCCGTATCAGACTGCAGGCCCAACCCCATGGAGCCGGGCGGCTGTATAATGGCCCGATAGACTGTGTGCGCAAGCTGTCTGCTCACGGCGGCGTGCTCCGCGGTCTCTACCGTGGTGAAGTGGTCACCATCTTCCGAGAAGCGCAAGCGTACGGTGTATGGTTTATGACCTTTGAGTATTTGATGAATCAAGACGCAAAGCGAAACAACATCAAGCGAGAGGATATTTCAAGCTTCAAGGTCGCCGCCTACGGAGGTTTGGCTGGCGAAGGCCTCTGGCTTTCCAGCTATCCGTTTGATGTGATCAAGAGCAAAATGCAGACCGACGGTTTCGGTGCTCAACAGAAATACAAGAGTATGACCGATTGTTTCCGGCAGACTGTCGCGGCTGAAGGGTTCGGCGCGCTTTTCAGGGGACTGGGTCCTACCCTGCTCAGGGCCATGCCAGTTTCGGCAGGCACATTTGCAACGTGAGTAATTCTCTATGTTTGATATATGTATATTGGTATTAACCGGACTCTAGTGTGGAACTGGTGATGCGAGCCATGGGCTAAACCTCGTGACGAATTTAAAACACAAACACAGACAACGATCCTTCATCTGCCTTGCATATAGCTTCGGCAGGCTTTATTTACATGGGTATTTTCTTCGATTTTGAGGGTTTCTTTTTGCTTGACATGAATGGCATCAGTGTTTATTGCAGATGGTTCCGGGATTAGACAAAAAGTCATTATCGTTCAGCAAAAGAACTTGCAGCTGTATTCATTCGTCCAAACGTCTATTTAGCTTGCTAAGAGCATGGTATATACATGTACATCAATCATGTAATGAGACAAAGTCAATAGAAATTGGAGTGGTCAATTGACCTACAGTAAAACCCAGGATTAAGGAACCTCCCATACAGAATTCCTTAAGATTAAGTCATATAAAAGCTTATTTTAGTCTAAGAAAAGACCTTTTCTCACATGAATATGGCTAATAATAAGTCTAATAATAATGAAAAACACTGGAAAATCCCTATTAATAAATAAAAAGCTGCTATACATTACAGAATAGAGATAAGATTGTTCCCACAGGCTTAACCAGCTACACTAGTATGACGGAGGAATGGACGCTAGAGGCGTTTATAACGAAGTCGCTGGATGGATTCTCAATTTCAACTACGAAAATGAGCGCATGTCGAATGCTTTTACTTCCGCTGCGTACCTTGCCAACCAAGCCTGGATGCAATACAACGGCCCCTCCTATAACCTAAAGACACTGTCAATTAGCTTTGACTTGGGTGCTGATACTCAGAAGCCTTCGATCTCCAGAGGAGGCTTAATTTTGATCTCTCTTCTCCTTGGTCTGGATATTTTAATTCTTCTTCTACTTGCCATCTATGCGTCCTAGTCCCCACAATGGACGACACAGCTGGACTCATTCGCGATGATGACGATTGGCGCGGCAGTTTCTGATAAAGTGCCATTGCTATTTAGTCGCGAGCAGGGAAATGTCAAGGCACTTGACCAGATTCCTGGCTGGATTGGTGATGAAACTGAGGCGAATGAGCCTGTTGGAAAATTGGCCCTGGGGGGCTCGAGATCTATCCTTGCGAGGAAGAACTCGCGGTTCGAATGTTTTGAGGGAGATAACGAGCCGGTTTCTAATGAAGAAAGAAAAATAACGAGGAAGTGGGGTGAAGGCTACAAGTCTGGTTTTGGGGATACAAGGAGTTTCATCAGTTAAAGTTTGTCATGTATAGATGTTTTCTTTTCGCCCCATTTTGTCGAACTAGAACTGCATGTCAGGACTTGGGATCAAGAAATTGGGGATAATCTTAATTCGAGGCTTGAGAAATTGGATTGACTGATACTTAAAGGGTAGGCACAGGATTTATAGAAGATTCTTGGACAACGCAATAGATTGGCAGAATGAACATTTTGTTTATATTTATTGGATATTAAATTATATGCCACAGATATCACTTCTGTTTCTTTATATATTTTTATATCTTTCTCTGTTAGTATTTTAACGAGTTCTGTTTTATAGTTTAGGGTTCCGAGTTAGTTATCTTGAAAGGAGTTTGTCTCGTTCAAATGTTTACCCCGGATTCTCCATGAAACCCCGCATTTCCCCCCAACCTAACAGGGGGTCAATGCCTTGTAGTTCCCGCGGCCTATGTCCAATACGGGACGAGTTCCGGCATATCATGGCGTTTGTATGCCGTGTAGCATCGGAGCCCGCCACCAATCCTGGCATCGTGCAGCGACATGTGCAGACTGCCGCTAGCGACTTCCTCTGTCCACAACTGTACAAAAAGACCAAAGTCCCCTTGAGCTGTCCATCTATGGTATTGATTGATATATACAAGCATTAACACAGTTATAATTATCTCGTGGGCTTGGGTTTCTGTTTCTCGGTTTCAGGAGAAAGGATCGAAGGTTTTGGATATATTCTCCAAAAGCCGCTATTGGCGACGAACAGCCTCTGGATCAATCATCATGACGGACAACACAAAGACCCAAGAGAACCACGGGGTAGAAACAATTGAGCACGCACCAGACAATCACATCAACACGCCTAGAGAAAACAGCGGCAAAGACAGAGCCGCAGAAGTGCTACAAGACGCCGGCCACAGCGCTATACTCACGCCCGAGAACAACGCTCGAGTTCTGCGCTTGATTGATTTAAGAGTTCTACCCATCGTACTGGGAATCTATTTTCTTCAGTCCTTGGACAAGACCACACTTGCCTATGGATCTGTCTTTGGCTTGGTCACAAATACTAACCTTCACGGACAGCAGTACTCATGGCTGGGCGCGGTTGTCTATCTCGCGCAACTTGTGTGTCAGCCCCTTGTTGCTTACATTCTCGTCAAAGTTCCATTAGGGAAATTTCTGGCTGTTTCGGTGTTTTGCTGGGGAGCGGTCTTGTCTGCAATGCCTGCTGCCAATGGGTTTGCCGGACTCCTCGTCTGTAGACTGCTGCTCGGCGCCTTTGAGGCTGGTGTTGGTACGTTTTTCCCCCTCAATCATTTTGATTTTTTTCAGGACTGTTTCTTATGGTTTCATACAGCACCTGCTTTCATTTCGGTAACCCAAATGTGGTATCGACGCCGTGAGCAGCCAGTGCGACTCGGGGCCTGGTACGCAATGAACGGTATAACGAACATGGTAAACAAAGATTTTGTTTTTTCTATAGAGATCTTCTAACAGGCCCTGTTTATAGTTTGGCAGCTTGATTTCATGGGGATTAGGGCATATTAGCTCCCCGACATTGGCACCATATCAGGTTTCTCTTATCTCGTCTCATTAGCTAAGATTGCGCTGAGTCTGTGTATCAGATCATATTTTTGTTCTTTGGGGTCCTTACAGTCGCATTTTCGATCGTTATCTTGTAAGTACTGGGACGAAAACAAGGATGAGAAACAATTAAATATACAAGGCTGACCATACTCTAGAGTTTTTATGCCCGACTCGCCACTCGATACGAAGTATCTCAAAGGAGAGGACAAGCTGGTAGCCGTTGAGCGGTATACAAGCAAAAACCTAAAAATATATGAACAAGTTCTAACTACATATGTATACTCCTAGATTACGTCTCAATCAGCAAGGCATCAAGAACGACATCTGGAAATGGGACCACGTCAAAGAGGCCAGTTTCGATCCCAAAACCTGGCTATGGTTTGCTATGCTTTTCTCCATATCGTAAGTACACATACTTTTTACATTTTTCATCTCGGAGCAAATGCTAATACGGAGTTAACTATATACAGAGTCCCCAGTGGCGGCATCTCGACTTTTGGCCCACTCATCATCAAGGGCTTTGGATACGACCAGTTCAAAACGATCTTGTTCAATATGCCTTTTGGTGCAGTTCAACTAATTGCAACAATGGGAGGGGCGTACATTGCCATGATATGGAAGCTGAAAAGCCCTGTTTTGATATTTTTGTCAATTCCGCCTATTATTGGATGTGTGATGTTGTTAGTGCTCAGTCATGATGCTGCTCACAAGGGTCCGTTGCTGGTGGGATACTATTTGGTGAGCGTCATCGAGCGTACGGAAGTTCAAACTAGGTATGCTTACAAGGGTTCAATAGATCTCGGTGTATCCTGGAATCACACCCCTGATATACTCGTGGCAAGCTGCAAACACAGCCGGCGAGACGAAAAAGAAAATTACCACGGCGATCATGATTGTTGGGCAATCTGCTGGAAACGTGAGCTTTTTTTTTTTACTGGACGCATTGCGGAAATTTGTCAGTAATAACAGATTATAGGTTCTCGGCCCTAATCTGTACACTACCGAAGAAGCTCCTCTTTACCGTCGAGGTCTCATTTCGAATCTTGTTCTTTTTATTGTGTTGATTATTCTTTATGCGTAGGTTTATTATTGCCGCTTTTTGGGCTTGTCGTACTGATAAGAGGGCACAGCATGCAAGTTATAATCTTGAGAATCCAGAACCACAAGCACGAGAAAAGGCGTGAAGCCCTTGGCAAGACAGGCAAGGTGGTCGACAAGTCGATGTTGGCGGTCAAAGCCGGAGACGATGATATTGATTCTCAGAAAGCGGGCATGGAGGATCGGTCCTTGGACGATGTGACTGATTGGCAGAATGAGGATTTTGTTTATGTTTATTGAGAATTGAATTTTATCGTGCGCGCCATCTTTCCTGTTTCTATGTCTCTCATGGACTACATGTGTACACGATCAATTTTCAACACTCAAGTACAAACTCGTCTAGAGTTCATACCAAATCCCTGCTATCTAGACCCAATCTTTGCCTACGGACACAATTCCCTAATAAGATCCATATAAATAGCAGCACCCAGGGCCGTAAGAAAATGCCACCAGCCATGCAACTCCAGCACCCACGCCCAGGGCAAACCAATCGCAGTGCGCAAATTCCTCAGAAACTGACACGCCTCAAGGTCAATATTCCACACCAAAAACCCTATCACCAGCGAGAAAACCGCTTTTCTGAATTTCCAATAAAGCCGTGCCTTTTCCTGCGTCTTTTGCTGCGTCGATTGCGCCTGGTTGTTTCGGCGGTTGATCAGGTAGATGGTGCGTGGCCAGACAAAGGTTAGCAGAACAGCAAACATGGACGTGTGCACAACGATGTTGCCGCTCTGTACGTAGTATGCTGACATCAGGCAGACTGCGCCGTATACTGTGATTGTGATGAGACGTCTGGTTGAGGCTTGCTGTCCAGCGCAGTACAAGCGCTGGATCAGCGACCCGGCGAGGAACAGCATGGAGAGATCGTCGCCGAATTGCAGGGTCTGGCGCAGAGTCGCGTGGAAGATGAATGAGCAGACGCCCACCAGAAAAAGAGATGCGGACATGATGTCTACAGAGCGGGCTTTTGAGTAGTGTTGAATAGCATAGTAGACTAAGATCCGGAATCAGCCAATGCTAGCTAGTAAGAAGTAGAAACGTACTGTAGGCCAGATTGCTGAGGGAATTGATAAACTCGGCAATGTAAAATGTGACCGCGTAGTCTTCCTCGCAAAAACTGCTCGCGTTTTCCTGGTTAGCTATGCCTGATGTGCTGATTATTGAACACGTACTTTGCCTTGCTGGACGGCGGACTCCAGATGCCAGCATTTGCGTAGAGATCGCCGGCAAAGTGCCGGACGCTGTGGCTCATGGCTTATTTTTTTCCCTTGTAGTATTCACAACTATGAGAAAAAACAATATCCGGCGTTCAAGAAGATTGGCCGGTCTGGTTTACTGAATCTCATCGGTTGTTGTTTTTCGAGAATTTGCATAAGCAACTAGGCAACTACTACTAGTAACACGCCCCCTTCGGAACTCGGGAAATGCGTAACCCTGTTACATTGGCGCTAGAAAGAAAAATGAACAAGAGCAACAATTCATATTGAATATGTAGCTATCAAAGGAGATTTTTTACTGCAATCTAACGTGTCGGTGTCTCGTGTTTTTCTGTTTGTGAAAACTAGTTGTGTATGGTTTCCGGCACTGCATACCTTCGTCACGGTAAGGTGGCCGAGTTGGTTATGGGTAAGCTTTCGCTTTCACACACCGTTACCGAATTTCCATCTAACATCGAATAGCGCCAGGTTCAGGCCAACCTGAATTCTACATCCTGGTGGACGCATGTCCGCGCGAGTTCGAATCTCGTCCTTATCATGTTTTTTTTTGGTTCCCTTTGGAAGAGGATACCTTTTTTTGGCGAGTTTTAATATATAGCCTATATTCAGCCATGCATGTGTTGGTATGGGGTTATTGAATATCGGGGACTGCACACGGGACGATCCTCCCACATATTACCAGATATCTTGCCTAAAAAAAAATTAACAACGGAACATAAATCTAGCCCAAAACTGCATATGTAAGTAAATATCAGTAACCGGTTCAAAGGCCGCAATATGTTTGTTTCTTGGATGTTAGTTAGTATGGACTTCACGCCGATGGGGTTGATCATACGCCGTGGCCAGTAAGAAAGCCCAGTTCAACCACGGCTGCGGATCGCCAGCAAGTTCACCAGCATGACCGGTGCGGGGGTTGCATCATTTATTGGTCTAGATCATTAAAAAGGGTTCTGTCTTCCTTGTGCTGGCAAGAGGGCAACTTTTATTCCTTGAACAGTATCTAAATCTTATCGTTTCGTACTTCGCCATGCCTCAAAAGGAGTTTGTGCCAAAAATATATAAACTTCAGAGCTCCGGAAGCTCATCCGTACAGCTTCAGTCCACTGATGGCAAGAGAAGCTTTGGATTCTCCTTTGAAGCCCTGCGTCCAAATCTGTTCAGAGCGAGGTTTTCGTCTCCAGACCACCCTCTACCCCCGTATCCCAGTGTCCTAGACCCGAAACAGGAAACGGATATCGTGACCAACAGCTCCGTATCGGATGATGCATGGAGGATCGAAACGGGCAGTGTGACCGCAGAGGTCGGATGGGCGAGTGCTCCAGTCGTCGGGCTTTCATGGACCGGATCAGGCAAAAAATATCTGCATCGTGATCTTCCTGGCCGCTCCTATGTGGCCGACTCCAGCGGCGTGGCGCATTACAGCGTACACGACAAAGAGGCTCTCCACGTCGGCCTGGGAGAGAAGGCAGCTCCTATGGACCTGTCTAACCGGCACTTCATTTTGTCAGCCTCAGACACGTTCGGATACGATGTGTACCGTACAGACCCCCTATACAAGCATATCCCGCTCCTCATCAAAGCCAACGCGGACGGTGTCGTCGCCATCTTCTCCTCCTCTCACAGCAGGGGCACATGGAGCGTCGGCTCGGAACTGGATGGCCTGTACGGCGCATACAAGGTGTACCGACAGGACTATGGCGGCCTGGAAGAGTATTTTATTGTTGGCAAGACGCTGAAGGAAGTCGTGCGCACCTACGCCGAGCTGGCCGGGTTCCCGCTCCTGCCTCCGCGGTGGGCGTTTGGCTATATTTCCGGCGGCTACAAGTACACCATGCTCGACGAACCTCCTGCCAACCAGGCTCTCTTGGAGTTTGCGGCTAAGCTGAAGCACCATGGCATTCCGTGCTCAGCCCACCAGATGAGCTCTGGCTACTCGTTTTCTGATACCGTACCGAGCCTGCGAACTGTCTTTACATGGCACCCCAAGAGATTCCCAGACCCCAAGAAGTGGACTACCCAGTTCCACGCTTCTGGCATGCGACTGCTGTCAAACATCAAACCCTTTGTTCTCTCGTCTCACCCCGACTTTGAAAAACTCAAGGACGCAGCCGCCTTGTTCACAAACCCCGAGACGAACGCACCGGGATATATGGATGTCTGGAGTGCTGGTGGAGCCATGGGGGGTGAGGGCTGCCATATCGACTTTTCCTCTGAATTCGGCTTCAAGTGGTGGTACGAAGGGGTTCAGAAACTGGCCAAAGCTGGTGTTGACGGTATCTGGAACGACAACAACGAATACACCTTGCCGGACGATGACTGGGTGCTGAAACTGGACAAGGAAGGTGTAAAGCTGCCACACCGTCACGATGTTACTAATTCTGTAGGCCTCTGGGGCCGCAATATGCATACTGAACTGATGGGCAAGTCTTCGCATGATGCACTCGTAGATCTGCGGCCAGGGATTAGGCCGTTTGTTCTCTCGAGAAGCGCAACGGCTGGGACGTTGAGATATGCAGCTAGTTCCTGGAGCGGTGACGATGTTACTAGCTGGGAGAACATGAAAGGGGCCAACTCTTTGTCATTGAACGCAGGGTTTTCTTTACTGCACTGCTACGGCCACGACATTGGCGGCTTTGAAGGTACGAAAGTACATATTTGTATATTGCTTTTGTCTTGCTAACCTGAAACTCTTCAAAGGGCCACAACCATCTCCAGAACTCCTGCTCCGGTGGATTCAATTGGGAATCTACTCATCACGCTTTGCAATCAACTGCTTCAAGACTTCGCCCACAGACAATCTAATTGGAGATGTCATTGAGCCTTGGATGTACCCGGAAATCACACCTCTGGTCCGAGACACTATCAAACGGCGATACGAGATTCTCCCATATATTTATTCACTTGCTCTCGAAAGCCATCTGCAGGCTTCTCCACCGCAGCGATGGATTGGCTGGGGCTATGAGAGCGACCCGGAAGTATGGTCCAAAAAGCTCAAACAAGGCGAGGAACAATTCTGGCTCGGCGATACGTTGCTCGTTGGCGGTGTTTACGAACCTGGCGTTACTGTTGCAAAGGTTTACCTGCCGCGAAAAGCCGACACAACATCTGGGTTTGATTATGGTTATGTGAACCTCACAGAACCGTACCAGTATCTTGCCTCTGGCCAATGGGTTGAAATCACTTCTGAGTGGAAAACCAGCATCCCAGTGCTGGCTCGAATCGGTGGCGCCGTACCTGTGGGCAAGAGTGTAGTCACTCGCACTCCTGGCGAGGGCGATATCGATGAGGCAGCTGCCAATCTCGAAGAAGACGACTACCGTGGTGTTGAGATCTTCCCGCCCAAGGCTAGTTCCCACGGACAAGTATTTTCGGCTACATGGTTCGAAGACGACGGTATTTCGAGGGCTGCAGATGTGTCTAGCTTCACTATCACTTATAGTGCTACCGAAGAGAGGGTTACTGTGGGTTTCAAAAAGGGCGAAAGCAATGGCTATACGCCGGCCTGGAAGGATCTCGATATTATTCTTCCGTATGGAGATGCTAGGCATGTGGTATCTGATCTTGGAAAGCCGCTGGAATATAGAGATGTTGACCCTCGTGGTCGCTCTGTGTATAGACTGGTAGGAGGTCTATGAAGACAGCCATGGCGAAGAATGAGGCGTGATGAACGGCCGAATCATATTTGAGCATTGAAGAATCCTGCATGTAGATGACTGTTATGTAGGGAGTTTCAAATGTTCCAATGAATGAGAATGAATTATAATTCAACATGATCAATTGATTACTTTAACATCTTGAGCTCGCCTCTATATGATCCATTGATAAGAATACCGATCAAGTAATATCCAAGAAAAGGTGTAGAAATAGTACATGGAAAGAAATTTCAAAATACTGATACATAATCCACGGAAACGCAGAGCTCTATAATTAACATCATGCCTTGGACTCACCCGCAGCGTCGTCCTTATTAAACTTGGTCATGGAAACAGGAACATACGTCAACCCGCCACGAGAAGCCTCCTCCAATCTGCGGCGCTGACCTTCCTGCCCAGCTCGGCCGAGCACACCAGACAAAATCTCCAAGCAGGCAAGACTGTCATCATTCGCCGGGATCGGGTATGTAACCCTCGTCGGATCCGAATCCGTGTCAATGACGCCGATAGTCGGAATATTATTCAGACCGCACTCGTGCAACAGCACCTCGTTCTCGACCGGGTTGAAACACACCACCAAGTCCGGTTTTATGGCCGTTTCGAGCGCGATCTTCTTGGTGTAGGCGGGAAGTTCCTGGTCCATCGCGTTGACGGCTTTGATAGCGCAGTTCCCCAGGATCTGCTGGCTGTTGGTCAAACTGCCCGGAATCCAGCGCTCAAAGACATGATACCCCTTGGCCAGTTGGGCGGCTCTAACAACAGCCTTTTTCTGGCCTGGTCTCGTACCGACAAACAAGATAAGCCCACCGCACCTCGCCACCTCTTCAACAACCTTGGCCGCACGCCGCAAATGCGCTGCCGTGACGTCGAGCGAGATGATATGGATTCCGTCACGGATACCAAAGATATACCGCGAATTCTGCGGGTTCCAGCGCGATGTCGTGTGGCCCAAGTGCGATTGCGCAGTCAGAAGCATGGCGAGCGTGACGTCGGCTGGTTTGGGCGGGTTTTCGAGGATGCTTTCGAATTTGTAGTTTTCCTGAACATTCGTTCCCAGGGCTCTTAATTTTCGATCTTTTTTTGTTTGAACGGGGCGTGTTAGTCAAGTTTGTATAAGGAGGGGGGTTTGATTTGTGAAAGTTTGTTTTTTTAATGACTTACAGGCTTTGTTGAAACCATCAGGTGCAGGGGCAGACTCTGGAGCCGGGGTTACTTCAGACCCTGATGCCGTTTCTTCGAAAGCTTGCTTGAACAATTGTCTTTCCTCCTGCGGTAGCGATTCTAGTGTTGCCTCCAAGGTCTGTGTCTGTGTCTGTGTGTGTGTCGGGGTGGTGGACGAAAACCGGGCGAGCCGTCGGGGTGTTTGGACGAGGAACGAGGAGGCATTGCGGGCTGCATTATATACTAAAATTAGATTGAATTTCACTTGGGCTCTCCGGAAATAATGGGCTAGTACTCACCCTGCCGCAGACAGAGCTGCCGAACAATCATTGCGTGGATGGGGAGTCTGGTGTTTTTTTCTGGTTTGGCTGGAAATGTAATCATGAAGCGGCCTGTGTCTGGGTAAATCTTTGGTGTTTTAGACTAGCCCGTTGTGGGTTAGGCTGGTCCTCCGCATGTGTCCCTTTGCGGACTAGCGTGGTTTGCACTGGGCTGTATAGATGATGTGATGATAATTAAGAATATTATTACCAGAGTTAAAAAGGTTAAATAACAGCTAACCAATAGCTAATTAATAATATTTGAAACTACAAGTGGCTGGGGTACCTGTCTGATGCGACACATCATCATCCTGCCAACATGAAGATCCAAAGATGCACCCCGACAGACCATTAAAGATATTTGAATTTCATGAATCAGCTCTATTCGGTCTCTATAAAGATTGTTGATGTTTTTCCTGTTTAAATAATTATAGTATGGTTCATACCAGAAAGGATTCTCAGTTAATATCTTCGATGCGGTAGTATGGAGAATACTCGAACACGATTAAAACAGCCTGTGGCCAATATAATGATTCATCAACACATAAGCTAGAAGCTAATAATCATAGCAAAACAGGTAAACCATAACGCCGGTACAAGCCCTCCCATGTCTGATTTCAATCAACCCCTAGGGCCTAGGGGATTCAACTAATAACACAGCATGACGACGGCAGTCTTAATTGAAACAAAAGAAAACCAAATGCGCTTGCGCTGCGCTTACTTGTTGAAGTAGCCGCTGAAGCTGCCGCCACTACCCTGTTGGCCGTTCTGAGGGTTGGGGCTGTGGTCGCGCTTCTTGTCCTTGATAAAGTCCTCGGCAATGCTGCCCATGATGGCGCCACCGATTGTTCCCAGGATACCGTGGTTGGCCTTGTGGCCGGCGAAACCGCCGGCTAGACCACCGGCAAGAGCGCCACCGAGGCCACGCTCGCCTTCTTGGGCGCCGTCGGGAGCAGTCTGGTTTTCGTATCTGGGGGTGACGTTAGTGTTTTGTGGCAACGATGATCATGCGCAGTGGAGACTCACCCTTGGCCTTGGCGATCATGCTGGCCGTACTGGCCCTCCTGACCGTACTGCTGTTGTTGGCCGTACTGTCCTTGTTGTTGGTGTTGGTATTGTCCCTCCTGGCCGTAACCCTGCTGCTGACCATAGGCAGGTTGCTGGCCGTAGCCCTGTTGCTGGCCGTACTGGTCCTGGCCGTATTGCTGCTGACCATATTGCTGCTGGCCGTATTGCTGCTGGCCATGTTGCTGCTGGCCGTACTGGTCCTGACCGTAGCCACCGCCCTGCTGGGGGTAGCCGCCGTAGCCACCCTGCTGCTGGCCGTACTGGTTGTTGTACTGGTTGTAGTCAGACATGTTGATGGGATGGCTGATATGAGGTGGGAAGAGTGAAAAGGGAGTGTTTGATGGGAAGAAAGAAAGAAACAGGCGTTCTATGGTATGCTGAGGGGTCAAGAGTCCAGGTCAGGCGGGGTTGGCGGAGACCTTATATAGCAGGCGCCCTGGGCCCGGGTCAGCCTGTCAGGTCACGCCATCTTGGCCGCTAGCCACACACCGTGCAGCACTTCGGAAATGCAGTGTGGGTGTGGGTGTTTCTCGTGACTAACAAAAGCCAAACGGTGGCTTTTCTCTTGCCCAGTGTGGATGACGCACCATATCCACGTTCTGGCCATGACGGCCAATGACGGCTTCTGCTCGGCCCCTCGCGGCTGCGTCGTTTTCAGCTGGGCTGATGCACCAGCCACATTACTACGTAGTAGTAGTAATAGTAATTGGGCTACTGTACGGAGTAAGACTGATGTCGTCTGTGCACTGCCTTGGGGCGCAGGGCTGTGGCTTGGCGTTCGTTGCCAGCGAAGCGTTCCTCCCGATTCTATATATAAATTTAAAAATACGTAGTATGGAGCACGTTGCCGAGGCCCGCCACCAATCACGCCGTGTGGCTGTGGTGTGGCTCAACGGTGCCGGTTTCCCCATCGGGCAGGCAGCACAATTTCGAATATTCGAGAACTTTTTTTAAGCGCTACGGTTTTCCCGAAATGGAATGCTCTGCGACGCGATCCTCCAAGCTGAATATTCTAATCTTGATTAACGTCCTCCGTATTATTAGTAGTTTAATTCGCTTTATAGACGGTGTGGATCTACGTCATTTAGGTGCAGATGTAACATTCGGCCTGTCTTCCGAGTTTATGCTATTGGACGCTGAACATGTACGTACTTTGACGTGCTGTCATCTCACGTAAACATTAATAGTGTATCTTGGCTCACTCCTTGTATCCAACCGAATCAAGCTCCATGATGGCTTTCATCCCTGGTGTGAAATGCATCAAAACCATCCTTTTGATTTCGCGCTCCTCAAAACCAGGAATATCTTTCTTTATGCCTCGATTTTGTCCCCAACAGAACGTAGGAGAGAATTGACTGGGCTGATATTTTTTCTTCTTCTTTTTTTTCCATTCGAGGAATATCACAGCGAGAGCGAGAATGGCTTTTGGTTATTGCGTGCACATTCCAGTGGCTGCTTAGTGACAAGATGTACACGCTCTCCAACTCTTTCCCGAGATGAAATTGGCTACTCGTCGGTTTGAGACCATGTTGCCTTTGGATAAAGTCAATCAACTGCTCTGCAACGTCTTCACAGAAAAACTCTCGTTCTTCTAGAGACCTTGAAAAATTTGTCGATAGGGCCGATGATTCGACGCAGGCACTTTCATGATCTTGTCACCGGAGATTTCTTGGATCTCGTCATGTTTCTGCAACTGATCCTCTGTCGTCTGGGGGGTTCCACTCCGTATGCCCAGGTATGCGTAGTGATAGCCCTTTATGTATCTAGGAAGTAATTACCTGTCGACGACCTCAGCCTCTTTGTGATCTGGGATGCGGACGCTCTGAAAGACCTAGTCCCGCCTTGCTCTGTCGGCTCACTTCCTGTGGAGGGCTGAGATTATCTTATTTTCGTCATTTTCTCATGGCGAAGTGGAAAATTTGCGTTATTTTTGCCGGAGAGCCCAACGACTGATAGTCACAAACTCCTAACGGTTGTCCGGAAAGAATTTATGGACGTTCGGTTGTGCATTGCACTCTCCCTCAGAAAGTCGTAACGTATCATCTTGAAGAACAATGTACTGTTCAGCATGGTTTTATAATAATGCAGTGTATGGTGCTTTCCTTGCTTCACAGCATTCATGTGATCCACAAAGCGCCGAGGCCAATTTGCTGACTGGCCTACATAAGGCCTCAAGTAGTCCAGTTATCGAAAATTCCATTTACGGATGAATTTGGAACGTCTCCTTGGATAAAAGTCCGCGACTAACGAGTTGTTTTAGGTCAAGTTTCAGGTATCCGGTATGCCCTCCACTCCTCAGTCCCTAGGACGTGGGTCTCTTTCTCAGATGTTGCCTTTACCATGTGCGACTGGCTGAGCAACATGAGTGGAATCAGTTGTGTCGGCTCGGTACTTTGGCAATCCTCGTCACCGATGATTACAATTCCATCGCAGTCAACAGTCGCGAAGTTCTTCCAGACCAATTCCGAAGATGCTACCTGATGAGTGCAAAGTAGCAGTTTGGCGTTTGCAACCACACGCTTTTGCAACTCGGCAGGTCGATTTTCCGAAGACTCGCCTTTCCAGATCCCATTGATCACGTTCTTCCTCTGTCTGCTTTTTCGGCCGACTGGCAAAGTCTGTAGACACGTGCTTCAAATACATCTCAACGGCGCGCAGTATGTTCGCAACAATGGTTGGTTAAAGACAGCGATTTTGTAGTCTCTTGTTGACAAGTATCCGGCGAGCATGAGCATTGTCTCCGGAGGCAAAGAACTCAAAGAGGCTAGACAGACTACCATCGACGGATTTTGCACCAGCAGATCTGATAGACCAATTGTATGGGCATGTTTGACAAGCAAATTGAAGACCTTCCGGGAATATGGGTGATTTTCTGTTGGTATTCAGGGTTGATGTGAGATATAGCCAAATAATTGCTACAGTTAGGACAGACTGAAAGAGTCAACGCATTTTTCTTAAGCTAGTGTTAGGAATGGCACTTACACAAGAGCCCCGGTGGAAATTCGAAATGCTTTACCGTGCGAGAAATGTCTTTCCTTGAACAAATATCAGATAGAATTTCCTGTGAGGAAGAAATGAATGGGAAAACCTACTTTCGTTTTTGTATTCAAGAATTTGCCTAAGCTCGGTCATACTGCTCAAGCTTCTGCCCATCCTCATTTCGTTCAGTATCCTTATGTGCGTCGCCCTTGCTCCCCGTAGGGTGAGGAAATGAACTCATGGGTATACATGAGCGGTGTCTCGTAAAGACCTGGGGTTGACATCTCTGTTCGTTCGTAATTATAACAGAAAGATTCAGCATGGAGCTTTTTCATTCGCTCTCGTACATTCTCCCCCCATCAGATTTCCACTCAGGCTGACATCTCTTCGCGTATTTTTTTTTTTTTATCCGGAGAAATCATCATGGATTTCATTCAAATCGGAAGGATAGAGCTTGACACAATGTTTAACTGCGTCGTGTCTCTCAGTGTAACACGGTCTACTGTCTCCCTGGGTCAGGGATCTTGTTGTATCCGGGGAAGGAGGAAGATATCGAACGGCGAGTGGAAGCGACACAGTCTAGAAGGCAAGTTGACGCTGGGTGACTCGTTGGCCACAGGTCCTCGTGCACTGAAACCAGTGGATGGTCTCTGTAAACTGTTGAAGAGGCCACCAGGTCTGTTTCCATTGCCAAAGAGGGTAGAGCTAGGTCTCTGTGGATTGCCAAAGTAGCTACTGCTAGGTCTCCGTCTACTTTGAGGATAGATCCTGCAGAAGAAACCAGAGTATCAGCCCCTGCCCCCCTTTTTTTAGAAGCGCTTCGTAAATCTTCTCCTGCTGTGTCGATCTAAGGCACATTGTGAAGGACCCGAGGTGTTATAATCGGCCGGGTTTCAGGCATATATTTTTGAATTTGGCGAACTATTTACGCCAAATTCTCTAGTCTTGTCGTGTATCGACGTCGAGCAACTGTAAATTTGGGATTAGTTATGAAAATGCTAGCAGGATGGTGGCTGATTGAGTTACTTGTTGACTTGACATCTCCATGCCCGATGTTTCCACCGATATGTTTTTCACATATTGATCTAGACAATATGCCGCGTGCTCGAAAAATCGAACGAGGTTGGTTGAGATGGGAGAGTGAGAACTTTCCAACTATGAGAAATAAAAAAAAGAAGGAAGAAACCGCCAGAAATTTTTTTTCCTGATAATTCGATGGGGTTCTTTGTTCGAAGGAGCGGTGTCGTTTCGTTTGCGCGGCACCGTATCTGGTTACTATTGAAATTTCCAAAGCAGAATAACGTCATCTTGTACGGAATGCCTTATTCCGGATGCCGAATTTCATTTTATTCGTGGCTGTGTTATTGGGTACTGGTATGGCCATTTCTTCCAGCCCTTATCACTATGGAAAAAGGAAAGATACAGGCTGCTGTATACACACTTAACTTCGGTACTGTAGCCCTCGTCAGGCCCAGTATTATTTGAATAAATCCAGAATTCACGCTGCATAGAATTATGACTATATTACTGAATTAGGAATCTATAAACACTATAAACAATAGCAAAATCCAAGTTTCGGCGATTCGGTGACTCTTGTGTCGGTGATTCGGTTTCGGGGCTGAGAACAACATTGTCAGTATTTATAAACGGCACTTTCAAATATCTATTTGATTCTGATTTTAATTTTATTTGCTACATAAAATCAAAATTATTGACATCTTCTACCACATATTAACGTCGATTATCACTTCCACCTACACAAAATGGTTCATGTAGTGATTGCCGGAGGAGGCGGGAGTAAGTCAACAACTCTATCCAGACTCACCTGTGTCTTATACTAATACTCTCAATAGACGTCGGACGTGAGATCGTCAACGAGATCGTCAGACAAGGCGAGCACCAAGTAACAGTATTCTCGCGCAAGGTACGCACATGGCATCTATACTCGAATTCAACTTCTAACAAGGCTGTAGACCATTCCCGAGCTCACCGACGCCGGAGTCAATGTCGTTACTATCAAGAGCTACGAGGACCAGGACGAGTTGACTGCCGCGCTGAGCGGAGTGCACACGGTCCTGTCGTTCATTTCTTGGGATCCGACCCTCGTCGCCCAGAAGACTCTTATCCAAGCAAGTATTGCCGCAGGGGTGAAGCGCTTTGCACCTACCGAATGGGGGATGTATGTTGACTTTCCCATTAAGAAACAATGTATCAATCGCTAACAAAAGTGTGTCAACAGTCGCAGCAAGTCTGGATTCCCAGGCTATGCTAGCAAGGACCAAATACACGAGTATCTGCAGGAGATCAACGCAGAAAAGCCCGTGTTGGAGTACTGTTTGTTCCAGCCAGGCACGTTTACGAATTACCTGGCGCACCCGCTGCAGACTGCCGATCATCTGTACATCTCATGCACCTACCTGGACGTCGTCAAGAAGCAGGCGCTCATCATCGAAGATGGCGAAACCTGGCACACATATACCACTGTTCAGGACACGGCCAAGGTTGTGGCCAAGGCATTGAGCTACCCTGGCAAATGGCCAGAGACAGGCGGCATCGTTGGTGGCAGGATGAAGGAAAAGGACCTGATAAAGCTGGCAGAGGAAATCCGAGGTACATCCATCGAAACGTAAAGCAAACCATAGTCGAGTGCTCACGAAACTTGCAGGTGAACCCTTTGAACGACATGTGTTGCAGATTGCAGACCTCGAAAAGGGCGAATTCCACTCTAGCTGGATTCCGCCCAACGATCATCCCAACATGCCTGCGGAAATGAAAGGGCCCGACCTGGTGAGGGCATACATGCCTCCGTTTCTGCTCGCGTGCGTCCGAGGCGCTGGAGATGTGCCCCCGGTGTGGAATTCTCTGTTGCCAGATCTGGAGCTGGAGGACGTTGAGACGTTTCTGCGTCGCGTGATCAAGGATGTAGAATAATTTTAGAGCGCGTGCACGGATATTAGTAGTGGATTAGCCGATAAACGAGACTAATAGGAATCGTATATTATCGAATATATCGATAAATAATTCGAATAATCAAAGAGTGTCCATCGCGTGGTGTGATTGAGTGTAAAATACTAGCGGTGAAGCGTGCGCGCCTGCCCATTGAAGCATGCAACAGCGGAGACCCCACTTAGCGGCGCCAAGATTTCGTGCCCACACCCGCTTTCCTCTTTTTTTTTTTCGCTTCATGTCTGGATTCATCGTCGATTCACCTGCTTTCGATCCTTGAGCCGCCTGTTGGGTTTGGTTTCCGTATACATTGTTGCAGTCTGTCATTTGACATTTTGCATGAGATTTGATTTGCAACAACTATGGCTGACATCGAGGTGTGTGCCTGCCCGCTCATTTTCGCTCGCTTTTCCCCGGCTGATTTGCAATCTCTCTTAGGAACGGCTGCAAAGCCACTCCAACGCCTTCAGCGGGCTGATGTCCTTGATTCCCTCCAAGTACTACTACGGAGAGGACGTCAGTGTAAGTTTGCTCAGTTGACAACAACTGAAGGAAGTCTTGCTCACGGTGTTGGTGACTTAGGACCAATGGCTCAAGAAGAAGCAGACCAAGGAACAAGCCAAAAACGCAAAAAAGGCGAAGCTCGACCCTGATGCTGCAAAGTCTGCAAAGGATGTCATGGATGAAAATGCGCGGAAACGGAAGCGAGTCGAAGATGGTGAAGATGGTGAAGAGAACCACAGCGGCTCCTCTGACAGCGAACTGGGCTCGGAACTTCCCAGAGAAGGCCTGAAGCGTGGCGATGCAAAGACCAAAAAGACAAAGCAATCACAGTCGACAGAGAACAACTCCGACAAGCCCAGTGAAAATGAAGAGGCCAAAGAGCGACGACGACTGAAGGCTGAGAAGAAGGCTCAAGATAAGGCTGCTCAACGGGAGAAGAAAAAGGCCAAAGAGGCAGCAAGAAAAGCAAAAAAACAACAAGACGATAAAAAGCCCGCACCCACAGAAACACCTGCCGAGGCTTCAGATGCCGAATCAGAGGAAGAAGCACAGGCAAATTCCGATGTAGAAGATGACGATGTAGAAAAAGACGTGGATGCAGTGGAAGGGTTCTCAAAAGATCAGACTTCGGACGACACATCTTCCGCACCGGAATCGCCGAATTTTGAAATGTCGAATGACAACTCTGGCAGTTCATCGATATCCTCAATTGTGCCGCCCAGCGATGCTGCATCGATAGACCGCAAAACCGGATCCAAGCCTTTGAAGACGACACCAGATGAACTACGACAACGGCTGCAAAAACGCCTTGCTGAACTACGAGCCGCCCGTCATGCTGATGGCCTCGATGGCAAGCCTGCACGAACCCGACAAGAACTCCTCGATGCGCGAAGGCGCAAAGCAGAAGAGCGAAAACAACACAAAAAGGAGCTGAGGCGCAAATCCAAAGAGGACGAGCAGCTCAAGAAAGACGAGGAAATGCAAAGGCGGTTTTCGCCAGGCGGGACCGGCTCCCTGCTTGCATCGCCTCGGTCTCCTGCAGAATCACTTTCGTCAAACTCGAATAACTTTGCTTTTGGAAGAATTGCCTTCCCCGATGGCCAACACACAGACCCCACACTCTCACGGCTGCTGGACGATAAAACCAAGCAAGGTGCTCGAGACCCTGCTGCTGCTCTCAAGGCCGCCGAGGCCAAAAAGGCCCGTTTCAACAGCTTTGACGAGGAAAAGCGGGCTGACCTAGAAGAAAAAGATATGTGGCTGAACGCTAAAAAGCGAGCCCATGGTGAGCGTGTCCGAGACGACACCTCGCTATTGAAAAAGGCACTCAAGCGCAAAGAAACCGCCAAGAAGAAGTCTGAAAGAGAATGGAAGGAGAGGATAGAGGGCGTGTCCAAGGGCAAGGAAATGCGACAACAACGACGCGACGAAAATATTCGCAAGAGGAAAGAAGAACGAAACTCTGGGGGGAAGAAATCCGGTGGCAAGGGCAAACCAAAAGCCCGTCCCGGATTTGAGGGAAGTTTCAAGGGCAAGTCTGCTGGAGGAAAGAAGAAATGATGATGAAATCTAGAATTTTAATCTAGACTTGATGCATTGTAACCTGTGTGATGATTTTTGTCTTTCTTTTTTTTTTCTGTATCATGAGTGAGTGACATGTATGTCAATTTCGTGCTTTGCAAAAAAGGAGGAAGGGGAAGATCTTCGATGGATTTTGTACAGCGGGCATATCGAAGGAATTGTTGGATTTATCAATTGATAGCGTGCAGTCAACAATATGAACAAAAAGTGATTCTTCAGTTTTTCTTCTTTATACATGGAACACACTTCCCGTATGAAATCAATTGATGTAATTTTGATGATGCGATATGATACGAATGCTGTAGCTGCGTGCTTAGGAACAATATACAGAAATATTGTAGTGTCCAGATCATTGTCCAGTAAATTTTGAATTTCAATTACCAAAATACTGCTGACAAATAAACATGAAATATAACGAACACAACGTCTTTGTAGTTTGACAAATGAAACAAAAGGCAAGGAGGATAAAACAAGGCCACACTTTCTCGGCGAAATCCCTGCCTCTGATGGTGTTGCTTTCTTTGGGTTATGTACATTGGATATGGAGTCAAATCGTTGACTTGCACTGTTCTATCGGTAAGGAGCATCGGCGCGAATAACAGCGGCAAGCTCGGGTTCCCACTTGTCGCCGTTGGCCAGGAGCTTTTCTTTGTTATACAGCAATTCCTCTCGGGTTTCAGTGGCATATTCGGCGTTGGGTGCTGATTCAACTCGTTAGCACAGAGGACAACTCCAAAATGGAGGAAATATCAGAACTTACATTCCACAATGGCATCGACTGGGCAGCTCTCCTGGCAGTATCCGCAGTAGATGCATTTGGTCATATCAATGTCGTATCTGGTTGTCCGGCGGCTTCCGTCTTCACGTTCTTCGGCCTCAATTGTGATGGCCTGGGCAGGGCAGATGGCTTCGCACAGCTTGCAGGCGATGCAGCGTTCTTCGCCGGATGGGTATCGACGAAGAGCGTGTTCACCACGGAAACGGGGGGAGATTGGGCCCTTTTCGAAGGGGTAGAAGATGGTGTAGCTAGGTGGATTAGTTAGTTGAAGGTCGTCTTTCAAAAAAAAAAAAAGATCAATTGCCTCTAGCTCCAACTCCATCCTGACAAGCAATTGGAACGAGTCTGGCCGGGCAATGGCAAAAAGGTGATCGTATAAGGCACACTCACGGTGGGCGGAAGAACTGCTCCAGCACGACGTACATGCCGCGGAACAGCTCGGCCATCAAAAAGTATTTGCTGGCCTTATCCAGCGACGACTCGTCCCCTTGATCCCATCTCTTCGGCGGCGGCAGTCTGAAGCCAGCTGGGGGAGGCCCGGAAGGCGTGGCGGCCCGGTATGCAGAGGCCGAGAAGTTTGCAGCAGCGACAGCTCGCAGGACGGACGAGGGCGCGGCGACGACGGGGCGGCGAGCGGCGACCAGCCTCACGATGTGCTGCGACGAGGCCATTGTGAGAGCGACGAGCAAGAAGAGCAGCGAGAGGGGAGAGGGGGGGTGGTGGTGGACGACAGGCGGCGGAGGGGAGGAGGTTCGTGGGCGTTTTGGGCGATGGGCCTTGGTGAGTTTGGCAGGCGGTTGCAATTCGGCTTAGGTCATTCCGTTCGCGCGCCCGCTGATTGGCCGTGGCTCTACCGAGAGGAAAACGCCGGGAGCCGCGAGACTTCACGGCAGACACTTTACACTACTGTAACTTCTTTTTCTTCGTTGCTCTCCTCCCACCCACCCCCTCGCTGTTCTCCTCGCAATCAAGCGCAAGCTTCTCCTTCTCTCTATTCACAATGTTCCGCTCTGCCGTGGTGCGCTCCCTGCGAGCCTCAGTCCCCCGAGCTGTCCGGGCCTCTGCTCCCTACCAGATGAACATCGCCCCTGCTGCTCGCCCATCGCAGTTTGTCCCTGCTTTCCAGTCTCAATCGCTTCGCTTCTACTCGGCCCCCGCTGGCCTGTCCAAGGATGAGGTCGAGGGCCGCATAGTCAACTTGCTGAAGAACTTTGAAAAGGTACGTCATGTCGTTGCTTCCACCTCACCTGACAGAAAGAGCTTGGCTAAAAAATTTCCGTCTTGAAACAGGTCACCGATGCTAGCAAGGTTCGTTTTTCTTCCAGATGATGCATCGCAAGCTGCCGTGAGATCGGCCGATTCGAATTTTTCTGACCAATGGGCAGCTCAGCGGTGTCGCTCACTTCACAAACGACCTGGGCTTGGACAGCCTTGACGTCGTTGAGGTTGTGATGGCCGTGGAGGAGGTACGATATACATGACACCTAGTTACTGGGATATGGAGAGATGCTTATTTTGCAACAGGAATTCAGCATTGAGATCCCCGACAAGGAAGCTGATGGCATCCACAGTGGTGAGTCGCCTACACCTACGTCTACATCTATTCCTCCATCTACATCTACATTTCCATTTTCATCTCCATCTACATTGGATTGCCTTGCTAACCCATCATTCGCAGTCGAGCAAGCTGTCAACTACATCCTCTCCCAGCCCGACGGTATGTATCGGCTTGTTCATACACTGGCGACATCCCATACTGACAAGATGTACAGCTCATTAAACGAGACCAACACGCCTTTCATCTGTGAGACCGAGTGGACCCGCCAAAATAGTTAGAGAGATTGAGCGCTTTCCACTGGCGCCGTTGTCTGTGTGAACTTAATCTATACTGTGGTTGTTTTTGGTACTTCTTCTCTCCCTGTATATCACTTGCAAAATTCAGCATTTTACGAAACAACATTTCTCGTGCTTCAATTCTAGACAGCTATATTTTCTCTATCTTTCCTGTAGCTTTCATGTTGGTGAATTGGGTGGATTGGGTTGATTGACCTGGAGCGCGCCACGTGTAGACGGTGCAAACCTCGTAAATTTAGAATGAAGTGAGACAAAAAAAAGGAAGTAATAGTTTTCGCAACTTTCGCAAATAAGCTACAGAAAACACAATAATAAGCCAGCCCCGGCCCCCAGAGTAAAAGATTCAACGCAGTTCGACCGCTGCCTGAAACGTGATTCATCCGCCGTGCCAAGGCTGCGCGGCGCAGCGCTGGCGGCAAGTCTGTCAGTTTTATTTAGCGACCTCCATCTTCAGCCCAGCAGCGCAGGAAAAACAAAAACAAAAAAACAACCGCCAATTTGAACAGACGGTCAACGGCCGCCCAAAGACACAATTGGCTTGTGCTCGGCATTGATTGACTGTTTCTCGGCTGTGCTCGTCTTGTCGTGCTCGGGGGGCATCGAGTGGCTTCTTTAGGTGTTCTCGTGCGCATTTGCGGAGCCTCTTCAGGTCCCACGTCTTTGCTCCTTATCACCCTCGCTCGCCGCGCGCCATCCCGGTCGGAGCCTCTCTTGTCGCTCCTATACCTCTTTCTTCCTCTCACCCTAATCGCTTTCTTCCCCGTACTTCGCTCTCCATGTCCTCAGGCGGTCTGACACGCCGACGGGGAGGCGGCCGAGCCGGCGACGATAACGGCGATGGCAGTCGAGTTTCCTCGCCAGTGCCCAGGAATGGATCCGCCTACGACAGTCGAGTGCCTGAGACGTCGTTCGCCGACGGTGAGAATGGCCACAAAATCGCTTTCGACCCCAGAGACATCAGCGAGAACGAGGAGCGGACCAAGCAGCCCAAGCTGAACCTCATGGAAGAGGTTTTGCTGCTGGGACTCAAAGATAAACAGGTATTTCAGTCGCTTGGAAACTGTATTTTCTTTAGTCTGTGGAAACTGATTTGATCTTTTCTACAATTCAGGGGTACCTGTCTTTCTGGAACGAAAACATCTCGTACGCTTTACGTGGCTGTATTGTTATAGAACTCGCTTTCCGCGGCCGTATAAGCATGCAAAAGGATTCCTCCCGGAGGCGATTCCCTCTCGCCGATCGCATTATCGAAGTGGTTGACGACTCGCTTACCGGGGAGGTCTTGCTGGACGAGGCACTGAAGATGATGAAGTCGAGCGAGCAGATGAGCGTGAGCTCCTGGATCGACCTGATGAGTGGTATGTTGACATGGCTGCGAGTCTGCTTATTTTGTATTGATTTTTGGCAGGCGAAACCTGGAACCTGATGAAGATCGGCTATCAATTGAAACAAGTCCGCGAGCGCACCATGAAAGGTCTTGTTGACAAAGGCGTCCTTCGCACCGAGAAGCGCAACTTTCTCCTTTTCGACATGGCCACTCACCCCGTCGCGGATTCGGGCGCCAAAGACGAACTACACAAACGCGTCCGCAACGTATGCAGCAATCGGACTGTGATCCTGAGCCCCAACCAGTGGCTCCCAGAAGATGTTGAGTTCCGGTACCTACGAACAATTGTCATGGTGTGCGCCGCCTACGCAGCAAACGTGCTGGAGAACGCACTGACCACGATGAGCCACGAATCCCGAGAACGCGGGTTTGCACAAGTGGACGAGTTGCTGGCTGAATACTCACAGTGGCCCTTTGGGCGACGGGCTGGTGCCGGTCAGGCCATTGGTGCCAATCTTGCCCAGGCAATCAATGATGAAATCGGTGGAAACGACCGGGAGCTCCAGCTAGAGGTATGATTTTTTTTTCCCTGCAACTTGATTTGCGAGCTCTACTGACACATCTAGATTGTCGCGGCTTGTTTAAGCGTCTTTACACGACTCGACTCCCTCCTTTAGTCTCGATACATATAATTCAGTTTCTCACCAATTGCATTCAACCCATACTCGATCGAGTCATGACAGGCGATTCATTACGTGTCCTGACAAATACTCTTCCTTTCTATACTACCTCTGTTCCTTGTCATCACATGGGTATCCTTTCTAGCAGGCGGTTATTGGAACTGTGTCCGCGTCCGCAAGTTTTTCGTTTTGTTGGTTTTGCGTTCAAAAGAATTTCGTCGAGATATTCCAACTGCCTCCCTTTTGTACCCTAACTTTGCGATACGTGGCATTTTTTTCTGAATTTTTTCTTTGTTGTTTTCGCGGCTGTCAAGAAATTTCCTGGACCGAAGAAATTTGCAATGCCCTCTCCCTCTCTTTACTTTTCCCTACGCGTTCTGTACGATTGTCTCTGGAGTATGGTTGGATGAGCAATACTGTGAGAAGTGAGGATTAAATACCCAGTCGTCCAGATTGTCGGTAGGAAGTGGCCTTGGTGTCTTCACAGACAAAACATTGAGTGTGAATTTTTCCTTTGCTTCGATGGACATGTTTTTAGTTCTGTTGACGGCTTCTTTTTTTCTTTCTTTCCTTTTCATTTGATGTCGATTTAATATTATAACTTTTAAACGAGGCCAGAATGCATTGATATTGCACATTATACCTTTCTGTGTACACTTTTTGTACATTTCTTTCTGTCTAGACTACAAACTAATCCATACTAGGATCTACTCGCAAAACAGCAAATCCTAGAGCACCAGCCGCCCTCTCAGCCTGAATCAACGCCTCTCGGCCATGCAGCAGATCCTCGACTCGGAGAAACTCTGCGGGCTTTAACACGCCCTTCTCTACTAGTTGCACCACCGTCGCCAACTGTTTCCGATCTGGCTTCGCGCGAATCACTTCACTCGTCAAATTCCTCGTCCGAATCTCCGCCTGCTCTTGTCTTGCTGCGGGTTTTTCCGGATGCGCAGAGGGAGGGCGACTCGGCGTGATAACATGGCTATGATCTTTCACAACAACGGGCGAATGAACCTGCCGCAACGACGCTCCGCCAGCTGCAAGACAGTCTACCACAATATCCACGGGTTCCCATCCATTCTCGCGGAACGCAGCGGCTATATCAGTCCCCGCCGTGACCGCATCCGCGCCGAGTTTGGTCTGTAGGTAGTTGTGTTGGTCGCGCGTGCCCGTGGCGCATATCCAGACTGCCGATTCAGCGGCTTTCCCTGCTTTCCCCATCATATGCGCGCAATGCTCGGGGAACAGAGACCGACATTGCAACAGCCGCATTACCTGTCTTCCAATCTCGGACGTCGCGGCATTCGTAACAAGCACTCTGAGCGGCCCATCAGCAGGCCTATTGCACGGCCCATCATCCGGATCCAGCGTCGCATAACAGAAAAGCGCCTGCCACGCTGTCAAGCACACAAGGGGGATAGTACTCGCTTCTGCCGCCGAGATGTTTGTCGGTTTCCGCGCGAGTTCGGCTTCGGTGGCGAGGATGTAGTCTGCCGCGGCGCCGTCGTGGGTGGCGTCAAGCAGGCCGATTACTTCGTCGTTGATTTTGAATACCGGCCCTGTGGAGCTGCCGTGGTCTTCTTTGGGGGTGCTGATTACTGTGCCGCAGAACTGGCGGCCGGGAATCGGGCCGTGGGTTTTGTATTCGTTTGCTGTTTTTGCTGTTTTTGCGGCTGTTGATGATGCCAGGCTATCACCGTCGCATACGTCGGCTTGTACTTCGCTGACATGTACAGTGGTAGCCTGGATCTTGATCAGATATTCGCGTGCTGACGGTTTTGGGACGGGTATGTCCATGCCATAGATTAGCGAGGATGGGCCGCCTGGGATGGTCTTGTCGTCGTAGGGGCCAGGAGGGAGGTGTAGGGCTTGCATCAGCTCCGGGATGCGTTTTTGTTCGCTCAAGGTGTTGGACGTCATTTTCCCTTTTATACACTTTTTTCTTTCGGTATGTCAAGTTTTATGCCAGTCGTATCACCTATCGGTCATTTAATTCATATTCGTCACAAAGATATGTACAAGTAGCAGCTGATACCAGAATGATTACATGTAGAAGAGACGAGAAAGAAAGTTGGAAATGCGGTGGTTTAGGGCTAGGTCTCCACATACATCGAGCCTGACGTGTAGATGATGCCAATAACGCCACAGCAACCCGCGTTGGAATATAAACACCGGCGTGGAAAACAATAAAGCTGGTTTCTAAAGAACAGTCGATGGTGTATCATAAAGAAAGCGTCGGGATAGGCGGGCTGACGTATGGTGGGTGTTTGCCTGAGAAAACGAGCATAAAATCCCGGTCAAATCTCGATTCGGGATTGAGTCCCGTGTTGTTTGAATGTAACTGAACTAATGTGCAGTTGCGTCGTTGATCTTCAGCCCGTCCACCAGTTGATACAGTTCTTCAGGATGTTCAAACACAGTCCAGACATTGCGCGGTATCCCGTCAAACGCCTTTTCAAATCTAGAACCCGCGTTCTTCTCGTCCATGTTTGGGATATTGGTCACCTTGCGGATAAAAATCGCACGTATCCATTCTGGATACTTCCGATATAGTTCTGCATAAGCCTCCGGGTCACTCTGAGTCGAGTCGCCAACGCACAGCACTTTACGCTGCGGCAGCCAGCCATGGATCTTGTCGATTCGATCCGCCTTGTAAGCCTGGGTGCCCATGCTGTAAGATTTGAGGAAGCCTCCAAGATCATGCCAGGAGTTCTCTCGAAGAATCAATGTTCCAGGGTGGTAATAGGTGTTGAGAAATTCGTGAAGGAATTGGTAGAGGTTGTACGGAGATGCCGACAGATACACCCATACTGGCTGAAGCTGTTTTTCGATGAATTTGTAAAACTCGGGCATCCCGTCAATCGGCCGTGGTTCTTCTGCAAATGTTGTACGCAGAATGCCGGCGGCGTCTGATGTTTGGGTTACCTTGATCGAGTCGTCAATGTCTGATATCACCAGCCATCCTTCTGGCACAGCAAATGTCGTTTTCATCGCCACGGTGTTTTCTGATCCCACCAAATGCGAGGTGAGCGTGACTCTGTCTGCTGTAAACCGATGCGGAGTCGAGACGGTCTGAGACAGAATGCCATCGCTATTCGTCGGACCCAGCCCATAATCATGAAGTCTGCAGTCCCTGTGGTTGCTCGAGGGAATCTTGACATTCATGGTCAGCGATGGAGCGACCGAGTACAGCAACGGTCTGAGCCGCTGCTCGATGCGCTTCTGAATCTCAGAATTGTCCTCCCCAAGCTTCCCATCCAGACCGATCCAATCGGCGACAGATGCGATGTACTTGCTGATATCTTTATGTCCTCGAATAAACGCACAAGCCACGACCTCGACTTCCCATAGCTGAGACTCGCCAGAATTAGCAGGTTGTTGATAGGCGACATTGTCAAACAGCCACACGATATTCTCCGAATAATCATACGGCTGGGACGCAGCGGCTTTGCCACGAATCGCGGTGTATACCGTGCTCCAGATGCCAGACGCAGTGCGTGGGAATCTGGTTGGCAGCTTGCTTTCGACGAGGGGGAATCGGCCAGCGCGACGCGCTTTGACCTCGGCCGGCTTCTCTTGGGCGTGTTGTTTCAGCTTCTCCATGTTGCGCGGTTCACCGAGTTTGGTGTGAGTTTTAGTGGTTCGATCCCTAAGAAAAAATTGATCTGGACTTTGGTTATTGCAAGATTCGTAAGGAGCATCGAGATGGATCGAGATGGATCGGCGGTAGTAGCGAGCGTTGATCAGCTTGCGGCAGGCACGAACTGCCACTAGGGGCGCCTGGGGTTTATTATATCAACTTTATCAACACCAGTGACACTAAATGCATCCGACGAAAAGAGGTGGACCCGTGTCTTTGTCATTTTGTGAGTCAGACGAGATCCTTTCCTCGTCCCCTGAAATTGCGGCTGAAGATCAACTCGTTCACATGAGGGGCACACTAGACACCGGGGTCGTCAGCTGACACCATTCCAACAGTAGGTTTGTTACTGGAGAAGCCACGTGCGTGTGTTGTTTCTGGAGAAAAGAGATTTTTGCCTTGCTGCTGATTATCATCCATATTGCATTTTGCGTTGGTTGTGGCAGTGAGGGATGGAGGGATGCATCATGCAGCTAGGCAGCGCTCGCCAAGGAGGACTAAGGATAATCCTCGATTTTGATTCCATACATGCAAACCCAAAATAGAAATTTCCGACAATTTTCCATGCAAGTCATGCGCGCAGTTCCATGAGACAGGCCGACTATGGAGAAAAAGGGCGGTGATGATAGCCTTGCGTGAAGCTGACATACTTGTAGTTTGACAGTTGAAAAAGTCACTGAAATTAGGAGAAGTAAAATATGTAAAAATAAACTATTTAAGAAATACAATAATTTCATCACGGTTCCCTTGCGATGCTTGGGCTATCCCTGAGTTGCATAGGGTACATATGTAGGGCTTGGATTACCGAATCGGGAAATGCTGCTGGTGCGAACAACCTTAGTGCTTGGTCCCCTTAAGTCGTAGATTTTTTTTCTTCAGTAAGATAAAGATATTTCTATATTAAGATATACTTCGTTAAGAGAAATAGCTGTCTTGACTTCCATGCCCAAGACTCACGTTTAAATTGATATCTGAACCAACATTGAAGATACCCTGCAAGATATGTCATATACAATAGATTAATTTGTGATGTAAAAATCATCTATAGAACCAAAAATATCACTGAAAAATGCATCTTACAATCAAACCCAACTTATCGATGAATCATTCAAATGAGCGTCATTGCCATGCCCTGCCATTCGAGAAGTTCGAGAACGATTTCTCAAGTCATCCGAAGCTTTACCCGCTTTCCTTTGTTTGGCTGTTATTTGGGAGTTTGCAGTTGCAGTAGACATTCTCGTAGAAAAGTCTGATGAGTTGGAATTGACAGTCTGCGGAGACGTCAACGTGTCGTTATTAAGAAGCTGTATAATCTTGGTGTGTAGCGCTGTTATCTCCATATTCTTCTCCTTGAGTTGCTGGTTGAACCGTCGACCGTCATTCTTGTACCCCTTGACGTCCTTTTTGAATAAACGGATCTCGTCTCGGTACTGCCGCACTTTACCCTCGAGAGCGGCGTTGACGTATTCCAGCTCTACGATGCGGAATTTCAGGGCAGAGACTTCATCTGATGGGTAGTCCTCGAAAGGGTTGTCCCTATCGCGGTCGATGTTGGGATCGGCATGGTGTCCTAAACAACTCGAGAAAGCCTTTGGTTTGATATATAAACTCGTTCGGGGGGATGATCGTATAGGCTGGGTTTCATTAATGGAAATTCTCTCGTCTAGATTATGTATTCGAGGGTGAAATCGAGGAATGGCTACGCTGTTGCTGGACTCGCTGTTAAACGATAGCGCCTTGGTCCTTAGTTGATCGGGGATGTATTGGTGTGAGGTTAGAGATGTATCGGGACTGCCGTCGTCGTAATCGTGATCAAAGGGAGAGGTTTCGGCTTCATCGTAATTGGAATCCGTATCCTTCAAGGGTTAGGGAGAGTTTAATATTCAAGGAACAGTCGGCTTACACTGTGCAACTCTTTGACGTAGGAATCACGCCACGACCTACGCACAGGCGAACCGCCCATCTGCTCGTGGATTTTCATATCTGCCAGCGACTGGACTTGCAAAGTCGGTAAACATTCGCGCAGCGTCTTGTGGTCACGGTTTTCTTTTGTTGCCTCGCTCAGAAACCGACGTAACTCCTCCCTGGACTCCTGGGGTGGGAAAGATTCGCGAGAGGGGGCTATGTCTGACATGTTCAAGATGCCAATCTGAAAGAGGTTTGGACTAGCAATATTCCCTTTATGCAAGCCAGAGCCACCCGGTTTGAGACGTTTCTCTTTGACCTTGTTGTGGCCACTTTCAGAGATTGCCACCCCTCAATGGAGAGTCTCTTCAAGTGCACAATATAAGCATATCGGAAAGATGCCTGGACAGGTATGATATTTGAACAATGTCTCAAGACTGGAGTAGTAACACCACGCGAACTAGCAGATGCAGGCTCATGGTACTGGGAAATGAACCGGATAGCCTTCGTGGGTCTTTTCGGTACGTGATAAACGGTGCCTGGCTTTTGATTGCTTGAAATTGCTGTCACGTTTTCTTTATTTAGATGTATATCCCACGAGGCCGGTGAGATGTCTTTGTTCCAGATGTCCCAGAATGCAGTCTCGCTGCAATAGACAAAGAAAACCCGGGCCAGCGAGATCAGATACGGCCCACTGGGTTGGTTTCTAAATGTAAACATTGGAAATACATCAAATAGGTTGAGATTTCCTCTGATGTTGGAGTTGACATAGAAGAAATGCTCATGACAAAGGGCTGCACGTGTATCAAAAGGCTACCACCTTGTCGGATTGTATTCTCTATTCCCGTAAGCGAACAATGATTCTGTGGTGTTTATATATAATTCATAATTCGCGACCCATAAAGTTGTTTATTAGTTGAAAATTTCGAGGACTTGAAAAGTAAAGAGGGTCGATACCGTCATGAATTGATAGTCGGCCATGGTGAAGACCTCACAGGCAGTCATTTTAGGGTTCTCACATTTTAAAGCCATCGCCAGATTTTGCTATATAATAATTTTTTTTTTTAAAAAAAAAAAAGAGAGAAAGAGCGTCTTTTGGATGTTCAATGTTGAATGTTGCATGGAGGTCACGTGTGCTATCAGCGCGTGTTTACCGACACTTTTGTCACCGCGACGACAACAACATCCAAGACAACAGCAGATGACACGTTCGACGCCAACTGGTATCAATTGATCGACCAATGTTCGGCCGGGAACATTTCCTCTTTGCAGAACACCATGGGAAATGTATAAAGTCTTGCCGTTAGAGGCTACTACACGGTGCTTTGTTTACAGACCGTCGGAACGGTCAGGTTAACCTCAAACCATGACGGGCCAGACACAAAGCTTCCTCAATGGAGTTCCCGGAGTTTCCTGGGAATACGAGTCTCCCTTTCTCGAGGTGGACTACGAGGAGCGTCACCCTCTAGGCGCGCCGAGCTTGAAGCACTTGGCCATGAAGCAGACGCTTCGCGACCAACGGAGCCTGAGCCAGTCACATTTTTTCGATGTTCCTTGGCTAATTGCCAAAGAGTTATGGGATTATCTCAGTCGTAGGTGTGTATCTTTTTTCGATGTACGATTGACGGCTAGATAACACTTTGCCAATAGTGGAAAGCGAACGCTGTATATGTGGAAAATCTTCTGCGTTTGCTATCCCACCGAGTTCCGGCAAGTTTCACCATTTTGCCGCATGACAGTGGACAGGCCTAGCTTTCTCATGCGAGATTATCTCAACCTGGTGAAGAGCGCAGGCTGCGACTGGGCCACTCAACTGGTCATCTGGACCGAGTACGCATTCACGCCAGAGCTAGTTGAGATTGCCGACGTGCTTAATCTCGTTTCCCTGGAAGTAAACACAGGCACAACAGTTGCATTTCAGAACGACAATATAAACCAAGCGATTTCAACCGTTGACGATCGTATTCTTCGAACATGGGCAGAGCTTATTGAAAGCTCGGGAGCCTTTCCTCACTTACGAATACTAAAGTTAAACGAACAGCGGCATCTGACAAAGGCCGCGTTTCTTTACTTGTCCAAATTCCCTTCCCTCGAGTACTGCATTGTGGCCATGTGCGACACCCTTACGAGCAAGTCTGCCATTACGGCAGCCGAGGCTCACGGGTGGCAGATTTGCCAGGACAACCCCACGGGCGCGATATATGACTTTTCAGAGAGAAGAGTTGACTTTCGGACAAAATGGAGGGATGAAGTCCCGGCCAGTCTGATCCCATCTTCACTGCCGAAGGACATCCCGGTTCTCGAGTATATCGTTGGACAGAAACGGGAGAGGCTGGCGGTTGGGTCTTTTGTTTATGTTTTTCGCCGCAATCGCGCAAACACGAGTGAGACGAATAAGAGAAAGCCAGACACTGAAGACCGACTGCCACTGATAGGACGCAAGGCGAGGAAGCCTATGATGAAGGGGCGTGGCAAGGACCTGTCGGGGCTGCTGGGAGAGTTTATGTGATTTTGTTGATCAAAATAAGAATAAAATTAGTAAAATATGCAATTTCTTCAAGCTTGTCTGTAAATATAAGTCTAAGGTAGGGGTAGAGTCTATCTGGGGAAGCTTAGCGGGACGACCCGCTCAGCTGTCTGGCGGGTCCTCGTCGTCTTCTGACCGCTGCTCTGACATCGCCATCGCCAAACACCTCTGCTCGACAGAAGCTGCCAAGCCAGATTGTTGACCATTCCATTGAAATACACTCCAAACTGTTTCAGATTGTTGACCTGTCGATCCTGAACTGCGCCTGAACTACTCGAGACAACTCAATGGCGGAGCAGCCTCCTCGCGCGGGGCATCCTGCTGCTGCTGATGCCCCCGCTGAATCCGCGGTTTCATCGCCGCGAACCAGCACCGATTCGCGATCGCCTCATTCCAGAACTCCCTCGATTCGTCTTGCCCATGTGCCCCCTCACAACTCGTCGCATCGCCAGAGCTTCAGCGACAGCCTGCGGAGCATGCCACAGTCACCCCGCGCCCGCCGCCAGCCCTCGTTGACCCAGGCTGCCATACAAGGATTGATTGATAACCCGCCTGTCCGCCATCCTGCGAATCCGGCTTTTAATGGCCGCGATTGGCGTCATATATCTATTGGCGAGCTGGTGAAGCCAAAGGATCTCCAGTTTGTCGAGGTGGACACGGGAATCGAGGATGCTACACATGTAGGTTTCGAGAACTTTATACCTTTGACTACATGCTAACACTGACTGCCGTAGACTTTGATCCAAACAGAGGCGCCCGTTCTTCTCGTCCGCGAGTCCGTCGATGATAAATCTGTGGTGGGCACTTTTGGGTACAATGACTTGAATGCATATTTGTTGTTGGTCGTTGGGCTGGCGAAACCCACGGAATCACAACTCACCTCGTTTCAAGAAGTTTCTCAAAAGGCGCAGGAGGGGAGCAAGATTCCATTGAAGGATATCCGAGATCTTGTGCCCAAGGAGCCTCTTACAACGCTACCAGAGACTGCCAATTTGATGGCCGCGGTGGAAACCTTTGGTGGCGGGGTGCATCGGATTGTGGTATTGAAAGAAGGCAGCAACGAAGCGATTGGCATTGTGAGCCAGTCACGTCTTGTAAAGTTTCTGTGGGAGAATGGCCGCAGCTTTCCGATTATTGACCAGCTGTATCCGCAATATCTGAAAGACCTCCGTTTAGGGTCTCAACAGGTCATTCACATTAAGTAAGTTTGAGATAAAGAGTTGAGACTGGATATTGCTAACAGTATTCTACCGGCGATAAGCCTTTATACCACGCTCTACAACTCATGAACGACGAGGGAATTTCTTCCTTGGCTGTGGTTGACAATAACACCAATGTTGTCGGCAATATATCTACAGTTGACGTAAAGGTATGTCGAATATTTACGATGTTCTTGCCAAGCTAACCTTCACAGCTTCTGACAACGTCAACTTCGCTCCCACTTCTTCAAAACACATGTATCCACTTTATTTCTGTCATCCTGTCTACTCGAGGCTTGGTGGAAGGCAAAGACTCGTTTCCCGTTTTCTACGTGACCCCAACGTCGACTCTGGCCCACACGGTAGCCAAGATGGTAGCCACCACGTCTCATCGGTAGGTCTTCTTCTCTTGAACTGTATCTAATCTCTAATATCTTCACAGCTTGTGGATGACTGACCCGCAATCGCCATCGTCGTCTGGCCCCCCGACGCCCTCAATTGCCGCTGCTGCCCACGCACCTCGGCCTGGAAGCCCTGTGGTCCAGAACCAGATAAGCCTAAACGCTGCCAGCAACAACCATCATCATCATCCGCCTCCAGCACACACGCAACCACACCATCCCATTCCTCCACAGGGTTATCAAGGATCGCCAGCAGCGCCCCTCCCATCGACGATTGCGCCATCGGTACCCGCGTCGGCACTTCCGGGAGCACGGTTGTCTGGTCGGCTAGTGGGCGTGGTCAGCCTGACGGATGTGCTTTTCCTGTATGCTCGCGCCAGTGGCTTGAGCCCGACCGACCCAGCCGAGACGCGGAATCGTCGGCGACGAAGCAGCAGTTCTAGTTTGAGCGTTCAGAGGAGTGGCGATATCGGGCGCGAACTATTACGTGGCTAGGAAGAGCTGGATGTAAATATTTACTTACTGCCAGGGCCGAGGCCTGTTTGTCTTCTAGTCCAGTCCCTCGGCCCTGGCATATGATTTAGCATGACCTTTTTTATTTTTTTCATATTTCTGGCGGTGGTGACTTTTTAATAATGACCCTTGATACTTGATACTATTCCCGAGTCTATGCCGATATGCCATAAAAAAAAGCGAGAAATCTCCGTCCTGCAACCGAGCCACACAAACCCGCCACAGTCATCTTTTGTGGTCTAGCGGGATCTGCTGTGCATGATGCACGACGAAGGCTAAAACTGAAAAACACTGACTAGTGACCACTGACAGAACGTGTTTTAGCCTTGAGCCTTAATGATCCATCACGATTCAGTGCCACTGCATACGTAGGGCCCCGTACGTAATTGGCACAGATCTTCTCTCCGGACTACTGCCAATCGTAGACTAGTTTGAGAGTCAAAAAGAAACGTGATCGAGGATTCGAGTTTAGGGGGGAAAGTGATCGGCGTGCAGCCACCCGATTGGGGATTTTTGTTCTTTGCTGTTTTAGGCTGTTACTCAAGATAGGCAACATTATTATTACCGGCGGATTACAGCTTTACAAATAATCTGCATGTACTCATGTAGTACTACTATGCATGCTCAGGTCCATTTGCCGTTCTAGTAAGTTCCATCAGGGCAGTTCCCCCTTTTTTTTTCTTTTCTTGTTTTCGTTTTCGTTTCTTTTTCTTTTATATTTTTTTTTTTTTTTTTTTTGGCTTGCTTGATATGGAGTATAATTGTAATAAGGCAGCGGAAAGATTCTTCGAGGTAAACTGTGGCTCAGTCAACACCCCCACTTGCGAGATTCGTACGGAGGTATCTACTGCAAAGAGGCTTTGCTACTACTAAATAGTAAATACGAGATTTATGTGGGAATTTCCCGCACTTAATTAATCATATTGTACGAGTTTTGTAGGGAGTAAGTAGTAACCGTGCCAAGCCCACCCAAACCGCTACTCGGTTTGGGTGGGCTTGGCACGGTTATCTCGTGTGAATTGGTTTTTTTTTTTTTTTTACGGTCAGGCTTAATTAACTCAGACTCTGGGTTCGGTCCAGACTCAACAAAAAAAAGCGCAGTTTGTCCATGTTTTTTTTGTAATAGGCAGCCGTGGGAAGAAAAACAGAAAAGAAGTGAGTAGATAGGAGGGTATTTATTTTATTTCTTACAGGACTAATACACAAATACCACATAGTATGTTGGCTTATACCGTACCCGGTACATGTATTTTACATGATACACCTGTCCAAGTCTCGGGCCGGGTTCAGTGGCAAGTATCGCCATGGTCGGATTGACCCTGGAAAGGGAAGTGAGCTGACTCTCCTTTCGACCGTTAGGAAAAACTACTCACAAAAGTACGTAATAACGTACTCGCTAAGTAAGTTTGCATTAAAAGCAACAGAAGAAATTCGTAATTAAATACGATCGATCGATCGGCCAGAGTGCTCCAATAATATATACAAACCCAGAGCTATATGATTGTCCTCGTATCAAAAAAACTGGGTCAGTCGCAGGTCCCCATATATATTGGCAATGCAATGGTAGCGATACCGAATTAACTTTGCAGATAAATTGCGGGGCAGCAGCACTGCAAGTCTACAACAGACAGACACTGGATAGGGTCGATACCGTCCGTGCGACGGGGAGTCGGGGGTGGGGGTTGTTGCTTTACTGGCTCAATAGCATTACAGGGCTGTTACTAGCGCCGATAAAGGTGCAGTTTTTTCGGGATCCACTATTTTGATGGACGCGGGTTTTGTACCCTCTCAGCCAATCAGAGATGACATCGCAAGGACAGCCCCGCTCCGGATGGAAAGGCAGGTAGATCCGAGATGGACTAGCGCAACTTTAAAACGTCGTCCTCGTACACTGCTACTACAGAATACCTACTACTGGCCACTGCCTCCCCAGGTAGCAGCCTGTCACAAATCGCCCCACCAGTCCACCACCCCCACCACCAACCAGAATAAATCTGAGCAGATAAAAAAAATAGATCAGATTTGCTACGTAAAACGCATCAGGTATGGTGTGATCGATGCGGAATAGACCCGACCAGTCGCGTTGCTTGTACAGCGCTGCATGATTTATCCTAAATCCGATGATGAGAATCTGCAAGATATATTAAAATTTTAATGCTGTACAGTTACTACATAAGTGTAGTAGCTTATCGGTCCTGGCGCAACTCAATTCAAAGCTAGCGGGCTCGTCATATGATGCGTCTGAAAAGACACAACGGCGGTTGACTACGTACTAAGTTAAACTGCTCGCCACTAACACCCCGCACAGACCAATCTTCATACTGGTTCAATGTCAAAGTAATAAATTAAACATAATCAATTAATGATAATCCTAACAATAGCTGGCTGGTATCCTCCGCAAAACTCCCTCGCTTAGAACATAGCAAAACTGATCAGATACAAGTACAAAGTTAATACATATCTCATATGCCAGAAACAGCAAGCTCATAATCCAGGCCGTCCACATGCCCCCAGTCCTCGTAGCACGGATCAGCCATGGGCATCTGCCACAGATCTTCTAGGCCAGTAGAGAAATGAAAGAAATCCGTGTATTCCGGGTCAAAGTTGGTGTCCAGCACTTCGGTCACTCCAAAGTTTGCCTCTTTAGTAGTAAACGCATCTTGTCCCACTAGCGGAGACTGATCGGCGCCAGAGCTGGTTTGTGACGAGTTGGATGTCTTTGGAGGAGGTGAAAGACCAGAGGTGTTGTGGCTGCTCGTCAGCACTGGCATTCTTTGGTCTTGGTTGTCGGACGAAGGTCCAGGGACAAAAGGTTCGGACTGTGCCCGAGAGACATCCGGTACGGATGGGGCCATATATTGCTGTTGGAATAGGAGCACATCTGGGACAGATGCGACTCGTTGCCTATGCGAGGATTGTGGTGTCATCTGTGCCATGGAAGCCATTTGCCCGGGGGTGGTCTCCAAGGGGTTGACTGGGTGTTGCAAAGCCAGGAACTGCTGTGTCGAGTTCCACGACGAGTTTAATTGCTGAGGGAGGAATGCAGACATTTGCGGTTGAGAGAGGTATGAAGAGCATTGCTGTGTGGTGGGCATGTAGTAACTGCCCGGGGTCTGGACGTAAGACTCGGACGGAGAAGAGTATGAGCCCCCAAAGGACGGGCTTGTAGGATCCGCTTTGACAGAGGAAGAAGTAGGCGACGCCGACTGCTGTGAGCGCCCTGCAAAATAAGACTGAGCCGCGGGCACGTCAATGCGCATCTTCTGGATGCCGCCACTCTGAGAGACACGACCCAAGGAGCGGTTGTTGTTGGCGCCATAGGCCATAGCGGCCATGAGATGGCGATGGAACTGGGCTTCCAGCTCGGTGGTATGGGCCTTGAGCAGCTTCATGCGTTTCTCCTGGTACCGCTCGTCGACTTCCTCGTACATGGCTTCTCGCTCGACGATCTCCTTGGTGATGTGCAGAGCCTTGCCGGTGCGCTTCTTGTGCAGCATGGAGGCTCGGTTGGCCGACTCCAGCCGCGCATCGAGGCTGCGGTCTTTGCGTCGCGAGGCAGCCACAAAGGCGCTACATAAGTCAGTACACAGTAAGCCGGTATAGAAAGAAGAGACGCACCGTTCTTGGTTCTCCTCCTTGGAGCGTTGGATAGTTTGGGCGTCCAAATCAAAGCTGAGGCCGGAGGACCCCATCGTGGAATGATAAGAGATAAAAGACTAAGACGAGAGTAGATGGGATAAATTGCTTGGGAACAAGACGATGCTTAGAGATAAAAGAAGGGAACGAGGCAAAGATATAGCAGGGCGCCGGCGGTCGAGAATCAACAGCTGGAGGCAGAAGCGGGGGTGCAGCTGTCACGCCGTGTCTGGACTGGCAAAGGCTCCCATGGGACGGGCAGAGGCAACGCTGGGGTGAAGATCAAGACTGGCCGTCTACCCGCTTTCCCAACCGTGGATCGCGGGCTGGCACCTTCCCCGTCTGCACAGGATACAGTAGCTATAACTACATTCAGTATTTGCTGTCTATATATCTACGAGGCTGCGGAGTATAAGGAGTTCCGATGCATGCAGGGCTAGCGATCACCTGTGGGCATCTGCAGATTCTGCACGGCACATAGTGTTAGTAGCTGATAGTGCGCTGCAGCGCAGCTGATAATGAGGACGTAGTCAGGACCAACTAGGCAGTACTAAGCAATAGTATACTGTCTGTGTAAACTCCCGCTCAGACAGAACCTGTTCCGTGGGTCGCGCCAAGGCTCCTGCCCGCATCCGGCCTAGCGCAGGGAGCGTGGCGAGTCTGGGCCTGAGGCATGTCCGTGCTGCAACCTTAGTGCGCTGTTCCACCAATCAGCATTGCTGCATCTCGGCCCCGCCCACTTAGGGTTGGTGCTCGAGGCCCTGTGGCTACTAGTCCTGTTGGGGCTAGCCTGGGCTCTGATACACCCTGATACGCCCCGATACCGTCTGATACCGCCCACCGGTACAGAGGTACATCATTCGTTCTCAGCGCCCCGACTGACGTTCGCGGTCTGATACTACCACAAGGTAAAGTACCAGGCCGTAACCTTGCAGGGATGTACCATGATGCAGAATGCAACAACAAAAATTTCTTATTTTTTTCTGTCTCGATGGACCTGTCTACTGACGACCCACTCTAGGTAGAACAACACCCTATTCTGAACCGTGAATGCTTCTTCTTAGCCCTGTAAACTCGGCACTTTTGCCTCTTGTTTTATTCTTGCTGACGGCCGAGCCTGGGCCGATGGCACGTTCTAGAGCACGTGCTGGGTTTTTACTACTAGCAGTAACTTTGGCGCGGAGAACCGCTGGGGAGCTGGCAGCTGGAACGAGTACCAAGCCTGGGCAGCTCCTTTGGCCTCTTGTCTTATTTCTTGGCCGTTGGCCTTTTGGGGCCTCTTGGCTTGCCAAGTCACAGCTTGCAGGGCGAGATTGATACCAGATCCGTGCAAGCGTAAACGTGTAGTCTGATCTTCCTGATCGACCCTCTCCCCCATGTCGGAAGAGCCCGACTCCCCAATAATAATTCTTCTACTCTGACCCATCTTTTTTTTTTCCGGGTCTCTCTTCTCTTCCACAGATTCCACCAGTCATGTCACTGTTGGTCTGACACATTTGCCACCTCTCTTGTCGCCGTTCGCCCCTTCTCCACAGATCTAAATCTGGACTGGATAGAAAAACACATCCTGCTGCTCAGCCACAACCTACTCTTCGTGTTCAGAGTGGAGTCTCGACTGGGTACTAGATGATAGAAAAAAAATACTCAAGATTTTCCACTGTCGTGTCGAGTTACACGAAGCGGATCATGCTCACTGATCAGTATTTGTCATTTGAAAAAGAAAATAGTGAAAAAAAAGCTGAGGAATCAAAATGATGCAACGTGATAAAAAAAAGAAACGAAGAAAAAACGGGTGTCGAGGGTGTTTCCTAAACAGGCAATACTTAAGCCACTTCCGCTTTGAGTAGGGCGTTCGTCGTTTGCTCGCTTGGACCTGCCAAGCAGTGTACCACCAAAAGGAGAATCTCTCCGTAGATCCGGGACTTTGCGGCATCAAACTAATTATTCCTTCTCGGGCTTCAGCCTTATCGTTTGACAACTACTACAATACTACTATTGGTCTACTGACTACAACAATGCTGACCAGAGTACAAAATACTAGAAATTGAGAAATATTCGGTGGCGATTTGAGCCAGTGACGAAGCCCGACGACCGAAGCCCGAAAACATGATTTTGCTGTGTCTACAAGATACAAGAAGTACAGGCCAGTACATAGGAGATCGTGGTCGTTGATTCCCTGCTTATCCCATTTTGGTTCTAATTGCGAGGGGGAGAGAGAGAGAAGGCAAGGGCTCTACGTGTAAAGCTTGTCAATGTCAACCGGTGTCAAGATTTAACCTCGGATCACCAAAAAACTAGACTCAAAAATTAAAAATTAATAATGCTTACCCATCAACAAACCAACAGCAACGGAGTTCTCCGTACCCAAGTTGACGTGTATCCCTCCTCGATCTGGCAAGTCATGGGGTGTTCGTTCTTAGCCTGATCCATGATACGCGCCTCTAGACCCTGCTAGTGTACCCAAGAACTTGGGAACGCCGAGGTAAAAGAAGGCTACTATACACAGTAAATTTTGCCTTTTTAATGATTGCAAAACAGGAAAAACTCTCTGGTTGTTAGTGTCAATGCCGAGGCTCGTATTGTTGTTGACTAAGTTATCTTGTTGGCCAGCTGACGCGCCAGACCTGTATTGAAATCTGATTGGAACAGGGGGGCATGCAACTGTGTATGGCACTGTATGCAACCATCTTCAACGGGATTGGACGGATTATTTATTGAAAATAAGCAGTTGACTGGTTCCATGAAGAGCATCGGGCCGTCCAATGATAATCTTCTCACTTAGTAGTAGTATATCCAAACGATTGACAGAAAACAGGTCATAATAGATTGTGTACTCAAAAGAGAGCGAAAAAAGGGAACATCAACAACATTTGAAAAAAAAAAATATGCAAGATAATCTGCGCTCAACGAGATTGACCTTTTAGAAAGAAAGAAAGAATATAAACTCTCATGTTTGTTACGATATTCCTAACGGAGGAACCATGCCTTGCTCTTCTTTGGCTTCTCCTCCAGCCCGATATGATACCTTGAACCGTATTCTCACTGAACTTCCCTTCCCAGGATCGACATTTTCGATCAGCATTTCCTGTTTCACTCCCATGGTCTGGAGGGGGGCGATGTCCCGCCCAGACTGTGGTCGAAGCTGAAGTGTATATGCCTGTGGATGTTAGTTCTACTTACGAAGACGAGAGGAGAGGGGAAAAAACTCACCCGCTCGACGGCCACTTGAAAATGCAGTTCTGTCAAGGCCTGGTTGGTAGCGTTCGAGAACAGCGCCACCAACTGGATAGACTTTGCGTCTTCCGGTCTTCGTCGAACTTCCAAGTCAATCACAAGAGAAGAGTTGAGAACGCGCACTCTGTTTGATGTCGGTAATGTGCTCTCTGGCAAGGAAGATGTAAAACTCCACTCGTCATCAAACCCGCCCCCAGTCGTCGACGCTGCTGCTGCTTGACTTGGGCCAGGAGGCGGTGTTGGCCCTGCTGCCAGGTCCACGAGCGACGGTGATTTTGCGTGACCGGTTGATGACTGCGCTGCAGCAAAAGGAGACGACGTCCTGGAACCACCCGAAATCAAAGATGCAAAAGGATCTGCTGCTGGCGCTGGGGAAGATCGATTTTGTTGACTCAGTGGAGGCGGCGCTGGTGTCGACGAGTGAGAGCCAGACTGAGACGCCGAAATCGCAGCGAGAATATCATAGTTTCGCTGCAGTCCGCTGGCTTCCTGGGGCTGACTTGCCGGGGCAGCAGCTGGAGGAGCATCTAATTGAATATACGATTAGCAAGCCCTCAAGAAGCGAGAAAAGAAAACTCTTACCAAATCCTAAATTGACTGGACCCGGAGTAGCTTTATCTTGAAAGGAAAGTCCAAGCAAATCATCTTCCAAAGACGTCGCAGCTGGTTGCTCGGCTCCATTCGAGGCAGGCTCAGGATCGAAATCAATCAAGGACAGCTCATTGTTGGCATTCTTGGAAACACCAGTCGTTGTACCCAGCGTGCCCTTGGGGATCCTAGATGCGCCATCAAAGTCGCCACCCTTGACCAATTTATACCTCTCAACAGTCCGTTGGATGCTATCGCTGATCTGTTTAAGCTTCTCCACTGCCTCCGTGTCGTCCGACTCCTCGTCACACATCTTCTGAATCTTGGGATGTGCGCTTTGAAGGGCATTTGCAAGTTCCTAACATCATCAATAACAATATACCGAAACCTGCCAAAGTCGCCTTACCTCGAATACATCTCCAGCAGCTATTGTATCGCCAGGCTGGATACTCTGCAACATCTCTTCTAAAATCTTGGCTTTTTGCTGGACATACGAAACCTCCTCTGCAGCCTTTGCCCGATAGTCGGTCTTGTTCCGCGTGTCGTAGCCCGCCATGACTTTCATCAGCCGGTTGGCCTCCTGTAAATCCTGCGGGGTTCCTCGTCTAATTAGCTCCTGAAGTTTCGCAGACTGCGCCGCCTTTTCCTCCTCCTCCATCTCTTCTGCCGACCTGAGAGACTAGGAGTCATGTTAGCGCCGATTCCATCTCTCTCTCTCAGTGGGTTTCAGATCATACGTCGGTAGGGTTCAAGACCGCTGCATCTTCATTCCTCACTTCCGGAAACTGGTATCCTTTGTAGAGCAAAAGCCGATGCATATCTCTAATAAACCCCAAGTCCTCCTTATAGCGTGACGTCTGACATATAGTCTGCCGCCATTCTTCAATTGACTCCAGTATCCGATGCTGCACGCGCGATGGCCGCAGCGGAGGCCGCTCGGGAAACCGCCGGACCAGCTCATTGAGGAACTCTTTCGTGCTGATTTGGAGATGGAAAGGATACCCGCAGTTCTTCACGCATATATCAAGAAGCTACCCCCAATATCGTCAGTCCCCTTCTTTTTGACTTTTGTTTGTGTGTGTGTGTGTGTGTGTGTGTCGACTCACAGCGAGGGCTAATAGAGCGACATTCTGATTCCGGGAGTTGATCAGATGAACGATTGCAATAGCTGCTTCTCGAGGCCTTTATATATTCCGCGTCAGTCGAATTCTTCTCCCTCTTTGTTTCCCTTCCAGCTCGTATGTAAACAAAGCTGTCTTGCCCCACTCACGCATTGCCTTTCTTCGAATTGATCAAGTCTGCGACTTCGAGATTCAGCGCAAGGTTTGGCTCGTAGTTTGTCGGATCGCTCGCATTGTCTATTGACGTGGTTAGTCTTCTGTAGAACAGTAACAACTTCTAAAGTAAAGCGCATCAAAACCCACGTATAGCTCGTTGAAGTGGTGTCAGCGATGGATCGGCAAACGAACCGAAGCGGTCCCTCGCCGCCATGCGTGCGGAAGCAGCCTCCAGTTTGGGCAGCGGCGGATAGTTGAGAAAGAGAGGAAAGAGAAAAGGGAGTATCGAAAGAGAATAAAAAACCCAGAACGGAAGGACCGGAGGGGTTTCTGGGTTTCTGTGATCACGAATGGATGCCTGGGATTGCTTGTTTGTGCTAGTGGACAGCTGTAAGGCGGATGGGTGAGCATCTTCGGTGGGCTTTAGGCGGGCGCCGGTTCAGACCCGCTTCCTAGCACTGACAAACAGCAAACTTGCGGCAACCACATTTGACGATCGATACAGCTTCATTGTTTATTATTCTATATATTTTCTCCCTTCTAAACGAAAACCGGTTTATCTCATCTATAATGGTCCGGCACAAGAAAGACAACTACCCACGAGGCGGCAAAAAAGGTCCCCCGCGTTACAGACCAGCGCCCCGCGCCAATGAAGACAACGATCAGGAAAACGACTCCTCGAGACCGTCGTTCAAGGCAGCCTGCTGGGATCTTGGACACTGTGACCCAAAGAGATGCTCGGGAAAACGACTTATGAATTTCGGGCTGATGCGAGAGCTGTCTATTGGCCATAAGCATTCTGGAGTTGTGATTTCGTACGTCTTAAAACCTTTTTTTGGAGGTGATTTTTTTTTTTTGCTGATGAACTGTCTGTGCTAGACCAAACGCAAAACATGTTCTCTCCCCATCAGATCGGGATCTTCTCGAACAATACGGCGCAGCAGTCGTTGAATGCTCGTGGGTGCGCGTGAAAGAAGTGCCGTGGTCGCGAATTGGAGGAAAATGCGAAAGACTCTGTGCGCTTCCTCACCCTATATACATGGATCAACAAACTAACATGGGTTTTACTGTTAGTACCCTATCTCATCGCCGCAAACTCAGTCAACTACGGCCGCCCATGGCGCCTCAACTGCGTCGAAGCACTAGCAGCCTGCTTCTACATCTGCGGCCACGCCGACTGGGCCGAGGAAGTCCTCAAACATTTTTCATACGGCGAGGCATTCATCGACATCAACGAACAGCTTCTCAAACGGTATGCGGCGTGTTCGAGTGAAGAAGACATAAAAAGGACAGAGGAGGAATGGCTCGCCAAGATCGAGCGCGAATACAACGAAAGCCGTGCGGAGCGAGAGGCCGGTGGCGCAGATGATATGTGGAAACGGGGGAATACGAACCATAGAGGGATAACAAACTCGGATGATGAGAATGAAAACGAGGACGATGACAACGAAAATGAGCAAGAAGAAGATGACGACCGAGACCCCTACGCCATCTCCGACGACTCCGACGATGAAGAAGAAATGGCCGAGATCCGACGCAAAATCCTCAATTCCAAAAGCTTCCAGAACCCGCAGCAAGAGAATAAACCGCAACCAGAGACGATAGCGCGGCCGGAGCCGTTGCCTGTGGATTCCGATGCCGAGTCTGGGTCTGCTGGGAGCGAAGATGAAGAAGCCTTTGATAATATCATCAACGCTACCCCAGTGACAGACCGTACGGGGATTATGGCGAAGCAGCAGCGCAAGGGCAAGGATAACGATATCGTCACGGCTTCTTTCTCGAGGACGGTGGTTTCGGCTCCGAAGAAATGGTAAAATGTAGCAAGAAATGAAATACTACGACGCATATACTACTCAGTCTAAATATTCAAGTCGCAACTGCAATATGAACATATGTATTATCAATACTTAAGCATAAACCATGAAGCAAGACTTGTGTAACCAAAAACGAGGCAAAAATCGCAAAGGTCCAAACTCGACAGAAAAACCCATAATCGTAACACAGGCCGGGATCACCAAATGTGAACTGCAAAGTCCAATGCCTTTTTTTTGCTCTTCGTAGCAAGCATATTTACATAACGTAGAGGATGTTGGTGTCTATAATTGTCAGTATGAATCATGCAGGCCAAAAAAAAGACTCACCAATTGGGTGGCTGCAGCTCAGCTGAGGCTTCTGGGTATACTTTGTCGAAAGCTCTTCGCGGATGCTGTTTAGCAGCTGCACATAACTCTGCTGAGGGTTCTTCTTAAGAGCATTGATAAAAGCCCACGACATGGCACCCGTGGCTTGGCCGTTGATGGTTGCGTCTTGACTGGTTTGCTCGTCTTTGCTGCCAGACCACATAATGACATCGGCGGGGCTGGTCCTGGTCTGTTTTGTTCGTTCGGTGGCTTCGTCGCCCTTGCTTGCCTTTTTGAGGAAGCCCATTGCAGTAGACATCATGCCTCCCATATCTCCACGCGCGTACGCCGAGACAACACCAAGCAGACCAGCACCAGCTTCCTTGGCCAGGTTGGGCTCCTTGAGCACACCTTGAGTGGAGTAGATATATGGAAGATCCAGTGCCGACCCGGAGTGGCAGGAATCGAAAATAGCCGTCAGTCGAACACCGGGTCGCAGGGGTCTGACCATGATACGATGCATTTCATCGTCTACGATGTGTCCAGCGGATCGGAAATCAACCGGGAAGATGACTTCGTCATACCCATCATCTTCGTCTCCATCCAGGTCGGGAGTTTGACCACCGTGCCCTATTCAGCTTTGTTAATGCCTTCTCTCTCATCTCTTGTAAAGGATTCAACTTACCAGAATAGTGGAAGAACAAAGAGTCATTCGGCTCAGCATCTTTCACCAGCCAGTGCATTGCTCGAAGAATATTAGCTTTTGTCGGCTGACTCATCGGGTTCTGTTGGTCATCGGTAAGAAGAACCATATCTTCGCGCGCGTATCCAAACGCCTGGTTCAAGTACGAGGACATGTTCTTGACATCGTTGATGCATCCGCGCAGCTGGCCCTTCTGACCAAAGTAGTTGATTCCGATCATCAAAGCTTTTCTCCGGCCGGTACATTTAGAGTACTGAAATTGGTATCCTTGGGGAGCGCCATGGCCGAAAGAAACGCCTCCGGTGGGTGGTGGTGCAGGACCTATTTGTTGTTTTTTGAGTCAGCTTCAAGAATCGCGTCTAGGATAACATGAATAAAACAAACCTTGCCGTCCATACCCGGGACCGTGTCCGTGGGGCGGTTGAGGTGAATGCGATGGAGGAGGACCGCCGTATCCAGCTGGCGGAGGGGGGGGTCGCTAAAGATCTAGTCAGAACAAAGTCGCAATGCGATAGTAAAAGTAGCATACATCGTATCCGCCGCCGCCATTGTACGGCGGCTGCGGCGAGGGAGTGTGATAGCCGTATCCGTTATGGGGAGGAGAAGAGTGCTGATAGTGGTGTTGCTGGCCCTGGCCAGGGTAACCGCCATAGTTCTGCGGGGGCCTATCATGAAAAGGATATCAGCATGCCGCCATCTTCTTAAAAGTCGCTTTTCCAGGGACAAACTCACGGGTAGGCTTGTGGCGGAGGAGGACCGTAGTTGTTTGCAGGCGGATACTGTTGCGGCGGATACCCGCCGTACTGTGGCGGCCCTGGAGGAGGATAGTACGACATGGCACGAAGTAACGGGCGGGGTGTGTTTTCTGTGCGGCGATACCAATAAGAAGGGGAAAAAATCAAACGGTCGCGAAGGGGAGATGCAGGCAGGTCGGACGGCCGCGGTTGGTGATGGAGAGAGTGAGGCAGCAAAATATTAATGACATGGAGAGATTCGCGCGGGGTGGGGTGAGAGAAGGGACAGCCCATCCCATCGTCTTATTTGCCGCTAGCGCCTGGAGCCCGTAAGAGGCTAGCCGGGGCTAGTTACGTGACTAAGACCAGGCGCAGGGTTCACCAGTTAGTCTCAGTAAGTTTCCTACCAATTATTCTTAGGCGCAGGGAGTCACTGAGATCGTGGGTTCGTTCGTCGGGCTGAGGCAAAGGCCCGGTGCCAACCAGCTGGACAAGCGTGAGATGATATTTCCGGGATTGTTATTATTATCACTATAGTTAGTCGCCCTACAGCCCGTCATGGCCTGTCGTGTCATGTCGTATTTGCCATGCCGTGTCAATTTTTTTTTAAACCCTGCGCATGTCCATGTATAATGAAGTAAACTAAGGAACTCGTCGCATAATTCATTCTTACCTTGCAGGCTTGCAGCAAGCCAGAAACTCGATGTTGTTTGTTTTTGTGAAGAACCGGGACCCGCTAGCCAGATCGGGCAACCTGCAGCGGGACTTCCGAGCCCCGTGTGGCTGATCCTGTGTGTGGCACTTCGGCCACCTCCGATACTATCGGTTTCGTGCATGTGAACTATAAACTACTATACTTGTTTCCATTGGATCTACGTCAAGTATTCCACAGTGTATGAAGTCATGGGTTACGGACATTAATATATTTCTTTTAGAAATCATCTTACATCCAGCCAACCGCCGTCATTGCAGGCCATGTCATGTCTTTTTTTTCCGTAGTATTAAAGTACTTGCAAGAATCATCACTTTCCCCCCTGTTTTCTTTACCGTCTAGGCATGCCCCGGCCACGTCCACGGAGGGCTCGTTGAGCGGCGCCCGGTGGCAGGCCTCTTTGGGGAGCTTGTGGTTGGGCGCTCTCTTCGTTCTCTGTAGTTGCAAAACACATTAGCTTAGTAAAAGGAGGAGAGGGGGGAAATAGAAAAGAAAGGAAAAAACGTACTGATGGTCTCGTCAACGCTCAGGATAAGACAGGCAGCCTCGACGGCAGCTTGGATGGCATTAACCTTCACCAGACTGGGTTCCCACACAAAGGCATCCATGTTGTTGCGGATGCCCTCGTGGTCAAAGTCGACACCAGCCCAGACGTTGCCCTTTCGGTGCTCGGTGCGCAGTCGGTTGAGAATATCAGTCGCGTCAAAGCCAGCGTTGTCGCATAATTGACGGGGAATAACCTCCAAGGCCTTGGCAAAAGCCTTGACAACGGCCTGCTGCTTGTGTGCGACGTCCCGGTTGGCAAAGCTGTGAAGGTAGCTCGACAGTTCCATTTCAGTTGCACCACCACCAGCCACAATCGTAGGGTTGCGAATCGCACGCTTGACAATCATGATCGCGTCGTGCAAGCTTCGCTCGACTTCGGCAATGAATTGTTCTGCACCTCCACGCAGCACCAAGGTACACGTCTTGGCAGCCGGGCATTCGGAGAAGAAATTAAAACGCTCGCCGCCAATCTGTCGCTCCTCGAAGGAACCGCATGTTCCGAGATGGCGCTCTTGGATATCGGAGCAGGTCGACTGAACCGAAGCCCCCGTTGCCTGGCAAACACGCTCGAGGTCTTCTGCCGAAACACGACCAGCGCAGAAAATATCGCGATCCGCAAAGTACCTAGTATTATCAAGTTAGACGAGGGAAACGGCGGCACCTGGAATTCTTGTGTAACATACTGAGTGGCCAAATCACCAATTGGCAGTTTGCTGAGAACAACCTTGGCGCCGGTCTTGTGCAGAGCCTCCAGCTTGTTGAAGATAATCTGCCACTCTGCATCCACAATGGCCTGGTATTCGGAAACCTGCTCGACTCGCACTTCGGCGTTGTCCTTCTCGCTCTTCAATTCCAATTCCACATTCAAGCACACAATCTTCGGCTTCTTAAACGACTTGGGCTGTTGCTCGAAACCGGCGTAAGAAAAGGTCTTCTTGAAAGCGACACCATCGACAAAGAGCGAGTCCTGGAGAGCACCGCCATGAACCTTCTTGACTCCAATAAGCTTTTCGTTCAGATCGTCCTGGTCGAGAGATAAGACGGCATCGACAACCACTGCCTGCATGTCAGCATCCGATCATACGAATACCACCGGTATCATCATGTCTTACTCTTTGTGAAGAAATCCGAATTTCTCTTGATCAGTTTACTGTTCATAGCGGTGGCAGCAAGTCGCCTAAGCGTCTCCACCTTCTTTTCTTCACTGCCCGAAACCTCCAGCATGTCGACTGCGATCTCCTTGATTCTGTTGACTGCAACGGAGCCTGCCCTGCGAAGGCCGCGAATGATGGTTTGTGCACTGACGCCTTGCTCGACGGCGTCTCGGACCTCCTTCAAGATCTCGCCGGCGAGAACAACGACCGATGTCGTGCCATCGCCAACTTCGGCATCCTGTGAGCGGGCAATATCGGTAAGAATGCGGGCAGCGGGGTGAACGATATCAAGCAGCTGCAGAATATCCACGTTAGATTTTTTTTACTCTCTCTTTTAAACAATTAATATAGATTCGTACCTTCATCACAGTTGCTCCATCGTTTGTAATCGTCTGCTTGCCATTTTCGTCCACGAGGAGCAAGTCGCCGCCATATGGACCGAGAGTGCTCTTGACCGTCGACTGCACCGCAACGCAGGCATTAATGTTGGAAATAATCTGGCCCTTTCCTTGCGAAGAATCCGTCCCTAATAAAGTAAACGAATTTCATCAGTATGTCTCGCCTTCTTTTTTGCACAGGCTGGGAGGTAGCACACACCCTCCTTCAACACAATAATTGTGGGTGCTTGGCCGGCGAAGGCCATGTTTTGTGCGGTGAAATAATTTCCGAATATATCGTATTAAACCCAGAGAGAAAACAAATACCACGACACCGAGCTGCAGACAGGAATCATCCAAGAATTTGGGGAGGTTCTCTCTCAAAAGGAGTCGAGATTTTTGATTAGAAACGCGGGGCCCGTCCTCGGCGACAGCAAGAAGGTGCACTGCTCTGTCCGCCAAAATTTCGATGGAGCTCTAGACGAAGCCGCCCGCCAATCACATCCGGCCCAGCACCCAACTACATATACAACCATGAAATGGAATTTAAGTCGGGATAAATACTGCAATTGTTCAAGTTTCCAAGCGTGAGTATTGTGGTATCTGATTATGCAATGCTGTGTGCACTTCTAAACAAAAAAACCCCCCCAAAAAGACTAAAAGAAAATGAACTAAGTAAAATCCAGTTCGTCATCAGACCTATCCACGTATTGTGACAACATTTCTTGCTCATGCTGGGAGTCAGTTAACTGCGTATTTACTAAACTCAAGGCGTCTCGCTGAAGGGCCTCCGAGTCCGACTCGTCGTTCACCATTGCTTGGTAATCATTGTGGGCATGCGCTCGTAGCTCATCTTCAAACGCTACATGCGGCAACCCGTGCGTCTGGTGTTCATAAGGGTCTGTGATAGTCTGGTGGTGTTGGAATCGTGGGAGATGAGTGTTCATGTCAATAATTTGAGGATCAAGTGGTAGATGGGAATAGTCGGTCATGCAATCGTCTGGCGGTTCCACCTCAGACGGATGTGCCTGAACAAAAGGATGGGAATGCGCACTGGCGGTATCCGTCATCAATTCGGTCGGCGTGATGGCTCCGTTGGGAGTCGTGATGTCGAGATCGCTGCTTGGTTTTGTAGGGGGCAGCTCTGTAGTTCTGTTGTTGCCATTCACAACCGGGGCTTTGGCAGTCTCTTTACACTGGGGGCAGTCTCGAATAACGCGACTGACAGTCTCCTTGATGCGGACCCAATGAAACTTCACAGCAATTGTTGCCGTCGTCTTGTTGATGCCACCATGCTGCTGGACATGCACCTGGCGTGCGATTTCATATTGCTGCTGAGGATCCGAGACAACCTCCTTATCCTTTAGCATCAATCTCTCCGGCTCGCCATCGTCTCCTCCAATTAGCTTGTAGTGCGTGGCAGCACTTCGGAGGCGGCTTTTTTCGGCTCGATCCGCTCCCCGTGGGTATTTGGAATGCTTCAAATAATACCGAATTTTATCGAAGCGTTCTTGCGTAACCGAATCTTCGCCTTCAAGACTCAGATCTCGGCCATATATGATACCGTCAACCAACTGATCTGGATAAGATCGAAGACTGGCACAGCCAGGCACTTTGCCGATCCGCTTGAAACCTAGTGAGTCCCAAATGCGACAGGAGGCTACATTGTTCTCATACACCAGGTTGAAAACTGAATACGTATAGCCCTGGGGGAAGTTGTTAGCGCATTTCGGCGTCATTCCCGGAGAGTGACCTGGATACTGACCAACTTGGGGGCCCATTCCAGGTAACCCTCGCCCATCAGTCTTCCTACACCTTTATTACGTGATGCATCCGTGACCAGAAAGGTGCCGTTGCACACATGACTGCTGCGGCCCGGATAGTTGGGTCTGATATTGAAACTACCGAGACATGTCCGTGTCCAATCGGTACGGTTTTGCGCCATGGCCTGGACATCCTGTACGGTTTTGATGTCGCCTAACAGCACCACCACGCCAAAGTTTGCAAACCAATACGCGCCAAACCGCTCCACGGTGAAGGGATCAACCATAGGGTAGGTGTCGCCCTTTTCAATCTCCCTGTTCAGCTGGTCGGTGAGGTAGCTCAGCAGGGAGAGAGGCACGTCGTCCGCAGACGGAAAGGGCACCAGCGTCGCAACAGTAACGCGGTCCCTCAGAGTGACTTGCCGCGGACATATTGTTGCGGGGACCTCTTTAGGGCTTGCTATGATGGGCGCCTCCGGGTCCTCATGCGCCGCTGGCATGGCGTCCAGCGCTCAAGCGCGCGGAGCAGGTCACGGAGCAGCTAGGCATTGGCATGAGTATTAGCTCGGTCCATTCCAGAATTTCCCATGGTTGCAGGATAGTTAAACGTAGCAGGGAAAGAGGAGGGGCTAGTAGGGAGGGCCGAGGCCTTACCGACAGGGTTCGATCAAAGCGATAGGCCCGCGTGCTCGCTCGTTGGGCTGCAAGGTGTGTTGGCACTTCCAAGACCGCTCCGTAGTCTGCAGTCCGGAACAAAGAGAACGCAGCAGAGAAGATATCGTACCGCTGTCACGTGATCGGTCTTGGCACGGCCACATGATGGCTCGGTGCCTTGCTGCCTTGCTGCCTTGCTGCCTGAGTGCCTGGGTGCCTGGGTCCCGACTCTCGGTCCGCCTCGGGCGTCGGCCCCACTACTAAGTCATTATACTATCCCTCATTGGTCAGAACAGCATCTAAGCATATCGGACTGTATTCACCCATATTCAGGCGGTGTACGACGATCCCCTGTTTTTGGGCCGTCTTTTTTTCCTTTCGAGTCGCACTAATGCGACCAGCTTTGATGCTAATATCATGCTATAGCCTATGATGCATATTAAAATGCACGATGCCTCAAGAGTTGCTGCCTGTGGGTCGCCTCAGCACAGGCCCAAATGGCAGGCACCAGTATCATTACGTAGTGTGGGTGTGTTTGTGTCTGTGGCTGGCTAACTGTGCTCCGCACCTTATACGAAGGGGAAATCTTGGATAAACAGAATCTGAAGGTCTTCCATTCCATAGCTCTGACCACGCCCTCAAAAAGAGCAAAGAACGTATTACCCGTTATGCGGCATCATGGCGACCGACCGTCCCCAGTTCTACTCCAACACATTGCAACCCACTGAAATAAACAAAAACAGCCTCGAAAATACACTGAGCAAGCTACAATTGGCAATTAAGAATGGAGCAGACGCCGTTCGAAAGAATTCCCAGTGCCCGACCGACCCCTCCAAGCATGGCAATATCTATTCTGGAATATCAGGCATAGTGTTCACCTTCCTCCGACTAGAACGCCAAAAGTCATCCATTCTGGGACATGAAGACGTTGCAAGCTTGGGATTCGGTCAAACAGCACTTGATTTGTTGATTCCGACATCGCCCGATATCCCTCTGACAGATGGACGCAACTCACCGATTGCATCTGGAATGGCCCCGGTATTTTCGAGGATCCTGGCAGCCTGCGAAGACCAAAACCTCCAGCTTGGAAGGGGACTCACAGTCTCCGAAAAAGATGTGCAAATACTCCAACAAGCTGTGGAAGGTGCAATACAACATGGCAATGTGATTTCGCTCCAAGGCCACAGCCTCGGCGCCGATGAGCTGCTGTTTGGACGAACAGGGCTCTTATGGGCGGCACTCACGATCCAAAGGCATTGTGTTGAGGGGAAGGCGAAGACTACGATCAAACCGCTTCTAGAGCCGATTCTAAAAAATGTACCGAAGCTGGTAGACACCATCCTTGCAGCCGGCAAGCAGGGTTCGCAAGATTTCGAGAAACAGCACGGTCGAAAAGCCCCGTTGCCCCTGATGTGGTCGTGGCTGGACGGTCATTACGCGCTGGGATTAGTGCACGGCATTTCTGGTGTCATTTCTACCTTGCTAGCAACCGATGTATCCCTTCTTTCAGAAGAGTACCCCGACCTGATGGCAGATACCGTCAATGGTCTCTGCCAGATCTGCATAGAAAACGACGGGCATCTACCCATGGCCATACCGCCGATGCCGAGCTCCAAAGAGCGATCTTCGCCTCTTCTCCAGCTTTGTCATGGAAGTCCTGGAATACTGCTGCTACTGGCCACCGCCTATCGGAACCCATACTTCTTGAGCAAATTCTGGAGACCCGAATGGGAAACAGCACTATATCTAGCCACCGAACAGGTCTGGAAAGAAGGTCTATTATCCAAGGGCGGGAATCTATGCCATGGATTGACGGGCAACATTTGGCCTCTCCTTCCTTTCCATGATATTTACGACAATGATTCAATCTTCCAAACAGAAGTGAGACGGCAAATGTTGGCCGAACTCGGGGAAACAGACACTCCCACAGCCGAGAAGCAAATCTTGTCAAGTGACTACTTTCTCTCTCGCGCCATATCTTTCATGATGCTCGCTCGCGAAAGCCCGCCGTACAGCGAGATCGCTGGCCTAAAGTCATCATTTGATTTCCGAGCCCCGGACCGTCCGTATTGCCTAGGCGAGGGTTTGGCCGGAGAGCTTTGTGCATGGGCAGAGACATGTGCCGTTATCAAGGCTCGACTACGCAAGATGCAGCTCGAAAAGGGGGAGGCCTTTGGTTGTGTTGACCATGACGAGGAGCTTATAAAGTATTCCTCGCAACAGCTTGGGTTGCCACTCTTTGAGGTCAATGGGCCCGCCATATATGTTTAACAAATTGTGTTCCCCACATTTTAAATGGTTGTGTCAAAGTGTTTATGTCAAAAAGTTTCCACATTTGAGGGGTTCCTTTCGATATGATCTCGATAGTTACTATTGATAGCGCTGCTCGAAATTTAAAAATATATATATACGTAGTTCAAATGTTCTCAACTGATATTCGGCACGTCACACAACCAGGTAGTCTTACTTCAAGGATTAATTCAATGGCCAATTAGTTCAAGCCAAAGATGTCTGATTTACTGTCTTGATCTTTACCCGTTCCTGCATGTATTCCATGTTGCTCGCGCATCTGTCAACGGACCAGCCCGGCGCCACGACGTCATCCGCTTCCCCGCCGACTCCGTTCCTCGTGAACACTTCAGCCTCAGCGTAAAGCGCCTACGGAGACTTGATTGACCTTGGTCGCCGGTTTGACCTCGAAACTAACGTGTATATGTGCATTCAGACTAGTGGACAGATCGGTCACTTCGATTTCTTTCAAGAAAATGATCCGCCGTGTGACGATTCACGATTGTCGAGCCCGGTAGGCATGGTTGTTTATCCTAAACCTTGTCAAACATGGACGCGATACCCCCTTCCTATGAGAGCGCCATTATGAGGGATGCTTTGGCCCTCATTGCGCACTATATCCCCTCAGCCGATCTCTGTGCAGTGTCGCTTGTCTGTCGCCGATGGCATGTCATCTTTATACCACATCTGTGGGGAAACCCCGCCTCACACTTTGGTACTGAGAACGACGCTGTATATGGTGAGCCGCCCCTGTCTCCAAAATTTGTATAGATGGATATGCAAAGTTAACTATTGCTGCAGTTGCATTGACCAGATTCAGACGGACGCTGAAACTTGCTCGGCTCGAAGTCCGCGCCCTTACGCATACTCTTCACTTGCCTCCAGCGCTGTCAGAGATCTACGGCGGCCCTCGTCCCGAATGGCTTCGAGATATTCTGGACTATCTGCCTCGCTTGCAGTCATTGATAGTGTCAAAACTGCCATTCTTCGACCACAATGCGACCTTCAACCTGCGCGTTGCGGATGACGAGCAGCAATCTAGCCATGCTTACAACCTGCGCCTACTTTTGGCAGAGCGAGAACCAAATTCAACTTCACTCGGCATTGCCCGTGCGCTATATCGGTTTCCCGCATTGATATACTTGGATCTATCTTATACTTTACCTGCCAAAGACCGGCAAGTCTTGGCCATGCTGCACGATCTTCCAGAGCTCCAGATACTCAAGCTGCGAGGAATTGGACTGAGGGATGCTGATGCCGAGTTTCTTGCGAACGCAATAAAACTGAGGGTCCGAGTTCTCGATATCCGGAATAACATGTTGACAGATACGGCGGTCAGATCCCTGATGCAAGCATGTTTCCTGCCAGCACGAATCGCGCAGAGTCAATCAAATGCTAGCGGTCGATCGGGCAATGACCATGCAGCCGAAGTCCTTCGGCGGCCTGACCTGGACGAAAAATTTCTGGAATTACTTACTCGTCCTCTTACGGGTCGCTCTCTGATCGAAAACTTGCCTCATGTTGGCATCACGCACCTATACATATCCGACAACCAATTAACAGTCGAGGGGATTGCTGGGCTCCTTGCATCAAAAAGACTGCACCTACTTGACGTTGGAACTGTCGATACCGTCAAATTGCTAACAGGTGGCCAGTATCCTCTGTCACCCACTGCTGGCACCGAGAACGCTCATCTGGTGCCTGGAGCTGAAAAACTGACCCCAATCATCGGGATATTTGCAAAAGACAACTTGACATATCTAAGACTGAATCATGCAGTTGTGACCAAGGATGCTCCTTCAAAGGAAGAGATGTCACTCCATGACCTCCTCCCCGAGATGCCAGCGGACGAACTGGGTATTGATCATTTCTATGCCGAGTTGGACGTTGCACAGGAAATCCATGAACTACAGGGTGATGCCCCCGTTTATGAACTAGCAGACACTGCAGTGGAACAGCTTCCTACGAATCCTCCAATCTCCGCACCTAGGAGTGAACAGTACCAAGATGAACCATTACCACGCCGGGGCTCAATCTTTGCACCCGAGACTGTGGAAGACTCAGGAGATTTTCCTAATAGTCAAGATCAACATGATTTAGACAGCAAAAATGCCGCAATGTTTGCCAAATCACGGGCCCAGAAAGTACAGGAACTCCTTGCAAAACGGCCAAAGAATCAAGTCCTTCCTCTTCGACGTGGAAATGCGGCCTTTCCCTACCTGCATCCCTCTCATATACCCCATGTGAAGACCTTGGTACTCACTGATGTTCCATCACATGTCCCTGCAGATTCACCAATCATCTCCTCTCTTATCCGGTTCATTACTGCATGCTCAGATGAGACGTTGCTCGCTAAGCTTCAAGCAAGAGCAGACTATTCATTCCCACCAGGCCGCGACAGGGCAAAAACAGAGCACCAACGCGCTGCATCCTTGTTTGCTTTGAAACGCCTCGTCTTGGAAATCACTCCCGTATCTACTACCAATGAACCTCAAAAGCTGAGTTCCTGGCGACCGCAACAGCGTGATCATGTCGATTGGAAGTCATCGACGGGAGACGTCGATTCCGAGAGGCTTTGGTCAGCAGCTATGGAAGATTTCAGTTTTTTCGGAAACGAAGAATGTGGCGTTCCAGATTTTCCTGACGATGGAAGAACCAGTAGTTTCCCCATGGCGGCCTTGAACCAGAAAGTGCATCTCGTTTCTGACGACGAGTCTACGTATTCTGGTCTGTCGGAACTGGAAGCACCAAGATCTTCTCACGAGTCATCTAGAAGGCCGTCTCCACAGCTTCTTTCACCATCACTGAGAGACCGAACGTCACATAACTCAAACGAAGCAGCCAGGTCTTCAACATCCCCACGATCATCGCCGACTCCTAACACTTCTAATCCTGCACCTGAGCCGAAAGTAGATCTTGTATCCATACTGGCAACATTCAGACGCACCAAAAAATCACAGTTTGAAGACCTTCAAAAAGCCGATCGAGTCAAGCGACGAGACACGCAAAGGATGGTGGAATCACCCATTTTATCTTCACCCACCACTCCAACTTTCTTGCCATACTCACTTCCCACTCATGTCGAAGGGTATTGGACGGGCGAGGTGAATGTAGTCCGCAACGCCGAACCCAAGGGCAGAACTGGTGTGGTTGATATATATGGCAACTATTTTGAAAAGGGCTATCTGTATCCATGAGACCAGGTCTCTTTACGATGATCTTCTCTTTTCTTTACATATGAAAATTGATAATGATCGGCATTGTGAATTTTTTGGTGTTGAACAAGAAATATAAAAAAAAAGGTACATACATCCATTTCTCATGAGACAGAAAATTCATATAAACCACCCCTAGCACATAGTAGTAAACTAGTTTGAGAGAATACGAACATCTGGACTAAGACGGACGACCTCGCGATTCATTACGAGGGGTTTTCCTCCCAAGTCATCTCTATAGTCTTTTTTCAATCAAAAAAAAATATAAAAAAAGGTTTCCCTTGGTGAAAATGGGTCGTTAAATAGAAAAAAAAAGAATATTTATTTCCAATACCCTTTTTTTGTCTTCTTCTTCTCTCTTTTTCCTACGTCGAAATAGGGAGAGAACTATCGACTTTTGGATTTTTTTCTTTCATTTGTTTCTTGTCCCTCGCCTTTTCAATCCATATCCCATTACTGTAAAAAAAAGGAGACTCCCACAAACCAGCGCATAAATCAAAGAGAGAGTTGTTCAGTGAAGAAAACTTTGATTCTTTAAGCCGTCTTGGCGGCTTGCTGGGGGTTCAGCTTCTTGCCATCCTTGTTGTAACGAATACGAGGAGGGGGGGCACGGTTGCGGCGGCCGTCGCGGGAGCGGACACTATTTGAGAACTTGTCAGTAAACGGGACAATTGGAGAAAGGCGACTAGGTTTCTGTTTTCTCCACGGTGTCAAGTAAAAACATAAATGTCATGTCCACTTGTCCGAAAAAAGAAAATAGTCCACCCAGACGTAGATCGTTGTTGCCAAAAACATACCGCACAATCTTGCCGTGAATGGCGCAGGAAACGCAGTACTGAAGCTTCAAGTACATCTTGGGAACGGCGTAGTCGGTGAAGACAGAGGCATCCGAGATATCACCTAGCATCTTAAATCAGCCCCATATTCTCTGCAAATTCCATGAAGCGCCGATCCTCGAGATATCGAAGCCCGGGCTTATATCAAAGTGTCGGTGTACGTACGGATGGCAGCAGATTCAACCATGTTGCGGATGGTGAAGCGCTTGATGGCCTTATCCTTGGGTGTGCATCGCGAGCAGTTGGAGCAACGGATGGGCTTGACGTGACCACGGCCCTTCTTGTTACGGCCGCTGGAAAAACACACAAATTATATTAGCATTGATACTTGTTGCGCAAAAAACGTAGAGCCAATTCGATCGGAGGTTTGGGTTGCGGGTGCATGCGAAAAGAAGATTTGATTTCGATATAGATTGTGCACAAGCAAACGGGAAACAATTGTGGTGGGCTTACTTGGAAGCTCTCTTCTTAACCATTTTGGCGGATTGGGTTTTAGCGACCGGTCGGACAAAGCTGGAAGTTCTGTCGAGAGGAGTGCGTCGCCAACTTCCAAATTGTCGATTGTCGATGGGTGCGGTAGGTCAGATAGCACTTCCGGGACGTGTGGTGGTGTATGGGGCCCGTTTGTGGGAGCTAAGCGAGGGCAGGCAGTCACGGGATATGCGTGCCTCGAAATTCAGGCAGCATGCCTCGTGGGTGGGGCACCTCATGCTGTTCTTCCCGAACCGCATTAGCGCCGCAAGACTATTGACAACTCCGTGTCGGTGGGCGCTCGAGGATCCGTTCCGACCCACGACAGTTGCTCCCAGGGATTGTTTATCCCCGTCACCATCGGAACCACCACCGTCTACCACCCATCCTTCAGGACTCGATTCCCCTGGGCTTGGCTGGTCAATTCACCCCCTCTTCTCGAATTGCTTATCCCTAAGCTTCCCATAGCGAGGCTGCTATATTGATCACCATGTCTTCCACCGGCACGTTTCGGGGAACCCCCAACAAAACAATCGGCCGAGGAAAGATGCCCGATTTCGATTACAACAGCCCGTCTGGGTCTCACATTCCTCGTCCCAAGCCAGATTCTACCCTGGGACAAAGCGATGTCGGAAGCAGCGCAACGGCAGCTAGCAGACAGCGACAAAATCAGTCAAAGCGAGATGAGGTAAGTCTGGCCGACTAAACCATTTCACGAGAGCAAAGTCAACTTTTTTTTTTCTCGGAGGGGTTGAAATAACTAACACCGTGCGTGATGTTTAGGCCATTCGCAAAAAGATGGAAGCGGACCTCAACAAGAAGCGTCATCCTGTCCAGCGTGCTAGACACTCTCGTAAAGCTCCCCCAGGAACAGTGCTGGCCCTGAAACCCAGTTCGGCTCTTCAGGTCAAGCCCGGCATGTCTGTCGCTGAGGCGGCACAGTTGATGGCTGCTAAAAGGGAGGACTGCGTGCTTGTGACTGACGATAATGAACGAATCGCTGGTATTTTCACCGCCAAGGATCTCGCATTTCGTGTCGTAGGAACTGGTTTGAAGGCCCGTGAAGTGACCATTGCCGAGATCATGACCAAAAACCCGCTATGCGCTCGTACCGATACCAGTGCCACCGATGCTCTTGACCTGATGGTTCGGAAAGGATTCCGTCATCTCCCTGTGATGGACGAGAACCAGGATATCTCCGGTATCCTCGATATCACCAAATGCTTTTATGATGCCATGGAGAAGCTTGAGCGTGCATATAGCTCGTCCCGGAAGCTCTACGACGCATTGGAAGGCGTTCAATCCGAGCTGGGCTCCAGCCAGCCGCAGCAGATCATTCAGTATGTCGAAGCCCTTCGACAGAAAATGTCAGGCCCGACCCTCGAATCTGTGTTGGATGGCATGCCTCCAACTACAGTGTCTGTCCGAACTTCGGTCAAGGATGCTGCTGCCTTGATGAAAGAACACCATACCACCGCACTTCTGGTCCAAGACCAGGGATCCATCACGGGTATTTTCACCAGCAAGGACGTCGTCTTGCGTGTCATCGCTCCTGGCCTCGACCCTGGTACTTGCAGTGTCGTTCGCGTGATGACCCCTCACCCCGACTTTGCTCCAACCGACATGAGCATTCAAGCGGCTTTGCGCAAAATGCACGGTATGGGAACTAGCCTCATATTCATTCAACGTCGCTGACAATAACAGATGGTCATTATCTTAACCTCCCCGTCATGAACGAGGCTGGCGAGATCGTCGGTATGGTTGATGTTCTCAAACTGACCTACGCCACTCTAGAGCAGGTTTGTTTACACACTGAAAAAAATATCCCCTGAGTAGAGACTAATAAATTTCAAAAGATCAACTCTATGGGTACTTCGGACGACGAAGGCCCGGCTTGGAACAAGTTCTGGCTGTCTATGGATCACGAATCCGACTCTATGGTATCTGGAGGTGGCAGCCACCGCCCTCACACCCCTCATCGTTCCGTCATGAGCCCCGATCCCTCATCGAAGCCCGGTTTTGAGCGAGGTGACAGTGTCTTGCCAAACGACTCCGCTTCGCATCATGGCGATGAAGTCCATTCAGAGATTATTGTGGAACCGCATCACGACGAGGCCCAGTCGCCATTCCCATTCAAATTCAAGGCACCCAGCGGTCGTGTTCACCGGGTGAATGTCGTTCTTTCAGATGGCGTGGCTGCCCTCGTGAGCAGTGTCTCTGCCAAGCTTGGTCAGGAAGTCGATGCTGTTGGTGGCGAGCCATCCGTTGAGGAAGGAAAACTTAGCAGCACTGGATTCGCGCTCAGCTATCTTGATAACGAGGGCGATACCGTATCCATCACAACCGACCAAGACCTTGCAGATTCTGTCCACCAGGCAAGAAGCCTTCATCATGAAAAGGTCGACCTGTTCGTTCACGATCCGTCTCAACCACCAATCCCTGTCACTGTTGATCCACAGCCGGCCCTCTCCAAGCCTCCTACGCCTCCCGAGTCTGTTCTGCGAGAACGGGCCCCTAAGCAGGAGGAAGAAGAGCAGGGCAGTGAGGAATATTCCAGGTCGGGCAGAGCTAGTAGACAGTCCGTTTCTCACCGTGCACCCGAAGAACAACTCATTGCTGGGATACCAAATGACCTGCTGTTGCCAGGTGCTATTGTGACCCTTGCAGCCGTCATTGTCGGAGTTTTCGCCCTCAGCCGACCAAGCGGCAGGTAATTTTTCAACTTCGCCAGCTGACGATTCATCCCCCTCCAGATATCTGTATTCTGTCTTACAAGGATCGCGTATTTCTGTATGCAACCCCTGTGGCAGACCATATACTTGTCACTAATACCACTGCTCAACCGCTAAGCCCCTTCGTATCCCTTTACTCCTTATATTATTTTTTATTTATAGTACATTAGACAGAAATTGATATACATAATTACTCTATATTCTCCCTGCCAAATTGACATCGAGTGATTGTTATTATTAAATGTGGCGATTGGGCCTTCGATTCCCGATAAGAATTAGCGCGAAGTGCAGCGCGAGTCACAACAATCTGAGCGGGCGGAATTTTTGGCGCTTTCAACATCCCACTTGCTTCTGCCTCACCTGTTTGGTCGACTCACACAGGCGAGTTGTATTTTGGCTGGGATGCAGATGCTGCATCTAGGCTGTCTACTTCACGCGAATATTTCAATTTGAACTTGTTCGCTCTCTCTACGCTTTATATCATCCGCTGCTCAGAAAAGTACGTCCAGAGCCCCCCCCGCTTTTTTTTACGAAAAAAAACAAACCCCCCAAAGGGATCACCACCCCGCTACGCTTCCACGACTTCCCGACAATTATCTGGCATTTCTGATTCCCTACTGATACCTGACGTGATCTCAGTCTTTCAGGATGTCCATGCTTCCTCCGGATATCCACACCAACCTCGCGCTGCTCCTGCGGGGGTTGACCACGGCCGACAACACCGTTCGATCACAAGCAGAAGATCAACTCAACAATGACTGGGTTCAGAATCGCCCGGACGTACTCCTCATGGGTCTGGCCGAGCAGATTCAGGGATCGGAAGAGGCTTCGGTGAGATTTATTGCCATCATATGTTAAGCTTGCTAACTAACTAACTCCCCTATCCTGCTGGGTATAGACGAGATCGTTTGCCTCGGTCATCTTTCGGCGCATTGCTACCAAGGCTATCAAAGACCCACGCTCGGGTGAAACCAAGGAGATCTTTTCAACCCTGAATGTAGACCAACGCGTTGCGATCAGAGAAAAGCTTGTAGCGTGTTTGAGCAGCGAATCGCTCGCCGACGTTCGGAACAAGATTGGAGATGCTATTGCCGAAGTTGCTCGCCAGTACACAGACAACGGTATGGAGCCTCTTTCATCATAATTATAAGCCCATTGCATCGACTCATACTGATTTTGCCGCAAGGTGACTCGTGGCCTGAGCTTCTCGGCGTTTTATTTCAGGCCAGTCAATCGACCGAACCAGGATTACGCGAGGCTTCATTCCGTATCTTTACGACAACGCCAAGCATTATCGAGAAACAACATGAAGATGCTGTCCTGAATGTTTTCAGCAAGGGTTTCAAGGACGATCACATCGCAGTATGTTTTCCTACTTGCTGCCAGTCTTATCGTGCAACTTGTTGACGTCGCTCGACAATTTTCTAGGTCCGAATTGCTGCGATGGAAGCCTTCTCTGCGTTGTTCCGTTCCATCCCAAAGAAATCCCAATCGAAGTTTTTCCCCCTCATTCCCGACGTGCTCAACATATTGCCCCCGCTTAAAGAAGCCGATGAGAGTGACGAGCTTTCTAAGGCTTTTGTGGCTTTAATTGAGCTGGCTGAAATATCGCCTAAGATGTTTAAGAATCTTTTCAACAACTTGGTCAAGTTTAGTATTAGCGTGATTGCTGAAAAGGAACTCAGTGATCAAGTCAGGCAAAATGCCCTGGAATTGATGGCTACCTTCGCCGACTATGCTCCCAACATGTGCAAGAAGGACTCTACCTATGCAACGGAAATGGTTACTCAATGTTTGAGCTTGATGACCGACGTTGGCGCTGACGATGATGATGCATCGGAGTGGAATGCATCTGAAGATGTATGTCATGATACCCACCCTTTCTATATCAACTTTGTGTTGGAAATGGCTCACATTATGTCCAGCTTGACCTCGAAGAAAGCGATCTGAACCATGTTGCTGGTGAGCAAGCGATGGACCGTCTAGCTAACAAGCTTGGTGGTGAAGTCATTCTGCCTGCTACCTTTAACTGGATCCCTCGCATGATGTCTTCTTCCGCCTGGAGAGATCGACACGCCGCGTTGATGGCTATCTCTGCTATCTCTGAGGGTTGCCGTGATCTGATGGTTAGTGAACTCGACCACGTATTGGAACTCGTCGTCCCAGCACTCCAAGACCCTCACCCACGTGTACGATATGCCGGATGCAACGCTCTTGGTCAGATGAGCACCGATTTCGCAGGAACCATGCAGGAGAAATATCACAGTATTGTCCTGAACCACATTATTCCCGTCCTTGACTCTCAGGAGCCCCGTGTGCAGGCTCACGCCGCTGCTGCTTTGGTCAACTTTTGTGAGGAGGCCGAGAAGAACATTCTTGAGCCCTATCTGGCGCAGCTTCTCCAGCACCTCCTCCAACTCCTGCGTGGCGACAAGCGATTCGTTCAGGAGCAAGCCCTCTCTACTATTGCTACCATCGCCGACTCAGCGGAGGCCGCCTTTGGCCAATACTACGATACATTGATGCCTTTGCTATTCAAGGTGTTGCAGGAAGAGCAATCAAAGGAGTACCGATTGTTGCGTGCAAAGGCAATGGAATGTGCGACCTTGATTGCACTAGCAGTCGGCAAGGAGAAGATGGGCCAGGATGCAATGAACCTAGTGAACCTTCTTGGTAATATTCAACAAAACATTACAGAGGCGGACGATCCTCAGTCCCAATATTTACTTCACTGCTGGGGCCGCATGTGCCGAGTTCTCGGTCAAGACTTTGTGCCTTTCTTGGCTGCAGTTATCCCTCCACTTCTTACTGTTGCAGCTGCCAAAGCTGATATACAGTTATTGGAAGACGAAGACCAGGTTGATCTCGTTGACCAAGATGAGGGCTGGGAGCTTGTTCCATTGCGCGGAAAACTCATCGGTATCAAGACGAGCGCACTCGAGGATAAGAACACAGCCATTGAGCTTCTGACTGTGTACGCCCAGATCCTGGAGGCCTCGTTCGAGCAATATGTGGCTCAGACTTTGGAGAAGATTGCCGTACCTGGGCTTGCATTCTTCTTCCATGATCCTGTCCGCATTTCCTCGGCCAAACTCATCCCCCATCTCCTCAATTCGTATAAGATGGCGCACGGCGTGCAGTCCCAAGGATTTGTAGATATCTGGAACAAGGTCGCCAGTAGGATCATTGAGGTCCTTAGCGCAGAGCCTAACATCGATACCCTTGCGGAGATGTTCCAGTGCTTCTATGAGTCCGTTGAAGTTGTTGGCAAGGACAGCCTCACTCAAGAACACATGCAGGCCTTTATTGAGTCTGTCAAGTCTTCTCTTGAAGATTACCAATCTCGTGTGAAGGCGCGTGCTGAAGAGGAGGCCGAAGCAGAGGAGGGCGATGAAGACAACTTGTCCATTGCTTATGCGATTGAAGATGACCAAACGCTTCTTAGCGACATGAACAAGTCCTTCCACACAATTTTCAAGCACCAAGGTTCAACATTCTTGCCAGCCTGGCAACGTCTCCTCCCGGTGTACGATGCCTTCATTGGCAGTGCTGATCCAACTCAACGCCAGTGGGCAACCTGCATCGTGGACGACATGGTTGAGTTTTGCGGACCAGACGCCTGGCAATTCAAAGACCACATTCTTCAGCCACTGCTGAACGGACTCTCAGATGCCAACGGGCCTAACCGGCAAGCTGCCGCATATGGAGTTGGTGTTGCAGCCCAAAAGGGTGGCCCGGCATTCAACGAGTTTGTGGCCGCTAGCATCCCAGCCCTGTTCCAAGTCACACAGCATCCTGGAGCAAGGCTAGAAGAACACGTTTTTGCCACAGAAAACGCCTCGGCAAGTATTGCCAAGATTCTGCATTTTAACTCTGAAAAGGTGCAAAACCCACAGGAAGTTGCAGCAAATTGGGTAAACACGCTTCCCATTACTTATGACGAGGAGGCTGCTCCGTATGCATACTCTTTCTTGGCTGAATTGATTAACCAGTAAGTTTCTACCCAAGTGGCGAGTTTTGTGCCTTTCAATATTTCCCAACGCTAATCATATCAACAACAGGCAACACCCCGCTGTTTTCTCAAATGCCGACAAAGTATTCGGGTACATTGTCCAAGCCCTTGACCACGAAACGCTCCAGGGTGAGACCGCCAAACGAGTTGCAGATGCCGCGAAAAGATTGGTTCAAGCAACGGGTGTAAATGCAGATGCGATTTTGGCCGGTGTTAACCCGGATAACCAGGAGAAAGTACGCAAATATTTCCAATGAGAGCTAAAAACAGAATCCCCTTATTTAAACGGGGAGGTCTCATTCATGTGATATTTTTTTTTCTTCTCCTTTTTTCCTATTTCCTACTATTAATATAGCTTTCTACACCTTTCGATGAACATTTGTTCTCGTATACACCAGCCATGTTTTCCTCTTTCTCCCTTTCCATCACCTGTTCAAATTTTCTAAATTCATGTTGCTTTTCAGGTTTTATGAGGTTATGTAGTATCTTCTAGACGGAGAGACAGCAGTCAAATTACGAAATATTTCCGTAAAATTTTGAGGCTCAACATTATATCGATGAATGGATGCCCTAGTCAACCTAGCTGGTATCAAAGATCTTTTGCTTTTTAGAGAAAGAAATATTAAAAAAAGGGTGTGAACCCTCACACATGGTCTTGAGAATGTCTCAATATGGAACCAACATCTTGTAGCTGCAATCCGTCCGCATCGCTTTCGTGGTATGAATCTCCAGCAAGCCTGCTGTTTTCGTTGCGCATCGTGGTCCAGCCGAGATTGACATCTTGTGAGGGATTATGGCTTTGTTCGTTTGTGTTATCCTCGTATTCAACAGTGAAGTTGTCTGTTTTCAGGATACAAAATGGATTGTAGCCTGTGGCCGGTACAGGCGAGTCGGAGGTGTTAATAACGGTTGATGGGAATGACGGGGTATGCGGTGAAGCATCTCCTCGTCGACTCTCCTCTCGTGAGCCTCGACCGCTTGCAGGTAGAGATAATGAGATGGGGATCTGGGGACCCTCGCCGGCTGAGATAACTGTTCGACTTGTAAGGTTTGGCGAGGTAAAGTCAGTGCAGGAAGTTCGACGGCTAGAGAGGCATTCGGAGGAAGGATGTTTGGTATTGCTGTGGCTTTTGTGTATTGGGCTTGGGAAAGACTTGAAGCTGATTGAGTCACTGAGAGTCCGTCTGTGCCGACGTGGATGTTGACAACCGTGGTTGGAATTTGTGGGTGGACAAGAAATTTGAATACCCGATCTACCACCTTGTCGAGGTATTGAATTGGTTTCGTAGTGGGTACCTTGGATTGATGGAACTCTAATGGAAGACTTCCCTTTACAATCAGAGTTATTTCTCGAATGAAGGCTTCTGAATCCGATGCTGTATTCCATTGTTAAACCTCTATTTTCTGCCGGCATGTTGAAATCTCGAGAGTTGTTCCGGCTTTTATGAAAGAGGAGGGGTAGTTCTTTGATCTTTGGAACCGAAGAGCAAATGATCAAGACTGCATTTTCCACTCTGGACATTATTAGTATAAAACTTTCTGTAGCATTGGCATTCAAAAACCCACGAGTACCAGTAGTTCCATGTGCTAATGCGGTCTACAAGGCGTATCAGCAAAATCTCCTGTGTTGCAACTGTTAAACCACTCACAGATGAAGTCTTCTCCAGACTTTCGAGAATACTTGACTTCTACCGTTCTCACTATGGCAGATACCGCAGCCCTAAACACGTTAGTCCTTCTCTTGTAGCAGATATTTTGACTTGGTGGCCGTACAAAAGACTAAATAAAAGCAGCATTCCCATGCTAACTATTTTCCAACCCCGAAATTTTAATCTGAGGACGACAATCAGGGAGAGCAGCGAGAGGCATATATCTGACGCTGCATTGACAGCTGAGGTTTCAGTTAGCCTTGTCTCAACATGTCTAAAAAGACTGACTCACCTCCTTGTGCATAGTACCAGCCCACAATATGAGGTGCGATGTAGCATAGTTCCGAGTTGATATGAGCCTGTGGATGTGACAAAAGGGGATTGCAGCGAACCCAAGAGAGCGCGACGGGGACGATATTGACGACCAACTGCAAGGCTATCAAGCTCCAGATGAAGAGATGACGAATTTTCGAAACATGTAATGCATAATAGGAGATAAACACGGTGAATGATATTCGACTAAGCATGGCACATAGTATGCTAGTCGTCGCGACAGACATTTCGTACTTCAGGGCATTTGTATACGTTGCTGGGTCATGGAACTCCGAGGGGTGCCGTCCAAGGCCCCATGAAGTTGCAATAGTGCACAGTATGGCGGTAGCAGCTTGTAAAGACTAAGAAGTGTAGCTCAATCAGTATGACTCATATCAAAGTTGATATCTCATTGCACTTACCCACGCAATGATTATTAAAATATCGCTGACATCAATTTTCCGCAATACTCTGAGTTGAGCGACAAAGCGAAGAATAACGATGATGGTTGTGACTCCAAACAGTGTCCAGGTGCATGCCAGACTACGAGTCTGGGCTTTGCTGAGATCATTTAGAGACTGACTTTGCTGGGTGTCGTCCTGCATATTGCCCACAGGCTTCGAACTCTAGGAGTTGCCTACGTGTATCAGTGCACGAAGTTCATGCATCAGCCATCCAAGTAGTCAAAGCCATTGATATCAAAAACCTGGCGATCATGGTTTTTTGACTGCCGAAAGGTATAGAGGTGTGCGAAGTGCGTAATGGTATTGTATAGCTCCAAATTGTAAACCCAACACAGACGCAAAAACCGTTGTGTCACATAGTGATGAAAGACGCGTGTATGGAGGTGGAATAACTTTGGTAACCAAATTTGAGCAACTATGACAGACACCAGATGTTGCGGCGAACCATGCGTTGGCTGGGTCAGTGGAGGTTATGTTGTAATCGAGTAAACAGGCGAAAAAGCCTATTTAGAGTGATGATTTGCATTGTGGATTGGCGAAGTATCTCGAACAGGGAAGAGCTGCAGTGTGCGGAATGCGTGCTGGTGGGAATCCGAGGACGTCAGTCAAGGGCCCTGGCCCAATCAACCCCAGCAGGGTGAAAGAGAAACGCAAGAAAAAGAGTTCGACCGGGATTCTTTTCCATGGTTTGACATCTTGACGTGCGTATGGGTGTGTGGATAGAGTGGAGCTGTCACCAAAGGTCGATGGGAAGAAGGTGGTATTCGAGATAGCGAGGGACGAATGCAGCGGCACGACCTCCTGCCAAATGCGGAAGGTGGGCGTGACCTCACACTGCGATCTAGATCAAAAGCCTGAGACATTTCCCATTCATAAAAATGAGACTTTTTCACTTGACTACACGCTCTCTCTCTCTGTGTGTGAATTTCTATAAGATCCCAAAAAACAAAACAATTTAGCGCATTCCGTCAACGACTGGAATGTAGACATATCGCATTTGGGTTGAACTCGGATTATCAATGCACCGCGAAGATCTACGAGCTAAAAAATTATTAGCATTCGAATAAGTGGATATAAAAATCTTGCAATACATCAGTTCATGGTTCATGGTTCATTGTGTTCAAGGGGATAGTAAATGTTTTATTGAAACCATACTAGCATCTCAGCTCACTGGTGCCGGAAAGCTGATAAGGTTGCATGTTCCTGGAGGGCTAAAACTTCACTGTTGAAGCTTGCCTCTCTAGGAAAACTGGGTTAATGCTGTCATTGTTGCTCTCTAGAACTGTTGATAGGAAACTGCAGCCTGCTGTAGTCTCCACATATCTCGCCTGGTCTAGAATTCCTCATCCACACATACTTGTATATCACATCACAATCAGTAGTGATTTGAGACCTTTAGTCGATCCTTGAAGGATTATTTAGGTGTATTTGAACCCCCAGTCCAACAGAAACAGTGAACTACTGGCTAGCATTAGCCATTGACTGCTCTGGTAGAATTAGTAGTCTAGAACTGTATACTCTGAGCCCCACATCATGGATCTATTGGCTTCTGGATGTGGATATTCTGAGCTTCTAGTGTTTGCCCCTCGTCTTGTTGTATATTGTTGTTTCAATATTTTTTTTTCATTAATCGATTACTCAGATTCACAACCTCTTCTGTGTCTGTCCATCAGGTGTCGCTGAGAAGACCGAGCCCCGCCTTGTGTGCCGGTGGTGGCTTCATTGCGTTATTGTCGGTGGGGCAGAGCAATTTCCAGTTCCATTTCCACCAACTTCTATGATCAAGCTGTAATAAACTACTGCAACAATCGAAAACTAACAAAAAATGGCAGACGCAAGCTTCACGCCGCGCAACGTTCTCATCTTTGGCGCCACTGGCACGATTGGCAGCTTCATCACAAAGTCAATCGTCTCCGCGCGATCCGAATTCGATCGCGTCGCTATATTCACAACGCCTGCTGCTGCTGGAAGTACCAAAGAACAGTTTATTGAGGAGCTCAAGACCAAAAATGTTGAGATAATCATTGGAGATATTGCCAATGAAAGTGACATTGTCAACGCCTACAAAGGTACGTATACACATGTCACACCATGATAGTCAACCCTTACTAATATACATGATGTCTCTTTTGACCTTTTCAGGAATCGACACTGTAGTTGCTGCCCTGGGCCGTGGTGTCATTGATTCCCAGCTTCTCCTCATCAAACTCGCCGCAGCATCTGACTCGGTCAAATGGTATTTCCCCTCAGAATACGGAACGGATATCAAGTATGGACCGCAATCAGCCACCGAAAAGCCACACCAGCAAAAGCTCAAAGTGCGTGCCTATCTCGAAGGAGATGAAGAAATCCAGAAAAGCGGACTCAAGTACACATATGTCGTGACTGGTCCGTTTGCTGACGGATACCTGCGCCTGCTGGGCTCCCCTGAAGCCGGCGGATGGGACGTCAAGACGAAGACTGCTTGGCTGCTGGAGAAGAATAACAAAGTTAGTTTGACAACTATGAAAGAGTATGTACATCTTCTTCTCTTGAAACATGATCGGCTCAAATTGATCGTACTTTTTTACACTGGAACAGCACTGGAGACCTTGTCCTTGGCGCTTTGCGTCACCCGACTGCTGCATTCAACAAAGCCCTCAAGGTCAACTCCTTCACCACAAGCCCAGCTGAAATACAGCAAGAATTTGAGCGCCAGACCGGAGGCTCATGGACAGTGCATGAAGCGTCTTTGGCTCAGGCTCGTAAGGCCGAAGAAGAAGCATGGGCAGCGAACCAACCATTTGCGACCGGAATCACCCTTCGCCGCATATGGGCAGAGGGTGGCACTCTCTATGAAAAGCGAGACAACGACGTTATCGGAGAGCCGAAGCTGCAGACGTTGGTGGAGATTGTTTCTGATAATGTCAAGAGATCTGCATGAACGAGAGATGAGTTTAGAAGAAGTAGTATGTAAGAAGCAATCCAACTCCATTTGAAAGCCTTCAAATACGTAGCCTTTACTTTTCTCTATAGTAAAACAAAACCAAGTATCCCCTTACAAAGCTGCTCCAATCGAAAACTGTTGACTGCCCAACACAGTAATCGAAGCACGGATCTAGATAAAGTAAAATAACATGAAGAACACACATGCATGTAGTTGCAAATTCATGTACTAATAGTGAATGTAATCAACTATTGTCAACTGGTGAATCAAATGGTCACGCGGGTTGACTAATTACCTGTTTAGGAAAGAATGCGCAAGATACCTTATGTAGGCAAACCGCTAGGGTCAGCACATTGTCAATGTCGCCACCAAACTTTAAAATTAGCTTTCTAGGTCATGGATGTATCAAATTGGTATATCTTGTCGTCCAATGTTCAATCTATGGCTCTATCCTACATAAAGAAATAATCAACCAACAACCATCTCCAAAATCTCAAGTACCTGACTCTTCTCCTTCAATGGCACAGGATTAGTTTGGCACCATCTATCATGAAGACTATTCTCTGCCAAAAGATCCAACTTGTCCCGACCAACCCCAACATCCTTGAGAGACCGCGGCATGCCCAACTCCCGAATAACAGTATCGAGAACGTCTCCCAGATCAGACGAAGTGGGTTCGATTTTGTGCTTCTTCAACACATCGCTAAGAAGAGGATTCTCGGTGAGAGACTTATGAACACGGGCCTGGCGGGCAACGTTAGCACCCTGGGCAGCATTGAACTTGCAAACAGCAGGGAGCAGAATGCAGCTTGTTTCTCCGTGGCCGACTCCGAGGGGACCCAACTATATTCAAGGTTAAATAATGAGTATGAAGAAATATAATGCTATAGGGATGCTCACCTGATGTCCAATACCATGACTAGCCCCTAACTGAACTTTTCCACTAGTACAAGCCGCCATAGCATCAACCGACCCTAATTGACACTCCAGACGAGCATTGTAATTCTTCCCGTCATATATACAATTCACAAGACCAGGAACAAGCCTACTCAAGGCATCCTCTGCTAGTTTGTCACTTTCCGGATACCCCATATTGGAACACAGAGTCTCGACACAGTGGTCAACAGCCCGGATGCCGGTGCTCAACCAGATAGAGTCTGGCGTTGTTGCAGTCAGTTCGGGATCAAGGACAATTAATCTTGGGCCCAGAAGAGGTTTCTGAAAGCTGTGCTTTCGATGCGTTTGATCATTGGTGCCTCCAGCAAAGTTGGAGTATTCCCCGGCGGACAGACTTGTCGGAATGCTGATAATGGGCACGTTGGGTTCATTGATACTCTCTCGCTTAGTCGGGCCTTCAGATAAAGTGTCGAGCTGCTCAAAGGTTGAAACATCATTGGCAAGCGCCTGTTTACAAAAATTCAGTATTTCTCTCTCTCTCTCCCCCCAGAGTCGGTACCTTCAGGATAAACTTACAAAAGCTACTATCTTCGCCCCGTCCGTCAAACTGCCCGCCCCAAGTGTCACGAGCAGATCGGCCTTTTTCTCACGGGCTTCATTGGTAATTTCGAGAACCTCAGACCACAGCGTGTGGCTTTTCATGCCAATGCGTACTCCGACAACTTTCTCGCCAAGCATCGCCTCCAAGTGATCGAGTGCGTCTGTATTACGCGCCAGGGATCCCGAGCTGATGATGTATACCCTGGACGCTTTGAATGTATGCTCAACATGGCGAGCGGTAGCCTCGGGGAAAGGAATGCCGTAGGAAAGGCGAGGTTCCTCGCGGCCGGCGAAAGCTGGACGGACGGTTTCCGACATCCTGGTTTGATGAGTTGTCTCTCGGTATCGACTTTAAGGCTAGGGGCTATGAGAACTTGCGGTCAAGAAAACCAGATATTTATTTCTTGGTCTATGTTTTAAGTATTTGCTCCCACTGTGCCCCGCATTACTATAACACTGCACAATGGGGCTTCAGTATCAACACAAACCTATGTGGGGCCGTTGATTAATTGACTTCAACATTATTGAAATAATTACTTACTAAATGGCGAGTGTTGACAATCTAAAGAACTATAATATAACAATCAACATTTAGTGATCTTGGAATTTTATTGGCTTAGATTTTATACAGAACAAGGATACCGTTCAGCAACATCGCGGCAACGTTGAGAAGCTTGGTAACAGTCATACAACCAAATATAATTAAAAATAGTATTTTTACTGTTACCTCATTAATATACCACTAATTCATTAACCGTATCACTATCTTGATACGTAGTCAAAACTATAACATATCAAATTTCGATGCATTACTGATTTTTGTAACATTGCTGAACGGTCAACTGGTATCCGCGTTCTCACGAAAACCAGTATTGTATAGAAGTCACACCATCATATCTTCTAATGCATACATGTAGCCTCTCCAGAATAACTTCCAATATGAAACTAGTTCTACCGCTGTATCTGCGACTGTATACTCTAACGTATTTTGTTTTTTAGATTTTAAAAAGGTCGGCGCCTGTCCACAGAAACCTTGAGGTGAGGGTGGCATTACAAGATACATCACACTACAAAGAAACCGTTGTTCAAGTAGAACTATCAGGTCCTGGCGAAGAACATCCAAATTTATGGGCAACCAAAGCCCTGTCAGATGACCCCGCCAAACGTCTTGCCTTTCGTTTAACTATTCGCTTTGAAGGCCAAACCCCAGATACAATCTGCTATCCAACAAATGGCGGGGATTACGCACCGTACAAGGCAAACGTGTTTTTTGATTGGATGGATGGCTTAACCGATGAGAGGATAATTGAAAGTCCAAGGCGATTCCTAAATATTCAACCTGGCGTGCAAACGGTACCTGAAAGGCTTGTGTACTTCAGAAACGGCGGTTACACCGATGACAGCGGTAGGTAGCAGTAGGCGGTACTAGGCGGATTTACCTTGAGCAAACTTGAAGCGATTACTATTAGAGTTAGTTTTTTCGTTTTAGAATATCACTCTTACTTAATAATTGACAACGATAATATTAAAAAGTAGGATTGATTTATAGTTTATTTTGTTGTCTCAAAATACTCAGTGCTGTATTGCTGTTTTGCATTCCCCATCCAACCAAGCAGTTTGGCTGTACGGTTCTCGACTGACACTTTGGCGGGTAAGAGTACCTGTCTCACGGACCTAGACGTCATATGCTAACAAACACTTAGAGTGGTTAACGCGCGGGCCTGGTTTGTCTCTCCGTGGCCTCTTATATTAAATATACTAACCCAATTTAGCTATATCATCTTCTGATGTTAGCCCGTCTCTTCGGAGGCCCAGGTTCGATCCCTGGAGGTGTCGATTCTTTTTTTAAAATATTTTTTTTTGGTAATCACGTTACCAAATACTCGGTCCTGTATTGTTGTTTTGTCTTCCTCATCCAACAAAGCAGTTTGGCCGTATGGTTAATGACTGACACTTTGGCGGGTAAGACCATCTGTCTCACAGACCCTGATGTCTTATACTAACAAACACCTAGAGTGGTTAACGCGCGGGCCTGGTTTGTCTCTCCGTGGCCTCTTATATTAAATATACTAACCCAATTTAGCTATATCATCTTCTGATGTTAGCCCGTCTCTTCGGAGGCCCAGGTTCGATCCCTGGAGGTGTCGATTCTTTTTTTAAAATATTTTTTTTTGGTAATCACGTGACCAAGATTGAAACTGGCCCTAACCGTGCCAGCAATGCCCAGCATCAGTAGACTTTGCTTACTAAATGTTGAGAGTTGTCAATCTAAAGAACTATATATGTAAAATTTCGCCATTTACTTATCTTTAAATATTATCAGCTTAGATGTTATGCTAACAGGCCATGCCTCCTTGCACGCGGTTTATCGAACCAGGAAATTTCTTGTTCTACAAGATTAAACACATCCAATGTAACAGATGAAAGGGATAAAGGTATCTTCAATAATGTTATACTAAAACTAAATCTGAACAAAGCAGTGTAATAGCTTACGTGCTTACAAAAAACTTTTTTCTATATAATTACACACTGCTTCACTGTGCCCCCTTTGCCAGTAGGTTCAGCGCACTACCAGCGAGAATGAAACGACACTGATCTTTACTAAGAGTATGCTTCACGGGGATAGTAAAGGTCTCTCCAGTCTTGTGCTTGGTCACCTTGAGGGTCACTTCTCCTGAACCACCGGATTTCAGCAAATTATGCAGACCAACGGCATCGACCTGGTCGCAGGCCTCGATGCGATCGTAGTCTGCCCGGTCTGCAAAAGTGAGTGGCACCACACCTTGCTTCTTCAAGTTCGTCTCGTGGATGCGAGCAAAACTCTTAGCCACAATGATGCGTCCGCCGAGATAGCGAGGCTGCAGCGCGGCGTGCTCACGGGCACTGCCTTCTCCGTAGTTGTCTTCGGCGACGACGAGCCATTCCGTCCCTTGTGATTTCCATTGCTCGGCCAGCTCTGGGATCGAGTACGTCTTGCCGGCCTCGTCGTAGGCGACATTGGTCTCGTCTGTTGCGGCGTTCACGGCTCCAATAAGTGTGTTGGCGGATATGTTGGGAAGGTGGCCCTTGTATTTGAGCCATGGCCCGGCTGCCGAGATGGTATCTGTGGTGCATTGGCCCTTGACCTTGTAGAGAACCTTGAGACCGGTAAGGTCCTGCGAAGGGAATGGAGCGAATGGCTCAAGAATTGCCAATCGGTCTGACGTGGGCGAGACTACTACTTCAACTGTTGGGTCGGGAACTGCTGCACTAGGCTGGAAAGCTGGGTTTCCTTCTTCAAATCCGGCACTGGGCAAGCTGTAACCCTGAGGAGGCTGGAAGCGGAATGAACCGCCATCAGGAGTAGGCAGAGAATCGGTCATGGGGTTAAATGTGGTACTGCCGGAATAGCTCATTGCTGTCACAATTTCCGGAGCAGCCAGGAAGTTCATCGTCTGTCGGTTGCCATCGTTGCGGCCGGGAAAGTTGCGGTTATAAGATGTGAGAATGGCGTTGTCCTCGCCCTTTTTAACTCCGTCGGTACGTTTCCATTGACCGATACATGGCCCGCATGCATTGGCCAGAACGGTGGCCCCGGCAGAGGAAAATGTCGACAGCGTTTGGTCTCGTTCAAGCGTGGCACGAATCTGCTCGCTGCCAGGAGTGACAAAGAAATCGGCCTTGGGCTTCAGGCCAGCTGCAGATGCTTGCTTGACCAAGTCCTCCGCCCTTGTCATGTCCTCATATGAACTGTTCGTGCAGCTGCCAATCAAACCCGCTCCAAAGGTCTCTGGCCACTTCTCTGCCTTCACCTTATCAGCAAAACCAGACAGAGGCACGGAGAGATCTGGCGTGAAGGGACCGTTGATGTGAGGTTCGAGGCTAGATAAATCGATTGTGATCACCTGGTCATATTCGGCCTGTGTATCAGCCTTGAGTAGGCTCTGGGGACCAGCAGCGGCAATTTCAGCAGCAGCAGCCGCTACAGCCGCACGGTTAGTGGCTTGGAGGTATGGGACGTGGTTAGGTGAGAACGGGAAAAGAGATGTTGTGGCACCAACTTCAGCACCCATGTTGCAAATAGTTGCCATGCCGGTACAGCTGAGGGTGTCCACACCGGGGCCATGGTATTCGATCACAAATCCAGTTCCGCCGCGTACAGTGAGCTTGCCTGCCAGGTGCAAGATAATGTCCTTTGGAGAGGCCCATCCGTTAAGTTGGCCTTCAAGGCGGACTCCAAGAATCTTGGGGGCTTTCAACTCCCAAGGAGCATCAACCAAGGCATCAACAGCATCAGCACCGCCTACACCAATGGCGATGGCACCAAGACCTCCAGCATTGGGAGTATGGCTGTCAGTGCCTAGCATCATCAAACCAGGAGCCGAATAGTTTTCCAATACATTCTGGTGAATGATACCGGCGCCGGGAGGCCAAAACTCGATTCCGTACCGCTTTGCCGCCGATTCCAGAAAGTCGAAAACTTCCTTGTTGCCTTGGATCGAGGCCGGGAGATCATTATCAGCACCACGTTCGCCGACAATCATGTGGTCGCAGTGAATGCTAGCTGGGACCGCGGTTGAGGGCAGACCACACGACATGAATTGGAGCAACGCCATTTGCGCGGAAGCATCTTGCATGGCGACTCGGTCCGGTTTGAGTTTCAAGTTTGCCTTGCCGCGAATATCTCGTCCATTATTGGTGTTGGAAAGCAACGACTCCTCGGCATTGTCGAGATGCGAATACAGAATCTTTTCGGCCAATGTGAGGGCGCGTTGCGGACTTAGTATGCGTCGAACGTCTTCAAGGCCGCCAAGGATCTTGGTGTAGGGCGGCATACGAGAGCCAGGTGCAGCTGTAGCGAGACCGCGACGAAACGCGACAGATTGAGGCTGGAGGCATGATGCGACCTGCAAACATTAGCATAACCTCGGATGAAGAAAAAACGCAGTCACGGTCACTCACCCTGCGAGTGGCTGTCGCCCTCTGCCAAACAACCTGCCTCACCATCGTCGATTCGATGGGGCAATTGAATAAAGGGGAGAACAACGACAACAAAACTGCCTTGAAATCAAACCAAGAAATAGCGGTACTGCGCTACAATCAGTAATTGTATACCAGATGCACCTCCACTTTTTGTTTCTCCTCCTTGTTGGGAGAAAGAAGAATTTCCCCCGGCGCCGTCAACGCTGTTTGCTTTGATTAACGCGGGCTGCAATTGGCTGGCAGCTCGGAGGAAATGTGGGGACCGCCGAGGTCGGAGCAACAGCCGATGACTAGCTTTATTAGGTATAGCGCGTAATTACAGTTGTATAGCAGGTTGGAGCATGAACTGGTGATGATATCAGATATTATTATTGAAACGACAGTGCAGCTGCCAACGAGCCAATATTCGTACACGCAACTGGTCTTGGTGGATATCTCCAACCAAGGAAAACCGCTTTTCCAGATAAACCGCCTGATTAGTTCTGTCACAAGCGCTGAAGACAAAATCCAAACCACATGATTATCTAGAGTTGAACTGTAAATCAAGGCCGGCAAACAGACGGCTGAAACTAATGATATCACGGCACTAGTAGTATATGATACAACCCCGTATTTCAGTCTTCACGTTCTTCCTTATCTTCATCGACAGCCGCTCTCAGTTCATAGGCAATTTCGTAGCATTCTGCCAGAAGTGAATTAACACTGCCTTGACCTTCTGGAAGATCGCTCCCTATGTAGAACTTTCCATCTACACGCATACTGTCAATGGAGTTTAACTTGATAAATCGATGTTAGCAAGAGAATACCGCGAATCTGGCGACTTCAAACACTTACTTTCATACTATATGGATAAAGTTCACGTGCATTTGACACACCACCAGAGTCCTTGACCTCTACCAAGCAACGGCGTAGTGTTTGCAGTTGATTGTAAATCGGCAAGAGAGCCTCTGATACAGGTTCTGACGCGATAAGAAGCGCATAAATATAAGCGTAACTGCGACGGATCAGGTAAAGCAATGTCTGTTAAGTTGTAAGTGGAAGTTCCAAAGATAACAGGAGACTTTGTTTAACGACATACTCTCTGGGTGTGAAGTGTCGCGGTTTGGCCCGTGGAATCGATGAAATTTCCATTGACACGAGCTTCATCGATACGATCAAGCTTGCGCTGAAATTGGAAGAGATCTGTTTCACGAAGAGACCATGCTTGTGTCATGGACAAGCGCTCCAACTGATTCTTTATCTCAAGGAGGCGCGAGTACTGCTCTTGGAATCGTTCTTCAACTTGTCCTTTCCTACATCCCAAGGTAAGTCATTGCGGAGTGGAACAAAACGGGCCTCCTACCTCTCAAGCACGAGTTCTGTCCACCTCCAGCATCTATCCCAGAGAGGCTTAACAACTTCCTGTCCACTCAATACTTGTCCATCGGATCCGACAAAATTTCCATCCTTGGTGTGGCTCTGTATTTCTTTCAGGCGCTCCTGCAAATCCAACACTTCCGAAGTAGAAAACTTGGAACGAGTGTTAACCGCGGACGTAGATCGAAGGATCGAAACTAAAGTTTCATGTAAAGGTGCAAGTTCGGACGCAAGGGGTTTGAGGCCTTTATAGAGAGTATCCAGAGATATGTGGCATTGCTGAAGGCGACTCTCTAAGAGGGTGAGGAGATGTGGAGAGTGTATATCTTTGCCGTGCTCTATAGCTTCCTGCATGCTATCAAGCGTTTTTGATATGGATTCAAGGTCTTTGGCACTATAAAAACCGGCTTCTTCGAGATGGTCAAGTAAGCGCTGAAAGCAATGTCAGTACCATGATTTGATCGACGACAGACAATTTCATTACCTGGATCGTTGTTGCTAGTGAATACCTAGAGGCCGCAATGAAACACTGTCAGCTGCCTGGTATCTCCTTTCAGTGTATTGCGGACAAGACTTACGTTGCGGGAGCCTCGTTGTTTCGGCCGACTGTGAGGAAGAGGAGAGAAATGAGTTGGAAGCAATCATCAAGCACATAGTCCACTAGAAGCAACAAGAAAATAACAGTTAGCTTAGATCCCTTTCTGGATACAAAATCTCATATAACGCAAAGGCCCAGTCGGTGCTCACATCGGTTGTATATCAATCGCCCATCTCTATCCTTGCGGATTGAATTAAGAGTTTCGACCTCGCCAATAACCTCTTCGTACAAGGGCAAAACATCGCGAGACTTGATGTACGAAGACTTGTCCTGCTTCAGCAAAAGAAGTGCGTCACGGGTTCGGAGGAGCTTTTCAAGGATGGGCTGCTCTCGCGGATCGAGAGGAACGGGTACGGCGGGTGATTCCATGGCGGAACGAGTGCTGCAGCGACTCAGTGCATGCAGGTCTCGTCGGAGGCGCGGGCGTAGAAATATGAGGGAATTAGTACAGCAGCGATCAGCAGCGACAAAACTAGGCGAGGCCTGATAGCAATAAAGCTGCTTTGTGGTTGATGGAGGGGAGATTGCCCAGAGTGGGGGTGGTCCGCAGTAAAGTTCGACCACGCAGGTGGAGAGCAGTCCAGAGCCGGTATCGTACATTATCACGCCTGCTCGTTTGCGGGCTTTCTGGCAAGAAAAACAGCCCATCGCCCCGTTATCATGGACTTGACGAGAGAGAATTACTGTCCGGTTTTTCACTAGCACTCTCTAGATGTACTTTTTCTTCACCTTCGCGGAATACTACTAGTACGCTATAGCTATCTGACTACGCCGAGTTTTAGATTCGTTAGAGAAAGAGGCCATAGTTTTTTTTAGTGCACGAGCCAATATGTGATCTAGGATCTGCCAAAATTACAACACATTTACTAGAAAGACGACAGCATAAATACCTTTAATAATAATCATGAAAACAGCGGATTGATTCGAAACGGTTTAGCGCGGATAGCATATCCGGCTAACCATGATAGGGCTAGCGCGGGGCTCTATGCTGAGTCACCATGTCTTCTCGCCTAGCCCAATAAGGTCTAGCCCGGCAGAAGCGAGGGCTTTTGCGCGGCACACACTTGGCGTTTGGATCTCCGGCTCGGGCTAGCATCATCTCAGTCTTGCTTCTCTCTTTACTTCGTCAGTCCATTCCCCGGCAATTCTCGAGACAACATCAATCTCGTCCACCAAAACGACCACCATGTCTACCGCCGAGCTTGCTACTTCCTACGCGGCCCTTATCCTCGCCGACGACGGCGTTGATATCACCGTACGTCGAACATCCATGTCCCTCCCCCGAAACACTGCAAAGAAATATGGAAATCAATTGTGGAGGGTGCCAGCACATGAAGTTTCGGACGAAAGCCTACATGGCGATCGCGAAACAGAAATTGGATTCGTTTTGTTTAATATATGAAAATTGGACATGTGCGCTAACTTGATATCTTTTCGTTGAACAATAGGCCGACAAGATCAACACTCTCATCAAGGCCGCCAACGTCCCTGATGTTGAGCCTATCTGGGCCCAGCTCTTCGCCAAGGCTCTCGAGGGCAAGGATGTCAAGGACCTCTTGACCAACGTCGGCTCCGGTGGTGGTGCCGCCGCTGCCCCCGCCGCCGGTGGTGCTGCCGCTGGTGGTGAGGCTGCTGCTGAGGAGAAGAAGGAGGAGAAGGTTGAGGGTATGGAATATCACTCATGCGAACACGCCCCGATGAACAAAAAACACAAACTAACATCTACTTTCCTACTACAGAGGCTGAGGAGTCCGACGAGGACATGGGTTTCGGTCTTTTCGACTAAGCGGTTTAAAATTCACAAAAACTGTTTCACCTGTGTTGGTCGCTTTCTGCAAAAAAAAATATACCTCAACTTTTTTTTTCCTCTTCCAACCTTCCTACCTCTATCCTCCTCTCTCGTCCTATGTACTCGATAATCTGTGCACACGAATCTCATTGCAGAATCGGAGATATTAGAGAGCATGCTTCGATTCATGAATTGCATGATGGCGCAACACTTGTTTTCTGCTCTGTTAAAGCTTTGCTTGTTGACACATGGTGGTCATTTATGGTGGAAACGGCAAACATGAATTCAAAAAAATATTACAAAAAAAAGTCTTTCAAAACTGGACATTCTGCTTTCTTTTGGGAGGGTCGGTACACTTCTTAGCATGTACTATGCATGAGTTATAGTATAGCTTGATGCTGTTGTGGTGTATGCGGGTGTGGATTCCAGTTTTTAGGGAGACGTGCTATGATGAACAGATAGGTCATGAAAACCCATGGTTCTTGTCTATTATTTCAACTGGTCTGCACAATCTTCTATGGTACTCATACTCTGGATCTTGTCTCGTAAGTATAGTAATCGTAGTATTCGAGAGACTAGTAAGAAAGACATATGCAAGCAAGGTACGTATAATGACCGGAAACAGATGCTATCACAACGCCAACAAGCCAATAGCAACCCAAACAACTAAAACTCCTGCTTAAAAACTAAAAACACAAACCACCTTCTAGAGTTTCTTTTTTTCTCTTCCGATCCGAGAAGCGCGCCGGCGGCTAATCATATACATGTTTTATATACACCATCGTCCTGTTTTCATTTCATAGGATACACGAAACACACATCAACTCATTTGGAAAGACTGAACGTAAACTCTTAGTCCAATGCTGGTCGAGCGTAGATACGGAACTGGACGAAAATGGCGACATCTTCGACCATTGTGCCTAATGAGCCAATCAACCACGGAAGATTGGTCAAGAAGTAGTCCTTTTGTGTTGAGTGAGCGAGGATCTAAGATGATATTAGTTGGCTATAGGCCAAGAAAGTCGAGTGACGAGAATCACGTACCCCTACTCCATAAGATAGATTTCCCAATAAAGAAAGGATGAAAAACAACAAGGAAAGACCTGTGATGGCTAGTGTCAGCGATATACTTCAGAGAGCAACAAATCCGACCTCTTCTCTTACCTTCGCAAGACTTTTCTTTGTAATTTTTGTAGATCTGAGGTAGACGGGCTCTGTAACCAACTTTATTAGCAATTGTGTTGTCAGTTCCAAGGAGGATACACACCCTAGGTAGCACACGGCGCTAAAGTATCCCAGAACCTGCGCACCAGGTGCTATTTGAGTGCTACCACCATCTTGCTCCGGGGTGGGTTTCCAGAGACCGGACTGCCATGCGATGGCCCAACCTCCAGCCCCGACAACAAAAATACCGAGCACACTGAGAACGTTTTTAATCCAAACTCTGGCTCCGGTATCCCCTTCCTCCACAATTTTAGCAAGTGTATCGTCAGGGGCGTTATTGCCGCGCTGATTGCCTCGCACAGATGCAGAGGATCTCCGTCGTCGCGAGCCGGGGATGCTAAGCTCGTCACTGAATCTTCTGCCGAGGAGAGGTGTAGTAGGAGTCGGAGTCTCGATGGACGACTGGTGGCTACTCCGACGTTGCTCACGACGAGCGTTGCGAATGTTATAGTAGGTACATTGGGTGATTAGCACGCCGTCGGCGATGCAAAAGTAGACAGCGATGGCTATAACCACCGGGACTAGTTGGGCCCAAAGTCCGCCGGCCAGGTTTGCGACATCTCCCACAAACCAGACAATAAGAAAGGCCATTGACAAGCCCTCGGAGCTCCCATAGCGATAGTTTTCGATAAGCTGGGGTACCTATAACTCGTACGTACAGTGAGCTTATCGGTCTTGACGAAAAAAGACGGGTTTTTTGCACCTTCTTCGCCACGGAGAGAGAAATCGAGGGGAGTAGCATACCAGAAGAAAAATCCAACACGTCAACGACACAGAACCAAATACGCCTGAAGCAGCTTCACGGGGCGTGAGCGGTACATATTGCGACGACGTCGCTTTTCCGTAAAGTAGGGATGAAGCCATAGTCTCTCCTTGTCGCGAACAGCGTCGGACAACACCTCTCTGCCGTTGAATTACAACGGCAAAAAAAGCGAATCACGTAACTGGACGAGGATAAACGGGCGAAGGGCTCTTTTCCATACGCGATCGCAACAACGTGCAAGAGAGCGAAAACGAAGCAAGACGGAAGAGACTGTATCATTGCGGGGCGCGGAAAAAGTCTACGATGACATCCATCAAAAGCCACAACGCTAATTGGCCTAGAACGGGGTATAGTTCCCCACCGGCGCTCCGCCCCGTCGGCTCTCGCCGGACAGCGCCAAGTCTGCTCGCCGCATATTGACCCGCGCATGGAAAAAAATAAATTTCTTTTTTAGAAAGAAAGAAGGCAAACCCAAGAACGACACCTCCACAGATCAAATCTGGGCCGCTGAGGAGACGGGCTAACATCAGAAGATGATATAGCTGAGGAGGGTTAGTATGTTTTACATGGGTTCCGAGCTGAGGGAAACCAACCAGGCCCGCACCTAAGATGCATTGGTATATCATGTGTAGGTCTGTGACACAGAAAGTCTTACTCCGCCATGAGCAACGTAACTGCCACATAATAGCCCAGCTCATGCTTAGCTACTAATACATTGTTATCTATGTCTCGCTGGTATAATACACATTCATCTCTTTTGTTTCTATTCCTAGGTTCAAGTAGATTCCGGATCTTCCTCAAATTCTAGCAGCAGTTCTTGCAGAAGTGCCACTGCCATATCACCAATAAAGCTCCGGATTGGGCCCTGAAGTAACTCCTGTCGATCTAATGGAGGGTTGACGTCCATTAAGCCTTCAACGTATGACATTATTGGGTCGTCTTCATCCATGCCAGACCAATTGCCGCGGTCTACTCCATATTGACGGAGAAAGCTTTGCAAAGGGGGCATGCCGGGACCAAGCAACCACATCCGGAGCTCTTCCTGGTTATCTCCGGAAGGAGGATAGTGGTTGGCTTCGGAGTCTTCAAAGGGTTCAATTTGTACATTGAACTCTTCGTTGCCAATGTCTCCTGCCGGCAGATCGGTCCCTTCAATGTTCATGCGCCCAAGAAAGTCCCTCAGCCATTGAGGACGAGCTCCTTCGGGTATTCGTGACAGATAAGATGGCGTTGGGTCAGCCTGCTGACGGAAAGCCTCTGAATCGTATGGAGGGAGGGGGTCGGAAGCAGAAATTCTCCCTGATGTGTAACGCGGGGGTAGATGAGTCGTGACCTTGGGAATATCAGAGAGGACAACGTGGCGAGCAATATCAAGTGTGATTTCCGGCGGTTCAACAGCCTCATCGCCATCAGGCAGAGTGTCTGCAATCTCGACAATAAGCGAGACTACTTCGGGTGTGTTCCAGATATCTTTGGCACGGGATATGTAGAGCTCAGTAAGCAGTTCATGAGACTGCGCTGGAGGTATTTTACCCCAAATTCTTTTCGGGATGGGCTGGATATCTAATTCCTGGGCCAGACGGCTAAAGAACCATGGATAGCGTGACATTGCCGAACGAAGCTGTTGGCGAGCGTCCTTTGGCCTGTTCAATCGCAAATACGCCAACGACAACGAGCACTGTATATTTGGCAAATCTTTCCACTTCTCGCTGAAAATTGTCTCTGTGCAAAGTGAGATCAAGTGCTCGTACTGTCGGCCGCGCAGGGCAAGCTGATCAATCAGTAATCTCATGCAGTAAGGGTCTGTGGTATCAAGGCTTAGGAGCAGCTTTGCCCATTCATAAGCAGTTCTCCACGTCCCTTTCATTCCTAGATTTAATATGTACCTCCATCCAATGAGCCACAACTCCCGATTCTCACCAAGTGAAAAATCAAGGTTTGCCTTTCCCTGTTGCAGTTGACTTCCAAAAGAAGAGTGCGCTGATCGTCCGATATTGAATAAAGCTCTTTCAAGAAGATCAGCTGACACAGCATGATCGCCCTGGTGCTTGGCTATGTCTGATACTTGAAGCAACGTCGATATGTGGTATGCTAATGAAAACGATTAGAATTAGGTCATTTTAAAGGTCCTTTGGGGAAGTTGTTTCAACTTACGATTATATTGCAGCAGTTGAATTAGTCTCTGGGGATCCATAGACTCCACGCACAGGTCGAATTGCATTTGAACATCTTGGTACGCTTGGTTGCGTAAGAGTCGATATAAATTATTACCACTGGGTAATTTTTGGGAAAGCTCCATGCCCAAACCCCCACTTGTCGCTCGAGGCCATTCGTCTTTTCCTTGCATGAGCACATTCTTTCTTAGAGCAACTCCAGCAAGACTTTGGCCTCTGCTTGCAGGACTGTAGCGACCGCTCAACGCGCGACCTAGGTCAATTGCCTCCCGTTGTCTTTCTCTTCGACGTCCAGAACCAGTATTCTCTTCGTTGTCGAATGACTCGAGAACAACATTGCCAAAAAGCTTTCGCATTTCATTGATCGCGTTGAGTGACTTCGGATCGATAGAAAGAAGCTCTTCGGGCGTTTTGGCGAACCTACGATCCACGGTGGCCGTGGCAGCTGTGGGAAGCTCGTTCAATGTGGCATCGCCCTTTGTAGACAACTCTTTTAACGCTCTATCAATATCATCAAGTTCCTCAGCTTCGGCTGTTTCTCCCTTGGTAGATGGCTTTTGTGCCGCCGCCTTCTTTTTCTTCTTTTTTTTCTTCTTCTTCGACACCTCGGTTGGGTTTGCGGGGGAAACGGCAACAGGCTCAGGCTCAGTGTCTACCTGCTGTTCGTTATCTGAAGGCTCCTCTTCATTATCTTCATCGAATGCGTTCAGTAGATCAAACGCATTCTTCTTGGGTTTCGGGGCCGCAACAGTTGCATGTTCCTCTTCACTAGAGGCAACCTGTTCGTCTTGAGCCAGGTGAGCCACTGATTCGCGCTGCTTTTGCAGCTTCCTCAAGGCCCGAGATGACATCTTGGCTCACACGGCAACATGGGCGAAGCCACGTAAGGTTGCGTGGAAGCTAACTATCGTGCGTTTTGTGCGATTCCGATGGTGGGCAATGGCGGGGTATTATGATGGTGATTAGGAACCAAAAAAGGCCATATCAGCTCGCCACAAGGTATGGCCACTGAGAGCCGAGTAATCGCTTCAAGGGCCTTTCCTGAACGAAGCTTCGCTTATGAGGGACTAATGAAACAACTTTTGTGACTTAGAAATCATCTTCAAATGGCAGTGACGACATACAACCAATCACCGCGAGCCTCCGAGGTACCCGCAATCACGTGCCGCCCAGCTTTAGATTGCCGTATCTGGGAAGGCTCGTGATTTGGTCTCTCTCAAGCACGGCATCACGCATGATCAGGTCGGTTCTATTGCCCAGGCATCTCCACATTTGAATATCGTGGAAAGCCTTTGCTTTGACTGAGCAAAGCATCCCCATCCCTTTTCAATGCGTCGCGCTGCCGTTCAGGCCTTCCGTACTGCCCGCTGTGCTCCGGTATGGAAAGTCGGTGGTAGAAGAGCCATTCGCGCCCACTTCTCCACGGGACAGGCTCTCGCTCTGCGGCCGTCCTTCAACAAGCGTCACAATTCGTTCATTCCAGCCTCTCTGCATTCGTCTATGCACGTCCGAAATTTCTCGCTCGCCTTTATCTCGACTTTGGTCGCGTCTGGGGCGTGGTACGCATACAAAGGCACTCAGCAATCGTCAATCCTTAACGGCACAGTCGCCTCAACTGCCAACTTCCAATCGCGAGGAATAGCCGACGTACCATCTGGAGCCGCGGGGCTAGCCTCTGAGGCTTCTGAAACCCCTGCTCGCCGCGCTTTACTGGTTGAGAATGATCAGTTTTACACTGCTACACTATCTGGTGACCAGCCCCTTGAGAAACACACGGACGACTCAGACCGACGAGTGCTGGAGATGTTGACTCCCGAACAAGTCACTCAAAAATTGCGAAAGAATGAGGAGTCTTACCTAGTTGGACGCGGCCAGGGTGTGGTTCGATACGACCTTGTGCAAGTCCCAAGCAACTCACCCATCGAAGATGACCACGCTGAGAAGATCGTTGAGGTACCTCAGACTCTTTCGGGCACGCCAGATGGAACAAATAGCGACTGGATGTTCTGGGGTGTTTTTGATGGGCATTCGTATGTATTTTTCCCCGTTCTTGGACAATCATACTAACAATTTTTCTTATCAAGTGGCTGGACTACGTCTGCTAAGTTACGCAATGTTTTGATTTCATACGTCGCTCGAGAGCTCAATACCACCTACAAAGCTGCCGCCACGGATCCTTCTACCAAAATGCCTACTCCAGAGGCCATCGATACAGCAATCAAGCGCGGGTTTGTTCGCCTGGATCATGATATTGTGTATGACAGCGTGGACAAGGTCATGAAAGCCAACTCCCGCCGGACTGCCGCCGAAACATTGGCACCTGCGTTGTCGGGATCTTGTGCTTTGCTTGCTTTCTATGACTCTAGCTCCCAGGACTTGCGCATTGCTTGTGCTGGGGATTCTCGAGCCGTGCTAGGTAGCAGAGGTCCAACTGGCAAGTGGGTTGCGACAGCACTTTCTGAGGATCAGACTGGAGGTACACCTTCTGAAATCAGGCGTCTTCAACAAGAACATCCCGGCGAACCCCATGTCGTACGAAACGGGAGAATTCTTGGTCAACTGGAACCCAGCCGCTCCTTTGGTGATGCTTTCTACAAATGGACCAGGGAGACGCAAGATAAGATCAAGAGCCGTTTCTTCGGACGCACACCCCACCCGATGCTCAAGACTCCGCCTTACGTGACTGCGGAACCCATCATTACGAAAACGAAAATCGACCCTAAACAAGGTGACTTTGTCGTCTTGGCAACTGATGGTCTGTGGGAAATGCTGAGCAACGAGGAAGTGGTTGGTCTTGTCGGCCAGTGGATTGAGAGTCAAAAATCTGGAAGCACCGAGGGAAACCGTGCGTGGTTGCAGAGTTGGTTTTCATCTCAGTCAAAGCAGCTGCCTGTTGAAAAGGGTGGTGAATCGACGGGCGAGGGTCAACGAGTGCCAATACGCCAGCAACAGTACGATATTCCAGGAGCAGCACAGCGATTCGTAGTCGAAGATAAGAATGCCGCTACGCATCTAGTGCGAAACGCAATGGGAGGAAAGGATAAGGATATGGTTTCTGCTCTTTTGACGTTACCTAGTCCTTACTCCAGACGCTACCGGTATACTTCTATCCCAATCCAAACATAATTTTAACCTATGCTAATTAGATTTGCAGTGACGATATAACTGTTGAAGTCATCTTCTTCGGCGAGAGCACCGATGACCGCAGTGTTTCCGTCAACAAAGAAGCCAGCGCCGTGGCAGAGCCTGTCCAGTCAAAACTATGACATAGCATCACCTAGCCAATGTTGTACTGTATTTTCTTTCTCTCCTTTTCAATTCGGGTCTATGAAGGCACAAGTAAATGTTACTTCACGTCGTTGTGGTATGCAGGGTTTTTGACTCCAAGACTTTCAAGGCGTTTTTCGAAGGGGTTTTTGTTTTATTATCATTTCTAGATACACAAATTCTCGTTGGAATTTTTTTTATTGTACATTTTATATTGTGCTTTTGTACACGTAATCAAGCTTTAGAGCTTCATATCATCGTTTGAACACGACGTAGTAGCCACCAAAGATACAATGATAAATAGGTAATGACACATGACCAAAAATTCCCAGGCGATAGCCAGGGTAGGTAGTCCAAATGGTATCTGACACCTGATAATGCCATAACGCTCACAATGGTCTGAAAATGAGATCCCGTTCAAGTCGTAGAGTTCTCCGCCAACAGTAAGTAAGCAACGAATTGTCCAAGTCTGAACTGGTATACACCCATTTGCACATGACCGGCATGTCTAGGATGCATGCCCATCGAGATGAAGGGGCTATGTAAAAATAATAGTAATAATATAAAACAGAATGAAAGTCATAAGAGTAGCACATTGTGATGTTGCTAGAGGTAGGTGGAACATCACGGCAAGAGAGATTTCTTTGGCGGAGGCTTCTCTCCAGCCTTGAGAACGCGAACGTGTTTTTTGGCCCAAGGCTGAAGGGGTTTTTTCGCAAACATGACTTTTTCGAGAAACAACGACTGGAGTGTAGCAGTATTGGTGCTAGCAATCCAGTAGAGCATCATGCCGGCGGGCATGCTTGTGACGTAGGCCGTAAAAGCGATGTAGGCGCCAACCAACGAGACGAGGCTCCTTGAGGCCTTGGACGCTAGCAAAAGGAACATTTGTCGATCTGAATAGTCCGAGGCCTCGGCGAGAGTCTTGGTCTTCCAACCGCTTTGCACGTTGACAATGATCGAAAGACCAAGCAAGGTGGGTAGAGCTCCAGTTGGATCGCCGGCAAGAAGATCGGAGAACCAAAGAAAACCCTCGTTAATCAAGGTCGGTTCCACGCCAGGCAGAACAGAATCTCCGCTGTCACCAGTCGCTACTGGGAGGAAGTAACGGAAAAGTCCGGCGTTGACACCACAGATCGCCCGTACAGCCTCCATAAAAGACAGCCAGATCGGAATTTGAAGGAATGGAAAAAACATTGCATAATGGGAGATTTGCCAGCGCCCATATAATTCCGATCTTTTCTTTTTCAAGAAATCTCGTATTTCTTTTTCTTGCTGGCTAGACCGCATCAAAGTCCTATTAACCAAGCCTCTCTCTTTTAATATGTTGTCAAAGTATGTTTTATAGGATGTGAGAAGCGGGCTCAGGTTTGCTTTTCGTCTGGCATGTATACGCGCTGAGAATTGTAAAGGGGTGGCAACGAGCAATCGAACCAGCACGGCCGTCAAAGGGATTGAAACGCCCCATGGTAAGCCGGTTAGAGAGTGGACGCCCTGGAGAACGCCAGTAGAGAAGATAAGGGCGTCCGTGACAAAGGGCCGTGGTCGTGTGGCATGGAAATTTCGAACCAGGCACCGGGGCGTGCTGAATCCGGGGATGGCTCGCGCATGAGACGGTCGAAGTAGGGGTCTCATAACGGTCGATCTGAAACTTTAAGCAGGAGAAAAAAAAACACCAATGGGTAGGGGATCAAGCCACAGCCCTAAAGGTCATTGCAGGCAAAAGTGAAAACGAGGCGCTGCGATAGTATCAGGCGAATGGTCGCTAAATTTCGAATAACAAAGGCGTTGATGGTAGCTCTTACTGAATATCAAATATTGTTGAAGCAATCAGCCGGAGGAGCTAGTCTGAGCTTGGCTTGTTTGTCACTTTTGGCTGCGGCCCTTTCACGTGCCCCGCCGATAAGCCACCGTCACGGGAAGGGGCGATGTGTCCTGGAGGAATGGCTTCATAGCTCCTCAATCACCACGCCAAAAATCACGAGTCTTTGTCAGAGGGGAGGAGTATCAGCTTCCTGGCAAGTCGTGACCAGAGCCCCCTCCCTTCAGCCATCTGGAACCCGCGACTCCAGGATGGACTAGAGCTCCACTATCAGGACAATACACCCGTTGATTATCTGGCATTGCGCCTTGGGGCAACATGGCGTTCACTGCGGCTTTCGTTACGCTCCTCATTCTGTCCGCCACGCTTCTGTTGGTACCGACGTTAACCGGCTATATATTGAGTGCAGCTCTTCGCAGTGCTGGCTGGTTCCTCAAGAACAAGACCAACGGCCGGCGAGAAGTGATCCTCTCGCGCGTGCGCATTGAAGAAGAAGATTATCGATCTAGACACCCATCTTCGACGGCGGGACCAGAGGATGAAGACTGGGAAAAGGTAGACTCGGCGCCAGGGGTGGCCAAGAACGGAGAACCATTGGGCGAAAACTGGGAAGGAATCATAGGTTTCTTCCATCCTTTCTGGTAAAGAACCACAAATGCTTCTATCAGTGATCCGTTACTGACTAGAATCATAGTAACGCTGGAGGAGGTGGAGAGCGTGTGCTCTGGGCTGCTGTGAAAGCAACCCAGGAGCGATGGCCAAAGGTTGGTGTTTGTTGTTGAAATTTCGCGCTACTTTGGATTCTAACGTTAATACAGGCCACATGTGTTATATACACCGGTGACCATGAAGTCACCAAAACTGCCATGGTGGAAAGGGTCGAGGTTAGTGGTTTCCAGAATGATAAAGCTACCTACATAAGCACAAACTGATAAACGGGGATGTCCCAGACTCGATTCAATATCCGTCTCCATGCACCAACGGTGGTATTATTATATCTTTCCACGCGGAAATATGTTCTCAGCAGCATGTACCCGCATATGACACTTCTTGGACAGTCACTCGGGTCTTTGATTGTGGCAGTGGACGCATTCAATCTTCTTGTTCCTGACATCTATGTCGACACAATGGGCTATGCATTTACGATTGCCCTATCCAAATATTTATTTCCCTTGGTTCCGACGGGGGCATATGTGCACTACCCTACCATCTCCACTGACATGCTGGAGTCTCTTGACGACGGAACTGGGGTCAAGGGATTGAATTCTGGTGCTGGTGCTGGATGGAAAGGTGTCGCAAAGAAAAGGTACTGGAGGCTATTCGCTAGACTGTACGGCTGGATTGGCAGCAAGGTCGATGTGGTCATGACCAACTCGTCATGGACCTCGGCCCATATTGATTCTCTCTGGGGGCCTTCACGGAAAAACCTAGAGCACGAAAAGGCCACCGTCGTGTTCCCGCCAACCGCCGTTTCCGAATTACAATCTTCAATCGAAGTGAACAGCACAACAGAGTCAAATCGAGAGCCAAGCATTCTGTACATTGCACAATTCCGGCCGGAGAAGAACCACTCGTTAGTGCTCCGTGCATTCGCTCAGTTCCTCAACGAGAGACGCAAGGACCCTGCAAACGCATCACTACCAACTCCCAAGCTCATTCTCATTGGGTCCGTCAGACATTCCAGTCCTGACGAGACACACATCTACAATCTACGTCTCCTGGCACATGAATTGCACATCCGAGAACAAACCGAGTTCATATGCGACGCCAGCTGGCCGACAATCCTCTCACACTTGGGCACGTCCTCCATTGGCACCAACGCCATGTGGAACGAGCATTTCGGCATTGGCGTTGTTGAGTACCAAGCCGCCGGACTGATCAGCGTAGTCCATGACTCGGGCGGCCCGCGCGAAGACATCGTGATCGACATGGGCGACGGCGCAACGGGCTTCCGCGCCACGACCGAAGACGAATTCGCCGCCGCCTTCGAGGCTGCACTGGCCCTTCCTCAGGAAGAAAAAGTCGCCATGCGTCTACGTGCGCAAAAGTCTGCGTTGCGTTTTACAGAGGAAGAGTTTGGACGCAAATGGATCATTGCGCTTGAGAAGTTGGTTTCTCAGCAACGCCGGCTAACGAAGTCGGCGCAGATGTAAAGAACTCTTGTTTTTTGCTCTCGCGTTGAATAGATAGTATTTATCGAATTCGAATGTTGTCAAGTGTATTTATATCCTTTTGCTTTTTTTTTGGTTTGTTTGTTTTTAAATTCCCATCTCTGCGTTTAGATTTTTTGTACAGATGAATAATATCGAGTTCCGTGAGGAATGTTTTTGATATTAATGATTTTCCCTACATTGAAAGAAATACCACACTCGACGTTATACCTGTTCAATAGACGGCTTTTGATTTGATTTAGTCGATGGAGATCTTTATGATTTTGTTTGTTTCAACACAATATTGAACATTTGAACCTTCCAAAAAAACTCACTCCAGTCTATAAGAAAAAACCAACTAGATTAATGGATATATGGCTCTCGTTAGTGTATATAAACAATAAACAATAGTCTATTCAGAGTTGAAAAAAAAAGAGACGATAAATTCAACAGTCCATTTTATAAACCAAGAAAGAAGAAAAACATCAATCCCCGGGTATAATCATGAGGGGGTATTTGTTGTAGAACAACCAAGCAAATATAACAAAAAAAGTAATGTCATCACAGATCATGCAAAGCCGTGAGTGAGTAGGAAGGTTCCTTGCTCACACATATGAGTGTACCCTTTCAAATCCGTGTAAACAAAAAAATAATCAGACAAAATGATCAGATCCTGTTGAACTTATTAAGCGTTCAATCTCATTTTCCCAAGCCGTACCTGACACGCCATTCCGTTCTATAAAATTCCTAACCAAAAGAAAGAGCATTGAAAAGCAAGAAGCTAAAAGAGATCTACTACTGAATAAGTAGATTATTGATTCCATTCCTGGCCAGTAAAATTGGGATTTGCCGGGTTCATGCCAAAGTTCTGGGCTCCAGGATTGTTGATGCCGTACATGGGCCCGGCAGCATTGTAGTTACCGCCGAGATCATCATCGTCGAATCCGAATTCCCCGCCTGAACTGGCATCAAAACTGCTCCGGCCACTTATATCGTTAGGATCTTCTCCCGTTGTTGCAATTTGATCCCATTGCAAGGTCTGCAAAGCCGGGTATTGAGCGAGCAATGCTGCAGGAAGCGTGAAGCCGCCACCGGGCTGGTTGTCCAAACCGGGAATTATCATGGGCTGCTGCACTGCTTGTAGGTGTCCGGCTTGCTGGTGCTGCTGTTGCTCTATCATGTTTCTATTCCTCTCGTCTGCTTCTTCGTCTAGTAGTGGCTTGATACAAATTCGACCAGCCTCGGACCGGAAATGACGGCCCAAAGCGTCTGCACGGGCAAAGCGCCGCCCACAGCCCCATTGGCCGCCCCGGGACAGTTCACCACGACAGACGAATTTCTTCTCGCCAGAGTGTAGACCTTCGTGTCTCTTCCGGTCGTGCTGTCGCGCAAAGGCTTTCCCACACACCGTACAAACGAACGGCCGCTCATCCGTGTGGGTTCGGAGATGGGAGCGCAAGTTATACGCGCGAGTAAAACGTTTAGGACAGAGATTGCACTGAAATGTGGCTGGGTGCTTTTGTGTCCGCTTTGACTCGTTCGGTGACGCTCCGGATCGCTGAGGATCGGCCAGATCAAGGATATAATTGCGGCTTTCAATAGACGAAGTCGATAGTCTGCGGCCATTACCTTTGGATGATGGCGATGCATCCCTCGACGCAGGATTACTACGTGACCCACCACCAATGGAATCAAAAGGTGATAGGGAGCGTGGGGCTGAGCCTACGGCCGGGTCCATACTGCTGGTGGACGAAACAGACGAAGAGTGTGGACGATTGACTGCAGGAGGACGACCGAATGGATCGGACTTACTTCTTCCACGAGAGCCTTGTTTATATAGATCAGCAAGGGCTATGACAATATGTTAAAAAGAAACTTACGAGACGGCGGCGAGAGTCCATCAAAATCAGCGTCGTTCCCGGGTCCAAAACTTGGCATTCTAGAGGGGGGAGCGAATTCCACATTGATAGCCGGCGGCGGCGCCATGTTGCTCAGTTGGGAATCCGTAACGTGCAGATCTGGTGCCTGCATGACACCTTCATTGGAACCTTGGTAGATGTCATTGGGCATAGCGGGAAACTGAGTAGTGTTTTGCTGGCTAGCCAGATACAATCCATCATTGCCAATGTCCTGCGAAGAAAGCTGTGGTGAGACGTAGGGACTATGACCAGGGCTCAGCCCTTGTTGTTGCTGTTGCTGTTGCTGCTGCTCCGAGAGTGTAAAGGCCTCGATTCCTAGGGCATTTTCGTATAGAACCGGGTCATTTTGAGCCACCAGTGAAGGAGACGTGCCGTCAACGGTCTCAAAGGATTCCTGATGGCCGGTATAAGGAGAATGGTGGGAGACCGAAGAGACATCCGAATGCTCGGACGGGGCACGACGATGACCTTGAAAAGCTGGGTTTCCCAACATTCCTTGCCAATCGGCCTGGGGTTGATTCGTCATAAAAGCGGCGCTGACTGGATCCAATGAAGTATGGCGAGAATGTTGTGGTGAATAAAACGAGGGGGGAGACGTGTGGCTATTCCCGGGCGAAGAGTGGTGCTCCGGAGCCAGCAAGTGAGGAGATCCCATCTGACCCGTGATGTCGCCTGTATTCATCAATTGGTTTCCCTGTTGAGACTGTTGCGACTGCAGCAGAGAAGGGTCGTAGTTGGTGGCCACTCCGGTAGCGTCTGTCGGGTACTGCGTAAAGTCAAAATCGGTCGGGTTCGAGTGCAACAAATTCGAAAAATTCTCATCTTGATGACCCGACGACTGTTCGAGCTGGTTGCTAAAACTGGCAGCAAAGGATGGCGAATACTGTTGGGTTTGCGCAAAAGCATTGTCAGAGTGGGGGGACGGATGTTGTTGTGCGGTCAGATAGGACTGGTTTACGGCATAGGCATCGGCGCCTCCAGTTGAATCTGGCATTGCGGCTGTGTATGAAACGTCCGGAAAAGCGCCAGCTGTGGAGGCCATGGTAGCAGGGTCGAGCGACAGGCCTGGAGTCGAAGAGATGCCAGCTAGGTCCTGGTAAGGCGCGTGCGGTGAGGGGCTGACAGTGCGACTCTTGACGCCCGCGGATGGAGACCGACCGCGATTCGAAAATTGGCCATGGGCGTCCATGGCGAATGGTCAGCAGCAGCTGTCAGGAACGAGCAAGAGATTCGCGACAGTGGAGGCGAGGCTGCAAAGGTGAGGTGCCCTGGAATGATGCCAGCCAACGCAGAACGCGAGAGACGCTGTATGGAGCGCGTTCGGGCCCGACGGCGGACGATAAGAGGGGCGAGGCCGAGCACGTGTGGTGGTTCTCCGAGGCCGGTTCAACTTCAAGTAAAGGATCGGGTGGACGAGCGGGCTAGCTGTCGGAGGAGAGGCGAAGCAGAAAGATGACTTTCTGGCCTGGGAAGACAGGTGTCGAACCGAGAGGGTGGCAAAGAGAGACACAGAGAGAGAGAGAGGGGCGAGGGGAGAGCGCAGACCGAGTGCGCCTTGCGGTCAGCCTAGCCTATACTAACACTCTAACTAGGCAGGTCGTAACTTGGGACTATCAGCCGCACCGACGCTGCGCCGTTGCAGCGATGATTTGGGCCAAAGAGTCGCGCGGAGAGATGGAAGGTTGAGGTTCAGTGATGCACAAGGACGGGGGAGTTGGCAGTCGCTGTCGTCGAGGGAAAGTGCGGCCTTGGCGGTGTCGTCGGCGGGGAAGGCTTGATTTGACTCTCGACTCTCCACACGCGCCTTCAACAACATCAGATGCACTCAGCACTTGAGATGTACAGCAGGGGACGCCGGTTATAAGTGCACAATGCCACCCCCGGTCAGCACGAGGGGGCGTGTCAATTTCTATTATTATTTCCCTCAGTCGCAACAACACAGAGCATCATCATCACACATGGTCATGGCTCCATGTCCAGACCTCTTGGTTATTGCGGGCACGAATGTGTCATCGGCAGCCAGCTGAACAACCCAATAATCATTGCCTAGATGGGGCAAGCAGCAAACCAGGATTTGGGGAGCTAGCTACGTGTGACGACCGCCTGGCTATGCGTCTCAATCGGACAAGAAAGAACAACCTTAGCGTGAACGTCGGGGACTTGCCAAGTTGACGCTAGAAGACATCTCAAACAGTGGTCGGCAATCGTCACCACAAATCATGGAGGACGATCCCCCAAAGCCAGCGAGGCTCAGCAGGGGACCTGCGCAATGCTACGGCTTCTTCTAGACTACAACATGTTGTCATTGGACCGGTCTTTGGATAGGACCAAATCAGGTATCCATTCGTGGTCTTGGGCATGCAACCTCGAATATTAATAATAATTTACTTTATGCGTGACGTACAAATGCAGTTGAGTTTGTCCCAAGCTACTACGGAGAGGAGGTAACAACTTATTAGCAATTTATATCTACGTAGTTGTGCTTAGGCTATACCCCCATATATTCAAAAAGGGCAATTAACAGCAATTAACACCATTCTATACATTTTCAGGCTCTATTATTTGATATCTATAATTATAAAATCTATATATACTCCATGCAGCAGCAGCAATTAATATTGCTGCCTAAGGCCAGTGAGGTCCAGATCCACGACCGATGTGAAGCTTACTCTTAGCTGTAACTGACTTTCTTTCTTGTTGTATAGGTTAATTAATTATAGCATACAGTATTAATCTAAATTTAGCTAGCCTAATTATTTGTCACCAATATATGCGTGGCTTAGCGAGTGTTTCTAGCCTTCTAGTCCGCTTTTCTGTTGCTCAGCCACAAGCCAGCAAGAAGCATTCGCGTTGCACTGCCATCTTCTACACTGCTGCCCCAATCAAAATTCCTGGATAAGATCCTCTTTTTTTTTTGATACGTAGTATTACTTGCTTTTTTTCTTCTCAAGTGCGTTTCACCATCTTGCTGTGACCGTGATCGACCGAATCCTTGCAACTCCAAACACGATCGATATACTTGGAGAAGTCGGCTTTACTAGCTTTCAACCCAATTCCAAGACGAAACAATCCCAATCTCAGTTAAATGGCCTGGATAGGTCCTACCTGCCGACTCTACGCCGAGAACGAGCCTATTCACACCAAATTGTTCCATATAGAGAATTCAGCTTAAAGTAAGAACATGCTTAGCTTTAAAATTAATATCATCCACATAAGCAGGTGCAAGGCAACGGCTCTAGGTGTGGGTTGCACGTAAAAGGAAGTAATATCAGTTGATGATTGGGTAGATCGAGACCTACTGGTGGTCATACTGGAAAGGAAACATCTATAATACCAGCTTTACTGAGGCAACAGTTTCCGCTCTTGCGCATATAGTGGATAAAATTACCCGACGCATCGCCTTATAAAAGTTCTCTCGTCTCTCTATTTTGAACCCGCGCAGTCCTAATACTAATTTTCCGCTTTCCCGTCCACCTTCGTTGCCAAGCCGCTAAAGTTTAGTACCTCAGAAAGCCGAAACCAAAATTCGCCCTTTTTGCGTCGTATACACTCTTTTTTTTTTAAAAAAAAAAAGAAAAAAAATTGGTCCAGAGACCCTGGGAAACATAGAGCATGTAAAAAAGAAAAAAAAAAAGGACATGATCGATATGTGATTTGAACACATAACTAGATGATATGTTAGCGATAGAACTAATCCGTTGTTGGATGAAGTGGTCTTACCCTTCAGGAGGCTCCAGAATGATTCTGTGGTGAATTTGCACTGGAATCTGACGCGCTACCGTTGCGCCAATCGACCTTGTTGATATACACTCGCATTAAAGTGACATCTAAGCTCTTCAAAAAGTTGGGATAATTTAATTTTCTACTCTATTACTGAGGTGCTAGAACCTCCCTCAGTGCATAATTCTTCCTTTTTTGTATTATTAACGCAAAACCGAGCCCTCTAGGTGTATACATCTTCCCGAATTACTTCCCGAGTACGACCTGAATGATCAGTTACAGTAGTTTTCTTGCAATACCATCGGCGCGGGGAGTTCTTAGTGTCTTCCAAAAGAGAAACCTTCTAGATGGTCCACCAATGAGTTCATGTTGAAAACTTTTCGTTCTCCCTCTGTCCATATCCAGCAGTGAAATGGTGGGTTCACCTTATGGCTGCGAATAGAGACCCCTAAACGGCTTGCAGAATCTGTTGGCAATGCCCCGACAGCATACATATATGGCCTACACAGCCACATTTCGGTCAGAGTTTGCATACGCATTCTTGATATTTCTCCTTGAAGCATGTGCGAGGCATATTGGCGTGTTCAAATATGCTTTGCGTCAGGAAGACCTGCTGTGAAAATATAACATTTGGTATATTTTCTAGACCTTGTTCTTCGCTGGTGAAGACTCAAGCAGTGAACGGTCGAGTGTCATTGTATCGACAACACTCGCATGTCGTTGGAAAATAATTCTTCCATAAAGAGGATGGTAATGAAATTGTTTTATATCTGCCTAGGACTAAAGAGATGGATAGATCCATGATTGGTGTTGATCAGTCTGTAGGATATATAAAGATGTGTTGAAGGAATATGTAGCGGAAGAATGGAGGGGAAATACACTTGTATTCATGGGCACAGGCATGGCAAGAAAATCCTTGACAATGACCGGAAACTTCCAGCAAGTTTTTCATCAAGACAAAGGACATTGACCGAGCGTCACCGGTGTGGCGGTGGACGGTGGTTGATGGTCGGTGGACCAGGGCGGTCCCATATATGGTTTGTTATGCGTTTTTTGCTACCGCCTACGTCTTCTTTTTTGCGTAACCAGTTCTTTGTTCCTTCCTCTTGTTTCCTTTACGTATTCTCTCCTTTATTTTTATATCGTGACGTAAAGCGTACTTGAACATGCCAATAACATCTTGAGAGGTAGAAAAGTCTATCAATATATTACTGAATCCTTTCAGAGCCCCAAAGTGCAAACGCGGTGTACTTGGAGCTGTGAGGTGAACGAATATTATTATCAATCGTTTAACTATTGGATGGCTCACTAAAGACTCGCGCTGTCAATACATGTAGGCATTGATCAATTGGTTTTAGAAAAATAATATTGTGTTGCTGGTACAACCAACTGACCAATCGGTGCATCCGTCAACGCACCTACGAATCCAAATATACAAGTACTCATATCAATTGATAGTAGAATCATGACGCAGTCTATATTCCAACGATAGTAAAAATACTCTACATCAACTGAGCAAATAACAAGCACAGTCTTCAAAAACGGTTCTCCTCCTCCAACCTTTTCCTCTCCCATTCAATGCTGAAACGAAACTCGTTCACCTGGATTGTTGGCCAGGCGAAAAAAAAAGAGTATAAAATGCGATATATCCACATCGCGCAATATGTACAAGAACAATTAAAGAGAAAAAAGAGAAATCAAAAGAAGAAGAAGAAGAAAAAAAAGAACGCCGTCAATGCGAGAACACACCCGTCAATCCACAAGTTTTGCCCCAAAAACCCAAGAAAACAAGAGAATAATAGCATACAACGAGATTGTGCCAACCTCATTGAAACATGTCCATCATATGCTGCATGGAACATGTCATTATCGTACTGTACATTTTGGCACACAGAGAGGAGACATGGAGACATTTGCTCCAACGGTAGCCCAGAGTCCAGCATGCGAAAATAAATCGTTTTAACATCGTCGAAAAGTGGAATTTGTACTCCAGGTCGTCGTAAGAATAGGAAAATAAAAGTCATCAAACCCATTAAAAAGTCAACAAGGCTAACTGAGTAATGTCCATATATATGTGTATATATAGACATGAGGCGCCAAGGAAAAAGTCAAGGTACATATCGCACTATCAAGCTTTTGCTTTCTTTTTGCCAAAAACGATGCCTTCGTCTTCGGAATCACCATCTTCGTCATCGCAGTCGTAGCGATATTCTTCATCGTCTGCTGGCCGATGTTGCCGAAAATTCCGAGCTGTAATCGTGTCACCGGTCCTCAGGATGGGAGATACATATGCCGCAGGGCCAATTTCTTTTTCTCGCTCTGTCATATGGATATGAAACCCATCATTGGAAAGAGACGAAGCCACCGAAACAACAGAAGGTATGCTGGGATGCGAAGCACTGCGAGAAGTTTCACTTGCACCATCGTCCACCGAGGTAGTTGACATTGTTGCCGCTGACGGCGGCGAAGTCATTATAATACCTCCACTCGTAACGTTATGAGTGGAATCAGCTGGGCTAACCTGGCTGGAGCCCCCGTCCTCGTTCTCATGCGAGTGGGAGTATTCGTCTCTTTGGCGTAACAGGGCTTCTTTGGCAAGGTGAAAATAATCGGTGTCGGCTTCAAGCCCCATCTGTTCTGACCGGTTGCGACGGTGCCCCGATGAGGGCGAGAACCCGGTGGTGTTTTCATCTTGGCTGCGAGGTCGACCGTCCTCTTTCCAACGATTAGGAGCCACAACATGGCCCGTGGCCGAGGCTGCGTTCCATGCCAAACTAGGCTCTGAATGAGCATCGCCCTCAGCCACAGTTCGATCGGTTGATCGACATCGTTCTAATGGCTGTTGTTCTTCATCGCTACTTCCCTTTGATAGTCGATTGACGGCTCCCGAGAAGAGACCGCTAACATCAGGTGAGCTAGAGTGGGCGATTTCTTGCGAGGTTTCGGCAAGGGTTGGGAATCTTCGGTCTGGCGATGCTGGTCTCACGGTCCTTGTGGAAGCAGCACTTGACATCGATGATGGGAACCGTCCAGGAAGACGGGGTCGAGGCGTGGTTTGATGGGTTGCAGATAATGATGAAGAAGACGTGTTATGCATGTCTTGGAAATATGAATTTCGATCAGGTGTATCAGGTGTATCGTCGGGACTGGCAATCACACTCTGAGATAGTGGATGTTCGGATTCTCTTGCGGTCCGTAGGGGCCGGTGGTGGTCTTCGTCTCCTCGTAAACTGGCTCGACGGCCACTGATCCGATCTCTTGAAGAGACGTGCGATTCTGCGCTGGTTCCTGCAGCGCTTGCAGTGCGCTTAGGGTGCCCACGGCGAGAACCTACAATGTATCCCGACCACTTGGCCATTTGCGATCGGACACGATCGACGAAGGGAACTTTGCTGACGGCGCTCGTGACTTCTTCGTTTGATACTTCAATTCGATTGCCCCTGCTCTGCGGGTCAGTCTTTTGGACCCAGTCAATTGGGTCTTCTTGTAAGTCTTCAAGGACCCAGTCGTGGGTCTTTATTTCTTTGATCGTGATGCGTTTTTGAGGATCCTTGTTCAGAAGACGCCGCAAAAGGTCCACTAGCTTTTCATCAATGTCCTCGTACACAAACTCATCGTCAAGGCGCTTGTTGCTGTTCATTACCGGCGGTACCGACGAACGCTGGTCGTGATTGGTCCTGACTAGGTCGACTTCAACGGGTTTGAGGCGTTTGCTAGGAATGAATAACTCGTTTTTCCCGATTGATTGAAAGAGATTGAATTCGTCGTCCGAGACAAACGGTAATCGGCCGAAAATCATACCGTAAAGTGTAACCCCGAGGGACCAAATGTCGATAGCGCCGGTAATTTTAGGTCCTTTGCCATTGACATCGACATAGTCATCACCACTGTAGCATAACTCTGGGGCGTAAAAGGCAGGCGTGCCGACAGTCTTGGACAATTCACCACGGGCATCGTCCAGTTCAGTCGCATCGGTCTCGGTCACCTGTTCTTCGTCTTCGTCCCGAATTGGTCGCCCGAGGTAGGACACGCCGAAATCAGAAATTTTGACCTGTCCTTTGGATGTGACAAGCAGGTTTGCGGGTTTGATATCGCGATGTATAATTCCCTGGTAATGTAAATACTCCAAACCCAAGACGGCATCACGAAAAGCGTTGCGGGCTTCCTCGATGGTTAGGCAGGGCACATATGTCATATCGTCATCGTCGTTGAGGAAGTCGGCTTCCGACGAGGTATAACCGAACAAGCTCGACGCTGTGCTGTACCGGCGTTCAAAGGAGTAGTCCGAGGCATACGCTCCATACATACTTCCTTCAACGGCAGCCAGATTGGCATCACGCATATGACGATCAAATTCGGAGCCGGAGCTAGCGTACGACTGACTTGGAGAAACGTGACTGTCAGGGGCCTCGTGGAAGGGAAAATTGCGACTGAGAGATCGTGCCAATGACAATTCTGGGCCAAGCTCATCATCGGATTCTCCGCCATGTTCCAAACTCCAGGCGGGAACTTGCTGTTGGCTGCTGCTCTGAGTTTGCGCGCGGCGTCTTTCACGGATTGTTTCCCTGAAACGCCGTTGGGCCTGGAGGCTGCGGACCATCTGTTGACCTTCTTCCTCGAAAAGGGCCGAGTCGGAATAGCCATTCTTCTCTCGTTCTAGGCGAAGTTTATCAACGTGGATGATTTCTTTGACACCCTTTTTGCGCCACTTGATCTCTCCATGTTCGACGAACTCCAAAACAATGTAAACCTTTTGGCGGTTTGGGTCGTCAATCACTTCTAGCAAACTGACGACATTCGGATGACGGGCTTTCTTGAGAATGGCCACCTCTTTTTTGACTTTGTCTTCGGGGTTTCCCAGTTTTCCCAAGCGACGGCGTTTGGAATAGCGCTGAACAATCTTGATAGCGACAGGTTGTTTGGTGGGCAAATGGCGGCCAAGCTTGACCTTGCCGTGCTCTCCACGCCCAATCTCTTCAAGAACCTCGTAGTCATTGATAAGCTTATTTCCGGTCTGGAGATCGCGCTCGACTTCGGCGGTATGGGTTCTGATCACGGAAAAAGTTAGTATGGAAAGCGTAGTGCAGTATGTCAGAGTCATTAAAGCTCACTCTTTTGGGGGTTGAAGGTGTGTTGGGTGTAGAGCAGGACTGAAGGAAAAGGCTTCGTCGTCAGAGCCGACTGAAGGAGAAGTGCGGGCACTTCGACCTGCAAATAGTCCTGGACTCGAGATGGGTGTGTTATCCGCTGTTCGAGTACCGAACGACAGGGAATGATCGTGTTGTCGGGTGTATTCTACGTGTGAAGGATATGAACTTCGACCACGTAGAAACGGTTTATATGGAGGCGGATAGACTTGATGTTGGAGGACGGCGTACGATTGATCGGGATATACGGGCAGGTCGGCCGAAGTATTAATGGATTGGGTCGTCGGCGCAAGCGGGCGTTGGTTGTGCTCCAGCTGCTGAGACAGTCGCCGTGCAAAAGGAGAGGAGGAGTAGTGGTCAAACCTGTTCACGCCATCGGTGACTGAATCCTCGTTCAAGGCCTGCAGAGAACTCGATGAGGTTTTGGTCGAGGAAGCCCTCGAGTGACTGGATGAGTGGGGGATAAAAGGAAATGGGTGATGAGTTGAATGTGAGTCGTTTTTCAGAGCGGATAGTTTTGACGTGTGTTTGGATGCCAGCATCCGATTTGCAAAGGATAGACTCGACTCGGATGTGTCGCTAGCTTTCACGGGAGCATCGGCAGTAGAAGGTAGAGGCGGCGGAGTGCCAGAGTCGGGGCGAAGAGGAGCATCTGATCGCTCGATGTCTTCCAGGCCAGCCTTGGACGAGCGCCGCTCAAACAACCCCATTGCGAACAGATGCTATCGACAGTTTCTGTTCCGCGACCGGCACATTTCTCCCAACTTTGAGACAAGCTTAGGGCGCACCGACTCGGTGTTTGTAGGAGATCGCTTCCGAATCACCAGGAAAGGATGCCCTCATTCCTTTGAAAGAGAGGGCACACACGACAGACGCATCCAAGGGCAGAAATTATATACCAGACGAGGCTGAACGGTTCTCTGTCGGTCTTTGCGGCGGCGCAAATGGTGGCGGGAGGACGGAGGCGAGGCGAGATGGAAAAGCGGTTTGCGGAAGAAAACAAAGCGAGGACGTCTGATCGAGGTATTAAGTATTGTACAGAGTCAGAGGACGGACGAAAGGCGACATGGCCTTCTTGCGGACGGGGTCGGCGCAAGCTCGTAGAGGAGGCGCTGGAAGGGCCGGCTCTCGGGCGGGAGAGGGGAGGAGGATGTAGATGTCGGAAAATCACTGGCACACAGGAGGGACACGAGCAATCGGCACACGAGGCCGGTGGGTGATGAATGTACAATAATGAAAGGAGGAAGCGTTGCAGGTGGAGAGGATATTGCAGCGAGGTTGGCGGGAGGGAGAAGCAGGTCGCACTGATGAAATGAGGAAGAGGCGGGTGGAGGGGCGGCGGGTATTGGCACAAGCAGCAGCAGCAAAAAGCGCATACACTTTGCAGGCTAGCCAGGCTAGGTGAGAGTTAAGGAGCTCCGTTATTAATTATTTTACTACGTGCTGTTCTTATTGACTCGCAACTAAGTTGGCTACTACTGGCACCGTTGTTCAGCAGCACAACTGCTACGACTCAAACCAGCTAACTCAGAGGCTAAGGCCGCAGGAGGACTCAGCAGCAGCGATTCGGATGATGATGAGTGGCCACCTGCACAGGGCCACCGGGCTACACTTGGGCGAGTGTGACAGGGCCTAGGAAAACTTAGCTCCGGATAGCGGTGGTCTGTGAGCGCTGAGCGGCGTCGTGCATGTCAGGGAGTCGTGCGCATGCCTCTGGATACATTTACGCAAGAGGCAGCAAACAAGCCTTTGAGCGGGTAAACCGGATGATGCTGTGGTGGTGCTGGTGGTGCTGTGCTGCTGGTTGCACCAGAGAGAATAACCTGCTGGGTGGACTCGACGATGACGCAGAGCCACGGAACCCGGCCTGAGGCATCAGCTGGAACAGCAATACGTACTGTAAGTCTGTAATATATGTGTACTGGCTGCGTAAATTACATGAATGATATAATCCTCGACTGAGTAAGCTTGGCAAGTGGGCTCGGGCCTGCACGAGCTGACTGGCCGAGCACTGGGAAAACTGGGGCCCTCGCAGGGTTTGGCGCGCCCCGCTAAGACCTGATAGGCTCGGCAGCGTTGGCAGGGCCCATTCGCCCCGCCCAGAGCTCCCTGGCCAGTCACAGACGGCCAGCGTCGCCGAGCTGGCCAGTGATCGCTTGGCGGCCCCACAGGCCGCACGGATCAGGCCGCTGATTCGTGGCAGCCTGAGCGGGTCAATCTCCTCCCGGATTTGGGCTCTGTGTCGCTTGGACAAAGGAGAGCAATCATCGCAAGAGATCAACTCTCGACAACCGTGCGAATAAGAAGTCCTAGCAAGGTGCCCCGCAAGACAGCATGTCTTGTCCATGAATGTTGGACCTAGCGCTGTCCGGGATGACGAGTCGTGCGACCATTCAACTCTACAGAGATCCGCTGTGGACGCTAATTTCTTCGGCAGGAACCAGCGTCAACGCGATGCAGATAACCCAGACCAAGCCAACAACAGGCCATCGTTTGCTGCAAGCCAAGATGGAGGAGTATGTTGATTATTATTGAAGGGACAGCACACTGCACTGAGCAGCATATTTTGCCTCGAAACGGAATTGACTCGTCGCTCAGCGGGTTCGTGTGGCGAATCACTGCCTGCATGGCGATAATTTTTTGTAGAGTCAACGACGTATCACGACGCTTGGTTAGTCCTGTCCTTATGCACGTACGTACAAAACGACGAGGGCTAGTTTCGCTCCAACGCAAGCTAGTGCTGTATAAACTTTGACAGACTGGCCGCCAACGATCGCCGATCGATGGAGGCCAAACGACAACCGCTCCTCGATTGGCCGGTCTCGTCGACTCAACAAATGCAGGCTACAATTGGTGGAACGTCAATCATGATGATGATAGTCATGGTGATGATAATACTGTTGTGAGGCATTTCCATATCAGTCCGAGGTCAAAAGTCACTGGTATGGGTTGCCAACATTGGCAAACATTGGCAAATACCATTGCCAAGGAAGCCCAGCCTCAACAGTTCTTGGCCTGTTGGCTGTTGTTTTCGTCGCGACGTGGCCTATCTCATATATTTTCCTAAACCGAAAAATAAGAGTTGATCGTTTTGGAGGGACGGGACGCCAAACTCTCAGGCTCGGACACTTTTCCGATACTGCAGGGCCAGGGTCAGGTATACAAGACATGGGTCCGATGGCATGCTATGTTGTCAGTGCCGTATGCTTGCACACACCTGATTGGGCGTTGAGCTGCTAAGAAAAAAGGTGGAAGCACATTATGATGAAGATGTCATCATCGGCTGTTGCTATTCTCGCCACACTCGCAGTATGGTTATTCATTTAGCGTTAATATTTAATTTAGGCCTCTGGAGTCGTGAGAGCCCAATAACCGCTGCCAATTAAGCGACACTCGCACCAGGCCGCATTGGGCCATGCTCCATCGTTCAACACGAAGCTAAATCGGCCCCGTGCAATCGCGCTAAGCCGCATTGGGTTTTGCATGCAGCAGATGCCGTCAGACTACGACTCACTAATTACATATTGTCGGGGCATTTCGAGTCTGTCTTAGAGCAATAATAATAACATCTTGTTATTGAGCGTTATTTGATTAGATGCACATGCGTTAGGCATCACATTGAGGTGGCCGTTGAGCGGGCGAAATACAACAAATATATGTGGATCGCTTGGTGACGTTTATCATGTACGCCGCAAAGAATAGTCCGCCTGCTATACGATGGCCGTTAGTAGTATTATAGTAACATGCATACGAACCAGATGAATATTCAAGGCAATCATGGCGATTGGCCGCTGTGGCATTTCTTGATAGCCCGTCTTTCAATCTATCAAGTATTATATTAAATTATATCAATTATATACGAGATCAGAAGCACTCGGGTCTCCGACCGAAGAATCGCCGACTATTATACTAGGCCACACTTGTACTAGCGTGTAATGAGCGTGACATCCGCCAATGACGGCGCTGCATCCCTGCGTGTCAGCCCATTGGCTGGCTGCCTGGCCCTTGCAGGCTGGTGCAAGTAACACCATGCAATGCACCTTTTTTTTTTTTTTCTATTTCTCTTTCTTAAGTCCTCGACTTTGCTTCACTCTTGGTGTAACAAACAGCACGATTCTATTCGACAGGTGCAGGTCAGGTAGCACATACTACTACTACTACTACTACTGCTACTACTACTCGTACATACATAGTACATACATACTCGAAAAATTGGAAGATAAATTTGAATGGAGTATTACTACCCACATACATACGACTTCCTTGTACCCCGTATTGATAGAAGTTGCTTAAAAAATACCAAAAAAAAGCACATCTGCATGCGCCCCACTGTTGTATAGTTGGGTAGAATCATACTTCTCACGACAGGGATCTGGACCTGGCCGAAAGACACTTGCGTGTACAACACTGCAATAGAAAATTCTCTTTTTTTTTTTTCACTCTTAGCTCCCGTCAGTGCGGTTGGACTATTTGCCATTGGGGTTACAATTCCTGCAAGTCGCCTTCGATTATTGATGGTTTTTTGAGTTCGATGGCTTGTCACGTGAGTATATGTGGTTTTGAGTGAATTAAATCTAGGCCTTGCACTTGCCACTTAGGAAATACACAGTACGTATCACTCCGGTCCGTACTCACCGATATTACCACTCGTCTATCAATAGATCCGAATTCGCTGCTAGCTCCCTGGCCGTTTTGGGTCTTCAGACTAACTGTTAGTAAAGCCGATCAGTTAACAATCTGTGAGACTTGGCAACGTCTAGACCTCCAAACGCAGAATTAGTATGAATTAATAAATTTGATATCAATAATTGATCAATCGATATAAATTGTGTGTCTTTTTTGTGATTTACATATGTGTATTCATCATGCATGACCTCAGGTATAGGCAGCAATCAATTATTATACTGCCTGTTTCGAAACACCCATAACGTCGCAAATCAGTGTTGCTCTGGACCGGTCATCACTGCTCCAAACAGTTAATTATTGGAGTCAATGGCTTCATCGAACCTATCCAGATGACATCCGAAACGCTGTGGCAGTGTATATTCCCCCCGTGGGCCGTGTTGCAGCCAATCACGTGTGGGGGCGTACCCCGTTGCCGCGACAACGTTGTTGACAAGTCTTCCCCGCCGCCCACTGCGAGCGCTCCATCCACTCCATGTGCCAATGGCAGCCCACGTTTACGTGGATAAGCACGAGATCGCTGCGACTATCAAATCAGGGCTATGGGGTCACCTCGAATCGCACCGTGCCGATTGGGCACTGCGTGCGCGGTGGATATTCCCATCACCATGGTGAGGCCAGACCACCGTCACTGTTTATCGGCGTGACCAGCCATAGTTTTGCCTGTGTCTGGTCTTTTCTTCTGTGCTGGATGCTGTGCTGTCAACTGTCAAGCATGCTGGACGAGCCTCGAAATCATCATTCTGCACCGGTTTAAAGTCGTTGTATGACGTCTCAGCAAATACAGCATCAAAAAGGGTTATATGTGCACGATAAGCAGCTTTCAACCCAGGAGCACTCTCTAGAGTGTATGGTACCCCTCGGGGGCCACAGACCTCCAAGAAGACGCAGCAAGCGCAATACGAACAACTTAACTTCTATCCACGATGCCGTCTAGCATCTCGTTCGGCCATCACGGCTTGTTGCTGTGCAACTTGTTCGCTGCCGCCGCATACGCAACACTCCCTTATACACCTTCCTACATTTTTCCCACCAACCGACAAAATAGCACCCTCGCCTACGTGCTCCAACCGAACACGGATCAGAATAGTATCGAGTTTCTCTCTTTGGACCTATCCTCTGTCGACTCTGACGGTCCCCAGTCTACCGTTCTCTTCAGCAGCGTTCCCTTTGCCGAAAATGACGGGCCTTTTATCCCCATTTTGGACACAGATGGAGTTATCAATGTCATCCAAGGCAACTGTCAGGGATCGCAAGGTACGCCACTGGTGTGGACATTTCATGCCGACCAAGACAGTCACAGCGGGAACGGGACATGGAAGTCGTTACCGGCGACAAACGGGTCCGACTTGGGATACCTTGCAAGTGGCTTTGCATTTGCATCATCGAATGACACATCGGCCGAGTTATACACATTTGGAGGCATGTGCTCGTCTGCCGACAGCACCTCAGCAAACTGGGTCTCGGCTGCCAACTACTCACAAACGATGACACTACTTGCTCCAGACAACTCCTCTCAGCCTTCAAACTATGGCATCAAAGACATTACATCGACCGATCCACCTGTTGCAGAAGCCGGATATACCATCACGGAGCTTCAGCAAACCAGCTCCACGACTTCCACTGGCCGGAACATTCAACAAGGGGGGTTTCTGTTCATCGGAGGCCACACGCACAATGCCTTTATCAACATGTCAACTATCGCTTTGTTCTCTCTTCCTGAGGCCGGGTGGACATATATTCCAGTAGACCCCGATGACAGCTCTCCCAGGACTGATCTGGCCGCCCGTGACACAACCGAAGTCGAACCAAGATCTGGACATACCGCAGTGATATCTTCGGATGGAAGCAGGGTTATTGTCTTTGGTGGATGGGTCGGCGATACAGACACGCCGGCCAACCCTCAACTCGTCGTCCTCGAAGTCGGTGAAGACTACGGCGGCTCAGGTGCATGGACATGGACAGTTCCACAGCCCACTGGATCTGGCCCATCGCAAGACTCTGGGATTTTTGGACATGCAGCAACTTTGCTGGATGGAGATGTGATGATGATATCAGGTGGATATACTATTTCGACAACGTCAGCAAACTCAAAACGAGATTCGTCGACTTTTGAGACCAACTCTCAAATTCATCTTTACAACATAACTTCGAATGCTTGGACAACGGAATACACCCAGCCTGGCTCCCAGACTGGCGGTTCTGGCGGTTCTGGACATGGATCAGAGAGCGCTCTTTCTTCCTCTGGAGAAAAGGCCGGTCTCGGGATCGGAGTCTCCGTCGCAGCCATTGCGGTTGTCGGAGTCGCTTATGTGGTGTGGTCAAGGAAGCGTTGGAACCATCGTCGACACAGAGACAAGGAGCTTCGAAAGCTAGCTTTCGGCGCCGAGCGTTCGCATATCTGGGCTGAGTCTGGTCTTGAGTCCAGTTACCGGAACCCCGAGGACGACAATATACGCAATTCTATTCTCCAGAACCTGTACTCTTCGGGCCAAAGTCATCAGTATAGTGCAGTGCCGGGACCTCAGGCTCCCAATCCGGAAGCAGAGAGAACCGGGCTACTATACGAAGTCCCTAGTCCAACGAGAGGTCTTCGAAGGAACTTGTCAGGTCGCCCACAGCGAGTTCAGTCTGCAGGTTGGTACGACGAAGTCAGGAGCGGTTATGGAGCTGGGTCTATTCACCCAATTGACGAACGTGACGAATACGAAACATCGCCAGAGGCTGAGGAAGTGGAAACGGGCCGCCAAACGCCTAAACTCTCAGAATTGGCTGATCCTTTTGCCGACCCTGCGTCTCCTACTCGAGTGCCGCTGATTACTTTCCCTGAAAGCCCGGTCATGAAGCAACAGGGATCTGATAGTATGTCGGTACGTTCAGAGGGAGCTCGCAGCGCATCGCCTGAGAAAAGCGAGAGAACCAATTCTAGCTTGTCCGAGGCATCGATTTCCAACATTTCCGACTCTTCTATACAGCGGTCTCATGCTGGGTCGATAAGAGGAAGGCACCTTCTTCAGTCCGCCATCCCGATCTTGGAGCCATCTAACAACGAAACCACGGCCGCAAGTGGACACAATTCACCCGAGAAATCTCCCGGCCGGGCAGACCGCTTGGAAAGCGACAGTGTGCGATGGCCGTTTGACCGATCCGGTACAGTCGACTCTTTCTCAACCTCGTCGAGCCGACGCAGACAAGTCCACTTGGAAGGAGAGATTTCTCACCTTCTCGGATCTGCTCCAGAGTGGTCTACGCCGCCAGAGTCTCCTACACGATCATTAGAATCGGAACACAAACGCGGTGGGTCAACATGGATGGGCAGTCTTCGAAAAACACTTTCAAACGCCACCAAGAAAGCTGCAACATCGATACATTCTAGCTCTGTTGATAATAACTATGCTGCTGCCGCCACAGCATCAGAAACGGCACCGTCTCCTGAACCCGGGCCATCGGGAACGAGACGACCATCTAACGCCTCTATAGCGCATTCGCATTTACAGCGCAGACAAGGCCCGAGAGACTGGGCTATTGATGGTCGACAATCACGGAGCAGCGTCATGTCACTCTCACACACCGACGATGATGACCCTTTTGACGACGATGACGATGACTGGGATGTCGAGGCTGCAGTCGAAGGGCGGCTCGTTCAGATTACTTATACAGTCCCCAAGGAAAGACTGCGAGTAGTCAATGCCGGCATCGCTGACCGTGTCACTGTGGACGATGAGTCGGATAAAGAGTCTAGAGCATCCGTCGGTTAGACTTAGATTGGGGTTTGCGTTTCTATTCTATGGATGTTTTTCATTTACATTTTGTTCGTTTCGTTTTGTATATACTTTTTGTCCACTCGCCTTTTCTGCAGCTCGCTCGTGGTTTCAAGCGTTTGTTCGTGAGTGGAAACGATTTATGGGTGGATGTATGTTGATGTGTTATGGAAACCAGGCATGCTTTTTTTTCTTATCTTGTTGATAGCATTGAATGTTGGAGGAGTTTTCCGGGACATGTATTTAGGGATTTTTTGTAGTAGTAGATATGAATTGTTATTATCCTATATAAACATTGAAACCAATTAACATGTATGTACATGTATGTAAAGAGTCTAATAATATACACTATAGTTATGTAGAAACGCCAAATTTATGGCACATGAAATCCGTCAACGCCTCAATGACCTGCTCCGTAGGTTCAAGAACCCCGTCATCAATAGACACAACAGTCTGAAGAACATCATTCCAGGCACGTCTGTCCATCTCATGCAAGTTTTTCCCGTTGAGTGATTGCTGGCTCTGACTCTCTTGGTTTTGGACAATTTCTGTGTCAGAGGAGGTGGATATTGAGGCTTCGACGATGGAGCCCTTTTTGGCGCGGATGGATATTTTTGTCTATTTTCGTTAGTTTTATAGCCCTTTGTTTTTGGTATGGAGTTTGGGCTTACCGAGCGAGGGAGAGATGATGGCAGGGGAGGTCGATCGCGCGGGTCAGCGTCGGTGGGATAGGTTGAGAATGTGAATTCTGGTGTTTGTAGGAATTTAAAGTCGAGGGACTGTTTCGAATTGTCAGCAAGAGAAGGAAAAAAAAAAGAAACTTGTTTGATAGCGTACCTGTAACGTCGAAGTGATTGTTTGGATATCCGGTATCTCTCGAACGAGGGCTTCGCCCACGGTGCCTGCAACCCAATCGTCACCCACGCGCAGCTGCTCGTTCTTTTGTAGATGATTTCTAGCCTGTGCGAGGACCTCGTCTCCCGTCTGGTAGAGACGAGCAAACTCGTCGATTATGCTAGATATCACTGCTTCCATGGAAAACGGTCCTGCGAGCGCCGCCGATACATTCCCAACGGGGGACCGCACGCTGCCAACACCCTTTGCAAGAATATACGGTCGAGCAGGCGACCTGAGAAAGGCACCCAAGTTGTGCACATTCGGCGAGTCCAAGAGACAGGTCCCATGGTGCAATGCCCGACTGCGCGTGAGTTTGAAAGCCGAGCCGGATATTTTCAGTGCTTGCGGGACGACAAGGTTGGCTTCCTCTGGCGGCGGGTCTTGGGTTCCTGCAGTAGCGGCTTGTCGTGCTGCTTCTTTGGGGTTTTGGGTTAACACAATGTCGTGTCGCTCGTTGACTTTGGCGTTGACGGCACCGATGCGCTGCAGAGCGCGCGCCACCATCTCGGCATGTCGGTCTCGCGTGAAGACGTCTCGGGGACAGATGACGCTGTAATTCAGGTTCCCGCCATCGTGAAATACCGCACCACCGCCAGAATGCCGGCGCACATACAGTACACTGTCATCAATTGAGGTTGTAGAAGTGGTCTGTTGCTGTTGTTTGGCCAGCGCCCCAAGATTTGTCTCGAGCCAGGGGTTTTGGTTTCTGCCAATTACCACACAGGGTCGATTGACATAGAGGAAGAGCACATTCGAGTCCTCCGGGGTGGTTTTAAGCAGGTATTGCTCGATTGAGAGGTTCACGAACGGATCTAGCGACAGCGAGCGGTAAATCTGGTGTTTGGACGAGCTTCGATTAGCTATCTCTGGGAAGTGCGACAGCGACGACGACAGGGAAGATATGGCTCGCCGCGAGCGCGGGCTCTGGCAGAGTATGCGACGGTAGAGCGTGCATGGCGAGGGCCGTGTTGGAAGAAGCATTGGATGGCTGGCCTGGTTGTCAGCGCGAGGCCGGCATGTTGTGAGGATGTAATTATCTTTCTGACTGTATCGCGCGCACTAGGCCTGGCGTCATCGGCCCCGCTAGCCCGGATGCGGCTAGGGCTCGGGCGTCCATTCCCCACAGCTCCGAAAGCGCCGATCGTGGTGGGATGATTAATAAAGTTAGTCACTTAACGGCTTACTCGAGCGGCCACAAGTTCTCACCGTCAGCTTATTCGACAATATTATTATATACGAGCCATTCCTCCTGGTTGTGCTGCCTCGAGTCTGCTCGTCTCAGCACTCTCTCACTCTCGCTGTCTTCATTGTCGTCACAACACCCACATACATTCACATATCCCTTCGCGAAGATGTCGACGTGGGGCGACTACTTTCGAGTCACCACGTAAGTTTGGGCATATTTTTTTTCTTCAGTGGCTTGATCTGACATTGGACATAGCTATGGCGAGTCGCACTGCCGTTCAGTCGGCTGCATCGTCGACGGCTGCCCCCCGGGCATGGCTCTGACCGAGGACGACATCCAGCCTCAGATGACTCGACGGAGGCCCGGCCAGAGCGCGCTTACCACGCCACGCAATGAAAAGGACCGAGTTGAGATTCAGTCGGGGACAGAATTCGGTTTCACTCTCGGCACACCGATTGCATTGATTGTTCGCAATGAGGACCAACGGCCCAAGGACTATGGTGGCAGCACAATGGACTTGTACCCTCGGCCTAGCCATGCCGATTACACCTACCTTGAGAAATACGGAGTCAAGGCTAGCAGTGGAGGAGGTCGCAGCAGTGCCCGCGAGACTATTGGTAAACAGTTCTCTCACTTTTCTTTTGTGTAAAGAATTAAATACTAATTTGTCCAGGCCGCGTTGCTGCCGGTACCATTGCGGAGAAATACCTGAAGCTCGCTCACAACATCGAGATTGTCGCCTTTGTTTCGTCTGTGGGAAATGAGCACCTTTTCCCCCCTTCCGCGGAGCACCCTTCCTACTCGACGAATCCCGAATTCCTGAAGCTGATCAAAACGATTGACCGCCAAACCGTGGACGAGCACGCCCCAGTCCGATGCCCCGACACAGACGCTTCTGCGCGCATGACCAAGGTCATTGAGAACTTCCGCGACAAGCACGACAGTATTGGAGGCACCGTGATGTGTGTGATTCGTAATGTTCCTGTTGGTCTGGGTGAGCCCTGTTTCGACAAGCTGGAAGCACAGCTGGGTCATGCCATGATGAGTATCCCCGCTACCAAGGGCTTTGAAATCGGTTCTGGCTTTGGCGGCTGCGAAGTGCCAGGATCAATCCACAACGATCCTTTCATCGTGGCCCCAGACGTGCCCGAGAACGCGGCTGGTGCTGGAAGTGAGAACAAGAAGCGATTGGCCACAAAGACAAACAACTCTGGCGGAATCCAGGGCGGTATCAGCAACGGAGCCGATATTTACTTCCGTATCGCTTTCAAACCTCCTGCCACTATTGGCCAGGCTCAGACGACCACTACCTATGACTTCACAGAAGGCACTCTCGAGGCCAAGGGTCGCCACGACCCTTGCGTTGTTCCTCGCGCTGTGCCAATCGTCGAGGCCATGTCTGCGCTTGTTATCATCGATGCTTTGATGGCACAAAAGGCTCGCGAGGCTTCAAAAAGTCTGCTCCCACCGTTGCCTACAACCCTGCCGCTCCGGCCTGAGACCAACGGTAACTGAACTCGCTTTGCATAATGCAGAGTGTTCACCAAAAAGATAATAGCTGTATACATTGAGTGTACAGACTATTGGCATTTCGCAGTTCTTGTTGATAATTTGATAGACCCGATTTCCGGAAATAGATACTCACTGCCACGCTTTGTTATTTATTTATTTTTTTACGCTAGCAAGAAAAGTACGAGAGAAATGAATTTGCATGATACATTGATTCTATTACTATCGATAAAAGTGTAGCTCTTGGGCTTAGTCCGGTATAGGTGGCCCTGTAATATCACCGAATAGACTAACCATGCTCTCAAAAGGATAGTCTGGAAAGCCTGTGACAAAGGTCAAATCCTGAAGAAGTGAAAACGTCAGCGTATTTAACAAAATTCACAAAGAGAGGTACATACTGGTATAAATTCCCCATACAATGATAGTCCTCCAAAAGGAAACGCTTCCGGATTAACCGCCATATCAGGCTGCGAAATAGCACCAGTCTCATTATCAAGTTGCTGCTGCTGTTGATTTTGACTACTGGACTCGTCGTCCTTGTCACAGTATTCCTTGAAATGAGACTTGACAATCTCAACAGACTTTCTGGCAACAACGGATTCATCCATGGCTTCCAAGATCTCAATGGTCTTTTTAACGCTTTCCCGAAGCGTGCTGGCTTCTAGATAGTCGACGAGAGATGTTGGGCCCCTGAGGAGGAGAAGGAGGAGGTTTGTTACTGCGAACATGATATACGTTGTGTTATACCACCTAGAAAAGACTCTTTTGGTTAGCGACAACCAAAAGAAGGAATGGGCTGCAACATACCAGCATCGGAAAAAGGTATGCTGTCGAAAGGTTTCGTATATAATTTCCACCGTCTTTTTCGACGAGTCAATACATTTGCGAGCTGCCATTTCCAACACAGCCTGGGCTTCAGGTGTCCAATTCTTGCCGTTCAGGTCTTCTGTGGTAGATGTCAAGTAGGCAAGAAACGGACGAAACAAAACCATCTTGATGTTATGGTACCCTTGGTTGAATTAGTCGGCACCTCCAGAAGAAGGGGGGTAGAACGTACGTATTTCCAAAACTAGTTGTTGCCTCCGAGACCATTTAGGATCTCTCAAAGAAGAAATCGGCACAAGGCCCTGTCGAGAATTCCCAAAACTCGGCTGCAGAATCTCTGGAAGCGCCTCTAGCCAGGCGTCTAGGCGACTTTCAATCTGTAATGATCGTTGTAGCTGCTCATGTGTCGAAACGCCCGAGTGATAGATATCAATCGACACTGAACGGACAATGCGAGCGCAATCAACCATGATGGGGATCACTGTGCTATCGCACACTTCTTCCCTGCCTGGTTGTGAGCGGTTGTGATATTCGTCCATGCCTAATGTATCGGGTCGACCGAGGGAGAATGACATCTCTCTATGGTATCATATCGTGGTTAGTTTCGGTCATTGAAACTGGAAGAAAGGATACGGCCATACATTTCTAGTGAGTACAGCCCCCTGTTTGGCACTTTGTTAGCAAAATATTGAATACTCAGAACTCGCCGGCTTACCACCAGGTTTTTGATATCCAATCGTGCCGTCTGCTCTTGGGACTCGATGTCTCTCGATTGAATCCTGCGGCAAGACAAGTTCTAATCGCGAGTCCAAGGTACATGTATGCCACTCGAAAAGGTCAGCTTTTAGTCTTGTGGACAGCCACGTAAAGTCGAGGAACTCACAGTGAGGAGTAAGCTCATTCTGGCATACTTTGGCCTGTACGAGCACGATATGTCAGCGGTATTGTCACCTAACATAACATCGAGGATGGGAATCGAACCATCAAATACAAAGCCTGTATTGTCTCCAAGTCATTTGTAAACAAAGAATTGTGCAAAAACCCTTGGGCTTCTGTGAACAACTTCCTACTCCATTCAAACCTCCCCAGCCCTCCTAATTGAGGCTGATCCCACACACGAGTCAAGGCTCCCAGGGAAAGCAAGCTCAAATACAGCGCGATAAAACTATTTGCAGGCTGCAAATTCCTACCCATCCATAAATCATGAGCCCGCGACACAAAATTTTCCTTGTCGATTATCGGGTGAATGAAATGCAAGTTTTCAAAATACCCTTCGATGAAGACATGGGCATGCTCAAAGTAAAAGTTGCTATCTCTCAAGCAGACCTCATTCCCATCCTGAGGCGACTGGATTTGAAAGTTAGGGTTGTGCAAACTTGACACGATGGACTTTGGTGCACTTTCTGCCCGATTTGTTGAAGGAGTGGGTTCTTCGTCGTCTTCATGCACTGCGACGCGCTTCAAAGGTTCTCTCTTTTTCTGCAATTGGCCGAGAGCAGCTGCAGAAGAGGTGTTTCCATGGAACTCGATGCTGTTGGTGTGTCGATTGACTTCCAGAATCTCTTCCCCCCCAACAGCCTCCGACGACGATTGCTCATTGTCGTCTGGTTGAATTTCCGGATTCAGAATCGAGGGACCATTCCTTGTCGTCCAAAACTCGGAATGCTCTTTGCTTTGCCTCTGCTGGTTTGAGGCACTGTTCCGCAGTTGCGCGGTCAATTCTTCGACTTTTTTCTCCAAATCGTGGACATAGCTAGTATACGTGCTATTTTATCAACCGCAATGCTCTGATTAGGGGACCTTTTGGAGTCATGTTTTTTCAAGAAACGAACCTCGCCGTCCTCGACTCATCCTGCAAATGGTAATTGCCTTCAAAGATACATTCAACTCGACTCTCTGTCATGCACAAATTAAAACCATCAGATCAGCGAATCCATGCATCAAAACACTCAAGTGCCATCACATGCACCTCCCCGGAACTGCTTGCTTACTGGTGCATCTAGAACATGGAAACGACTCGTCGCATTTATACTTCTTCTCCCTGCAGCGTTCACACGCCCTTGCAGCGCGCGGCCGCTTGGCTCGTTTCGGAGGCGATTTGGGCCCGTCTGCAATTCGGATGGACCGATCGTCCATATTGTCAGAAGACACGACAGTAGTAGATGCGTTTGTGCAGGGTCGGTAGATACAGGAACTACAAGTTGTCGGATAATCCGGGGGATCTCCATTTTCTCCAAACAGCGGGGTCACGTGTCAACATTGCGGGGAAACAGGAACTGTAGGTTTTTGCGGAAGAGACTTAAATTTCGATATCATATCGTTAAATTGTTTTCTATCTGAGGGCTTGGGCTTTGAGTTTAGGGTTACTCGAGGTGATAGGCAACTTGTAGGAGCGTTGGAAAGCCTTGTTTACTGTATTCGGAGCACCCGAACACATTGTCTGGAATATCCGACGTGGTATTTACAAGGAAAAGTCATGCGCAACTGTCAGCTGTACGTTGAGTTTAATTGTCAAGCTACTGATAGCAAGTTGATGACATGCACTATGTACAAAATAGCCCCAAAGAACACCCTCAAACAACAAAAAACTCCCCCAGTATCACAACCCACACGCGCTATTGCTAATTCATAAATTATCATGATGCTTGTACATATTGCTCTGGATATCATATTCCGATGTCGCTAGAAACATAAAGGACAGAAAAAAAAACTTGTCGTCAAATAATCGCCTGTTCATCTCATTCTTCGTGCTTGGTATTGCCCCATTCCTCTGGCTGTTTGACTGCGAGTCGTGCGTCTGGGACCCTCGTCGTCAAGGCTCAGACCCTGGAATCCGGAGCCTAGGCCTCGATGACGCACGGGGGACTCGTTCACAAATGGATTCATGTACCGGATCTTGCTGTTTGTCTCAGACACAACAGTGGTCGCGGTATCGGAATCCGAAGAACCTGCTTCCGAAACATCGGATCCATCATCTTCAAGATCGTCGTGGAACACGCCTGAACGTCCAAGTGCGTTTTCCTGTTGGAAAGGCGAAACAGGCGCGAGTAAAGATCGTTCCAGCTGGGTAGAAGAAAATAAACGGTGAGAACTTAAAGCCGGTGCCAGCTGGTTTGTCGTTGGAGTTTTATCCGCCAAAGGCTTTCTCGCTGGAGTCTTCTTCTTTGGGGTCTTAGTCTTTGCAGGTTTACTAGCTGTCGGTGTGCCCCCTGCATGCTGCGTCGGAGGTTGGGCCAGCTGAATCGGAGGCTCAGTAGCAGTGATTGCCTGCGCTCCGGGTCTATGTTGACGCGACCGTTCTCGATGATAGATAGAAAGCAAGCCCAAAGACTCTTCCACAGCCAGGAGACCTGTCAAGACTTTCACGCTTAACTCGAGGTATCCTCCTTGGTAAAAACGATCATCTGACAAATTCAAGCCCAAATGAATAGCAAGATACGAGGTCGCCACAAACTTGGTGACCGAGTAAAAAATAACTCTTCTGGAGCGTAAGGGGGCCTTATTCAGAGATCTAAGAAGTCCAAAGCCGGTAAAGAGAATTGAAATAACCATAGCTCCCATGAGCACCCAGTCACGCGGAATCTGAGCTAGCTCTAGCCGATCAATTGCCCATAGTATCAGGCATGTTGAAAGACACATCAGTCGGATGAGGGCGAACGGAAAGCTCGCTTTTGTGCTCTCTTTTGTGCTCGCTTTCTTGGATTTTGAGCGGGGGGTCTGCAGTTTCGACGGCAAGAAGGGATTATCGTTCGACGATATGGGAGGATTCTCGGTCGAAGTTACATCACCCGGTGATTTGAATGTGAATGTCTGGTCAAATAGACCCTCGAGACCGGTCACAGCAGTGTAATCCGATGGTGGAAAGAATTTCGGACGAGCAAAATGCACGTTAGATGCGCTGGCATCTGTATTTCCATTGTTGTTAACGGTTTCTTGCACTGCCACTGGGGATCGATGAAATGGATTAACCTGGGGAACCGGCGGCGGCGGCCTTTGAATGATCGGGTTTCGAAGATCCCATGCAGGAGGCCGGGGTTGCTTAGGAATAGAGCCATAAAACGGCGATGGGGCTGGTTCTTCAAGTTTGATGGGTTTTGACGTAGGAGCAGTAACAAATCTAGGGCGGATGTCATGAGATACAGACGGTGCCCAGTCCATAGAGTCTTCCATTTCAACTTCAGGCAGAGCCAGTTGCTCCAACACATTCTGACTGGGTTTCGCCTCCGGTACACCTAATACTTCTATTGGAAAACGGTCGAATCGTTCGAATGATTTCTGTGGGAAAGGATTGTCGGGCTTGTTCTGGGGCGGTTGCTGTCGTTGCGGAGGGGAGGGAGAGGATGTAGGGGTGTCTTCAGTCCATAAAACAAGTGGCCTGGTATCGTATTGGATAATTTTGTGAGATGCAAAAGTTGCCTGTAGTCCTTGGTCAGTCGTTGGATATAATCGATATGCTTCTTTGATACTCACTAGGCAGGTAAAAACGCTCATAGCTGTGTGAAGAGTAGGTGGTAAGGAGGGCGTCAAGCGACTGGGATCTTGCAAGAGTGCCCATATTCCAAACCGGACGGCAATGACAATCAATTGGCATTGATAATATTGGTTGAGTCCCAAAAACCGCCCATGTATCCCTTCAACTTTGTAATGCAGCCTTGGGTTCCACCAAATTGAAAGTACACCGGCGATCAACGCAACGGCGGCAATATCCTGGGATGAATACTCAATCCAAGAGAGTACTCCGCTCGCATGATACATCAATGGCACGAGTGAAGGCGATGGAAATAGCTTGATGATGATATCGCCAGCTTCTACCGTCCCCATCAGGTCAGACAGCACTTGGCCAAAAACACTGGCCCAGTAGACCAGGAAGCCAAGCACATCAACGATATGCCTCCAATTCCGGTTACGAGCGCTCTTATTGGCGCGACTTGTTTTGCTGCGCTCCATGATTCTCCTCAAGTGGTCGGATTTCGCTTCGTACTTTGTTTCGCGAATGCGATTCTGGACTCTCTGTTCGCAATTCTCGCATACTTGGGGGTAGCGTTCCTCCATAGCCTGCTGGTATCTAGGAAGATCTTTCTCGAACGCGGAATATGCAGGGTCATCGATGTCTGGAAGAAAAGAGCCGAGGGAATTTATGAGCATATGTTGGTTGCGAATACATTTGCGGCAGAAGAGGCCTGCTTGGTCGAACTCGAGGGCTTTGAAATCGTCCTTCACTGGCGATACACTCGTGACAGAGGCTGGCGGGTCTGTAATATCTCCATTCTGATGAACCATGTTAGTTTGGGGAGCAGAGGACAAGAAATGAGACAGGTAAGAAATTCGTACCTCGTCGAGATAGTTCACCGCCTCGCAGTTCTTGCAGCGCCATTCGCGCACATTCGCCGACTTCTTCTCTTCAGAGCGCTTCCCGCAGTAGAAGCACTGCAGTCGGCGTTGGAAAAACGACCCCATGGCATCGTCTGTAGGATGGGCGAGAGAAGGAGCAGGTGGTGTTGACGAGCGCGGGAGTTAAGAAAAAGCAGGCGCCATAAACCCCGAGCGCACAGACCACCGGCAATAGAAACAACAAAGCAGAGTCTCCTCCCAACCTCTTTTCTTCGTCTTCGCTATTGTCCCTGGGCTATTCCAGCATTTTTGTTTCAAAACAAAGCGTCTACCGCTGCCGCGCTATTGTGCGCCCCGGGCAACGCCATTGACTGTGTTCCAATTGTGCGTCCGCAGGAAGATGAAGTGAAAGGACAGCTCAGCTCCACCTGGGCAACAAACACGCCACACAACCACTCGCCATGGCGCTTTTCGCAGGCGCTGGCAGTCTGCCATTGCTGCTTGTGATCGCCGCTATCTGCGCTGTTCTCGCTGTAACTTTACTCATCGTATGGATGCCTGCATGTGTCAAGAAACTCGCTTTCTAACCTTCCCAAATCATTAGTCTGTCCATTATCTTCTGTCTACCTCACAGCTATCTACTGTTCCAAAGACTCGCCGCAAACGAGGCCCGGCCCATCTACTAGTCGTGCTTGGTAGCGGTGGGCATACGGCAGAAATGCTGTCGATGTTGCGACGAATGCCCCTAGATCCGACGACGTATACTTTTCGGACGTACATTGTGACATCTGGAGATGGCTTCAGCGCTTCCAAGGCCGCCGAGTTCGAGTCAGCTCTCGAAGCGCAATACACTTCAAAAGCAAGAGACAATGGCAATGACAGCAGCAGTCTTGTCCGTGTTGCAGGAGGGGACTCCTTTGATATTGTCACGGTGCCCCGTGCTCGTCGTGTCCATCAGTCATTCCTGACCGCACCGCTTTCGACACTGCAATGCTTTTGGGCTTGTATTCAGGTCCTCTGCGGAACACATCCTGATCAGCGACCAAATTTACATGGTACTGCATCCCATTACCCTGATTTAATTCTCACCAATGGCCCCGCGACCGCGGTGTGCGTGATACTAGGAGCAAAGCTTCTTAGGTTTTTGAATGCATTACGGACGGTGCCTTTTACAGACAAGTCAAATGCCATCTACCCTCTCCGCACCATCTTTGTGGAATCGTGGGCTCGAGTCACCACATTCAGCTTGTCTGGGAAGATATTATTGCCGTTTGTAGATCGCTTTCTAGTACAATGGCCAAACCTCGAGGGTAAGCGTGCATGGAGAGGGATGAAAGAAACGCAATTTGTTGGTACTCTCGTCGAATGAGAATTACCCCCAATATTTTTAAATATTGCCATTCTTTCCAATCGTTCCAGGATAAACGTACATGTATGATGACCTCAAATCGGTATTGTTCTTAGGCGCATCCTATCAACGCCGAGACATCAATGCCGAAATATCAACGCCGAGGCTAGTTCTGTAGAGCATAACCGATTTGCAACCACTCCGTGTCCTTACTACGCAGATAAAATAGATTATTAACTGGGCTCGTGTGTTACTGCTTATGGTCCAAATACCCCGCACTTGGGGGACACCGATTTAAACCGGACTTCCATAAGATCTTCCTTTACTACTTTCATATATCTCTTTTTGTTCTTGTTCTCCAATTATTGACTATAGACTTTGAATACTTTTCAAAATGGGTTACTCGCTAAAAGGTCGGAACGTGCTCGTAGTTGCAGGCTCTCGGTACGTTGCTCTCAAACTTGATTTCTTGTATTCCTTTTGAAATTCAGTAATACTAAACTTTCAACTGTCTGCTTGCAGTGGTCTTGGAGCTGTCGTTGCAGAGAAATTTGCAGCAGAAGGCGCCAATGTAGCTATTAGCTATGCATCGAATGCAGACCGCGCAAAACAGACTGCGGCCAACCTTGAATCGAAATACAATGTCAAGACAGCTATCTTCCAGGGGGTATGTCGTCGTCAATATCTCGGTTCAGAAATAAACAGCTTATTGGGTTTAATCATGTAGGACGCAGGAAAGAAAGAAGATTCCATTGCAGTTGTGAGGTCGGCCATCGAAGCATTGGGCGGTCTTGATGTTGTGGTTTCAAACGCGGTTCGTCTTGACAGAGCTCTCTGGAGGGCAGAACATTGCTGATAAACTCAGGGATATACCAAAATGTCCAAGTTTGATGACCTCTATGCACTCGAGGATGAGGATTGGGATAAGGTGACTTGTTCTTCCCATGAACCCAGGGTTAGGTCTGACAGAAACAACAGTGCTGGGCAGTAAACGTCAAAGGCCACATGTATACATTCCGTGAAGCCTTGCCGGAGTTCAATAAGAACCCCGAAGGTGGTGTTTTCATCATTACCTCTTCTGTGGCGGTATGAAATTTTTGCACCTTCTCAGAAACAATCTGCTCATCACAAGTAACTTTAGGGCTTAGGTTCAACCGGAAGCAGCATGGCTTATGCTGTAGCCAAATCGGCGAGTATGTGAAAGAACCTCCCATTAGACTGTTTCTTTGTTGACACTTAGCATAGGCATCCACTTGGCCAAATGCCTAGCCAAAACCCAAGGCCCCAAGGCTCGCGTCCATGCTGTCTGCCCTGGACTCCTTCTCACCGAATGGGTACGTACTCTCTATCCCCAGATAATTGTGCTGTACGTGTAACCTAACTCAAAACAGGCAGATATATTCCCCAAAGAAGTCATCGATAAACACGTTGGCCTTACACCTCTTCAGAAACCGGTTAGCAATCAATCACTTCTTGTTATTCGAAACCCACTGACTTTGCAAATAATTCAAGGCCGATTTGGAGGATACTGCAGATCTATACATTTCTCTTGCGAAAAACGCATCGATGACCGGCCAGGTAATGGCTGTTGGTAAGTTCTTTTGCTACTTCTCTTTTGGATTGAGTGTCTGCTAACCCAAATGTAGACTCTGGCTTCACTGTACGCTAGAAAATGACAAGGGTATCAAAGTTGTGCATTCATGAATGGTTGGTGTATGCAATGTACAAATTGGCTGAATAGAACGACATAGGGCTTTAGAATTCAATAAACATCACAAGAAAGGTATCCAGTTTTCAAAACAGCGGATTGTAGAACAAACTAAAGTCGACGTTTTCGAGAGTCACAGTGTTCGAGGAGAACATGCGAGCTTTGAGAGCAGCAGTTAAGCTATCTTTCATTTTGTCCCCTTCGACTTTAATCTTGCCAATACGTAGGAGTTGACCATCACGTGTGTATACATATATTGCTTTGTCGTGTTGAGGCGACTGGCTTGATAAATCTCCACGGATAAAGGGAACTCCGGGTAGCAATGCAAGACGTTCACTCTCTGGGAAATGATCTGGAGCCTCTTCGATTTCATCAAAGATGATCCTTTTCTCATCGTACCCGGCATTCTGGCCTTCGGGAGATTTTGCAGATACAAGGGCCTTGCTCCACAAAGAACCTAGAACGCGCTGGCGACGGCTGATATCGACCCATGTCCAATTCTGCCAATTCACATGACGGTCTTCAGGCGTTATCTTAGCCGCATGGACAATATTTTCGTTGCTGTCCGCTGTAGCTCGCCATCCAGCATCTTTTAGAGGCGGCACAAAGACCTGGTTCTGAATGCCTTTTACCAGCATTTCACCCCCCTTGGGCGCAAGTAGGGCCAGGAGGTCGGACATTGTACATGAGTCAGGGTTCGGTATCGGGAGGCCGGGCGCGGGTGTTTGATCCAGTATGACACCGTGATCAAAGTGTTTATGGTGAAGCGTTTGTAGAGTTATCCCGGTATGTGTTCGTCCCGTGAGAAGAGTGTGATGTAAAGGCGCAGGGCCCCGAAAACTATACTCCCATTCAGCAACAACAGGATATAACATTTCGAGTAAACTCACTCCGGCAGCAGCGAAGGGTGCACATTTATTCCTCCATACTTTGCGGCATTCAATATTCTGGATGGGACGAATAGTCCGAATGAGACGGCGATGATCAGGTCGACGGGGGTCCCGGGCGGCTTTGGGAAGGTATTAATTGCGAGCTCAAACTTTCTTGCATTCCAGTCTTACTGTCCAACCGGTAAATGTGTCTATCTCGTGAACCGTGAGTCCGAGCCTCGTGGCAGCATTCTTGATAGGAACTATAGACCGGTTTCTCGTCAGCAAGTATCTCAGGCAAGGAGCTCTTCAAGACCTACCTTCGCGAATCTCTTTTAAGCCTCTGCCTACCCTTTTACCGGGCCGACAAACAACTTCAATTGATCCAATAGACCGGGGCGCTCGCAGCTGTTCCGCGTGAAGCGCATTCAGCGAAGCTATGCTGAATTCATCGGAACCGCAAAAAAGGATGCGAAGTGGATTGTTTGAGCTGGTCGAGTTCCAACATCGCTGCAGTCCATAGCTGTGCCGTAAATTGCTGCGTATACTGAGCAGACTGGGCAAGCGATAAAAAGCCATGTCTTGAATGTAGAATGAGCGCGCGAGGAAGCTCGCAGAGAAAAGAAAGCTGGAGCTGGAGCTGTCCCCCTTAGCGCCCGTTGCTGCCATGAAGTCATCGTGCTCCGCGGACATGCGCTCTCTCGCGCTTCACAACTGAGAGACTCAACGCGCACAACCAGTAGCGTATCGACTCGCGAGATAACCCCGTCCGAGTTCGGATGGGCTATGCAATAGCTATGAAATGACTGAAAGCGAGCCTGTGTCTGTGGTCCCTGCACAGCTTGCATTTCTAACCATCTACAACCCCTCACTCGGCAACACAGACGAGACGATTGGGGATCAAATCGTCTTTTATTCGTCCCAAGCGACTCGATCACGACCAAATGCTGGCATATCGGCTGAAGACCCAGCGTCGGGCGAACACAAGGATGATACAAATCAGAGACTGCGCCAGGTTGGGCTGGCGCAGGGCATGGTGAATTTTGCAAAGTAAGCTTGCACGTCTTGAACAACTTTGGCAGGAACTTGCTCACGAAAGCCCAGGAACTTTTCAGGTGGAAATGCTGTGGATAATATTGAAACTGAAAAATCGCGTGTCGTCCTTGATGAGTTGGAGAACGACTGGTGGATTCTTGCCGTAGGTGGTCAACTTGACCTGGTTTGTCGATATGCCCAGCTGATCAAGTGAAAACACAGTCTATAGATTTTACACGCCTTCCTTCAGCGAATACTTCCTCGGATTCCCCTGCATCTCGAACCGAATATTCGTCGCGCGAATTGTATCCGCCTCAGTCCATAATCCAGCAACTACGACGAGCCCATTCGATATTCCTCCTCCACCACGATATCTCTTTAGACAATCTCTACGAGCGCGTAGGGAGACAAGTATTTTGCAAGCTTCTCAACCGTTTCTGGAACAAGTTCATCAGGAACTGGCTTGTGCTGCTCAACGGAAATCCAGCAGTGGACATATTCAACGGCATCAAACTGGCCCTAGGTGGTGAGCTCGGCATTGGCGTTGGAGAGGAAGAATGGGGCAGCGGGGAGCGAGAGGTCCTTGAGGATTTTGTATCTCGGACAAATGGACTCGTGGACTTGGTTGTCTCTCGGTTCGGCGATTCCCCGGAGAGGGGGAATAGCAGCACGGAGTCGGAGACTCTGCCCTGGCTAGGGTCAGACCACATACCTCAGCCGTCTGATGGTGTGATATTTTCTGGCGTGGGCTCTCTGTCACAAAACTCTCTGGCGCGCATATCTCACTGGATGGAATGGATATACAAATATGGAGGAGCCGCATACGGCGTGGACGAGAATCCAGCTTCAGTCCGTCGGGGAAGGCAAAGAAAGACAAAAAGACGTCCAACTGCTGGAAATCCCCCTCGGCCCAGTACACCACACAAGAAATCAAAATCAAAACCCCAGACGCAAAGTGGCAGGACGTCACCTGGAATTCCGCCGCCACTGGTAATCGCTGCGGCTCCGTCTACACCATCACAGCCACAAACAGAGAATCCGGAAACAGAGGACAGTATGTTTGGAACCGACGCTTTGATGAAATATCTCACTCTGGGATATGGCTCGGCATGGAAGTTTCCAAACTTGTCAGCAAATGACTCTGCTGAAACAACAAATACAGTCAACAGCCCTGGGGAAGACACAGCTGGTCAGCCAACATCCATGTATGCTTCCTGGATAACTTTTATATATCAAGTCTAACTTAAGCTGTAGGGATAGCCAGAGTGATGAGGCTTTGGGAAAGTTCATCATTGGTCTAAAGGACGACTTGGAGGAGGAAATGTCTGATGACGATAGTGCTGAAGGCGCTGCTCCTGGTACAATCCACGTACAAGGAGACACCAGTAATAGTCGGACTTTATTAAGGACGCTGCAGGTAGAAACAGTGGAGCGAGCTTCGCTAAGCAGCGATGAAGGCAAGTCCTAGATATTCAAGAGAGAAGACGAAACCAACTGACATTAAAATATTAGAAAACAACGCAGAAAGATCTTATAAAAAACTGCAAGTACTGGTTTATGTGGTATGTTGGAAACCCATATACGTACATGTTTTAGCTTTACTGAGAATCCCCCAGCGTCGACCGTTTATGTTCATCTTCCTCTTCGACCTTCGAACGCCGTCTCTGTCATTGCCTTCATTCTACCGCAGTATTCATCACCAACTCGGTCCTTTGCAACGGCCTCTTCTATCATCAACATCCCCACACAACGTCTACCGCCGAATACAGCTCTCTGACACCGAACCAAACAATGGCAAAAAGGCCCTTTCCATAGTCGAAAATCCCATATACGATCTAATATACGACCCAAGCAACCTGACAGTCCGGTCATCCATCCCCAACATCCCCGAGCCTGGCATAGCAGGTCCATCGAATTATGCATCCCCTTTCACCACAAGCCCCGGCAACGGACACGATAAATGGCCTCGCATCGAAGCCCTCAACGTGCACAGCCAGTTTCTGAGCACATACACAGACACCCGCTCGCGCCCACTTGAGATGGAGCGAACATGCAAAACCAGTCGCGGCTGGTGGCTCGTCTGGGTGCGCGTCAACGACGACCAACAGCAGCAACAACAGCAGCAGCAGCAAGCTAGTTCCAAAGAAGCCTTCCTAGTCCGAAAAGCATCCGACTCTTTATCATCAGCAGCCAATGCCCGACAATCTCGCGGCGGTGGAAGCAGCGGAGTCCGGTTCCTGCGAGATCTCAGCGGCGCGTCGTCGGCTCTGGCTACGTCGGATTCTATTATTGGGCATAATAATAACAACAATAATACTGCACCGGGCAAGTTAGCAGAAGGGCTGGGTCTTGATGCGCATAAATATATTGAGAGTCTTTTGAGTTTGAATAGATAAAATGATATACCAGTCGATACGCAACAGGTTTGTTTTTTGGTTTTGTTATATGTTGTGATATACGAGCAATGTAATCAATGTATCAGTTTACACTTATAAAATTTATAACAGGTTTGAGCAGAACATGCAAATACAAGTGGCAATATCATTCTAAAAACAATGCTCATGGATAGATAGATCTGTAACCGAAAGATGATATACTGGACGCAGCCCTAAACTACATCACACCTAGGCGTGATAAATTGACTCGGCTGCATCCACATTACTCTCTTCGTCTCCAATCTCCTACGCCAGTGGTGTTTGCTGCCCTGTTCAATGCTGGAGAACAAATATAAGGTGTCTAGAACCCGGCAATCTTTGACATATATTCCCACTTGTTGGCATCCACTGCGAAAGACACGAAGGGGGAAAGACCGGAAAGAGAACGCCATCCTGAAATTCTGCAAACAATTCAAGAGATGAACATGGAAAACAGGCGGAATTATAAAAAAAATAAAAAATAAAATGGAAATAGGAAACAAGGGCGGCAAACAACGGACAAATGAGAAAAAGCAGAAAATTAGGAAACTTCGACCAATAGATAGTCACATAGCCAGCATACGTGCCCTGTGATTCGAATTATCCACATGAACCCCAGGGCAATACATGGTCGCATGATTGCAAGCACGACAAGATAACCATGGATGAAGGCGTCCGTATTCGTTGCACATTGTCGCCGAGGACCTTAAGCATGAAACAGCTAGATTACAGGACAAGGCACTTTTTCTTTTGGTTCTGAGCCTTGGTCAAAAGGGCTGCCCGTGTGGCAGTCTCGAAAACTTCGCGGACACCTTGGCCGGTACGGGCAGAGCACTCCAGGTACTTGTAGGCACCAATCTTCTTGCGAACCTCCTCGCCCTAAAGGTTGTGTCAGTAAATAGAAGCATTTGCAGTCATGTTTGAGACCCACCTGTTCGAAAGTGACGGGTCGCTGAGAAGTCTTGTTCAACTCATCAATCGTCTTCTGGTCGTCACGGAGATCAACCTTGCATCCAACCAAAATGATAGGAAGGCCCTGGCAGAAGTGAAGAACCTCGGAGATCCACTGAAGGATTATATCAAAGTCAGCGGGTGTCCTTATCCGTTATACCAAACGAGGGTAAAGATAACGAACCTTCTCCTGAACGTTGTCCAAAGAGTCGGGGGAGTCGACGGCAAAGCAAATCAAGATGACATGTGAGTCAGGGTAGGACAGCGGTCGGAGGCGGTCGTAATCTTCCTGGCCAGCCGTATCCCAAAGAGCCAATTCGACACGTTTGTTATCAACCTCGACATCGGCCACGTAGTTCTCAAAAACGGTGGGGACATAGACCTAAGCACATCAAAATCGTCAGTAAAAGCCAGATCGATTTAATCCCAGTCGCGTGCTCGATGCAAAGACGGCAAGCACGTGGCGTTGTCGAGCGGGAGGGCGGCAAAGAAGATCATGGTGGCTAACCTCTGGGAAAGTTCCCTTGGAGAAAACGCTAGTGAAAGAAAATAGTTAGCATCTCTAGCCTAGAGTGTCCGAGTTATGGAGTTTGTCGATGTGTTTGGGGGGGTGGAAGACAGCTAGGACGGTGAAGACTCACATCAGGAGACAAGTCTTACCGCAGGCACCATCACCCACGATAACGAGCTTGCGACGGATTTCAGCCATCTTGACTACTCGAGACATCTCCAAGTTAGCATAAAGGTTCGAATAAATGAAATAAAAAGGGCGTAGAGTCAGAGAGATGGTGGACAGGTGGCGAGGGAAGCAGCGTGGCCGGTTGTTGACGTGTGGTGAGCATCAACAGCTGCCATGACAATAATGGGGGGGAGAAGAGTACCACCTACAGTCGTAAGACGGGCTCAGAGGTGCGAGAATCAATCAAAAAGCTGGGCACAAGCAGGTCAGACGGAGCGAGAATGGGTGCACGTAGAGCAGCGAGGCGATACGGACAGGTTTGCAGGATAGAATGATGGATTTGCGTCCGAAGAGAGGATGGAGACTGGGGGTGGTGGTATGGGTATGGGAGACTGAGCAGCCGACGCTAACGAGGCTGCTTGGTTATTATTGCTGGGGGTTAGGCGGTGGTCTGCGCTGACTCTTGCTCTCACTGGGTGACCGACTAGCGAGGCTGCCTGCGAATTCAGGCTGCAACGCGACTGCGGCGGCTCGGGTCTCGCGTGCGCGTAATCAATACCGTACTGTACCGTACCGTGTGGTCGAATGCTCCGCCCAGCGCCCTTATCCGCCAGTCACGCGGCTGCGGCATGATCAACAGGCCCGCTGGTTATGACGCGAACGCGTACCGGAATTACGGTATCTCACGGTGTTTATGTACATGTGGCTTGTCAGGGCTATGCGCGCTTCTGAATGGACTGCGCCCCAGGTCCGCCCCACTCTATCCGTGGCGCAGCACTGTCTCAGGGATAGACAATGCACGCCGCTACGCTCTTTTGGGACTAGGCTACGGTTAGCCGTCCTCCTTTAGGAAACTCTCCAGGAGGTCGTCATCAGCACCCAGCGAGCACACGCAAGAGACGACAGCAGGAAAGAAGGGGGGAAAAAGTCACCAGGCAGCATGATTTTGCGGCTATCAGGTCGGTTGGAGAACAACCGCAGAGCCAACCATCAGAAGCCTCTGCAAGTCGACTGATACGTGTGGGCATTGTTAAACAAGTCCAGTCCTGGATGGGTCCGCAGCCCCACCGCCGGCGTACGTAACCGCGTACGACCTGGTAAGGTACGTACTCTGTCCAGTGTCAAGTTACCGCGGGAAGCCGGGTCAGGCGTCCTCAAGTGGACCTGCTCATCGTTGTGGGCATCATCAACATCATCATCATTATTATCTTTATCATTCGTATTCTCTGTCCGAGGTTCCAGAATCAAGATGATCTTTACCTACTCTGCAGAACTGGCAGAAACTGCTTTTTGCATACAGAAGGGGGGCCTTCCAGCGATGCGGAAGAATTCACCCGAGTTTCGCCCGGAAAAGCCACTTGTGGCGGTGCAATGACACGGTCTCTTTGTTCCGTATGTTATTATTATTGCTGTTTTTTGTTGCTATGGTGCAGGTCGATGTCGACACATGTAGAAAATGGGCGAACAGTAAATTCTAGTAATTATTCTTGAGATGCCAGCAATGTTGAATCATTGCCTTTCTGAAGATGCCTGAATATGTCGGAGGACGTAAAATTGTATGCATTTTCCTCACACGATTCCAGATAGTACAGAGAGCAGGGCAAACTAAAAATACACAAATATTATCCTAGTATCCTATCTGTATATTATTAGCATCGCTGGTACGCCTTATGCCATTGATGCCATATCAATGTTGAATGCCGCTGTGTGGCCACGTGATCTCGGAGCTTAGTAGAGCCGCTCAATTTTCCCAAGCATCGCCGAACCACCAAAGCCACGACGACAACCACCCATTGCAGGTGACATTCACGTCGCCTCCCCCTTCACAATGCAGAATGTCATCCGCCGAACCACCCTCGCCAGAAATCAGGCAGCACGAAAGCTGAAGATCCAGAAAAAGCAAGAAGTGCGCGAGGAAGTCAAAGCCTTCATCCGGGAACAGGGTCAACAAAAGAGGAACAAATTCCAGCTACAAAAAGATGCCCAGCTTCGCCGACGGGATGACTGGCTACGGGGCGCCATTGCACCAAAGGTCGATTCGGGGTTGCAAGCTGAAATCTATGGAACAGCTCCTCCGTTCGGAATGGCGTTGCCAAAGATCCCGACACACCTGCGAAGAAAGTTTATCAACTTTGCCAAGGGAGACCGAGTCGCCATCTTGAAGGGCATAGACAAAGGGAAAATAGGTGTGATAGATTCTGTGGATGTCGAAAGAGAGTCTGTTACACTCAAAGACCACAACATCGTACGTGTTTATATCCCGCACCTTTTTAGGCAAGATTGATGATGACTGACATGAATACCGTTTGACAGTCCGATATCGATATGCCTGAATACCTCAAGGATGTACACAACTATCAAAACTCGGTTACATCTATGCCGATATCGCTCTCCATTAACGACATTCGCCTGGTTGTTACGCTGGAAGAAAATGGCGCTCCATACGAGGCGATTGCCAAACACGTTATCGCAGGCCCCCCATTTGTTAAACGACCCAATTTGGTCACGCCACGGCACTCTAGATACATTAAGGGAGAAGACATTCCCATTCCATGGCCAAACGAAGATGTCATACCCACTATCGAAGATAAAGAAGGCGACACTCTTCGCCAAGAGGTTGAACATGAAACCTACATTCCCTCGATGCAATATGCCCCATTTGAGAGCACCATTATCGATGAACTGAGGAACAAGTACTCCAAGTACCGAACACGCCATGATCCTGAGTGGGTGAAGGCCAAGCAGATGGAAGATCTCAAGAAGGAGTATCTAGCCACCCAGGCCATGTTGACCCCACGGGGCGAACTCCATGCTCGGCGTGTAGCAGAAAGCGCCGAACGCAGAGAGGCCCGCAAGGACGAGAATGGAAACTACAAAATGTCCAAGGAATCGGCTGCTTTTATCGAAAGCTATATGACGAAGCAGAAGAACCAGGCGGAACAAGCGGAGTGATGGCCATTTTTTCTCAACTGTATTCTAGAACCTTGTATTTCACCTTTTAAATAATTTTTCTCCCGTATTAGCTATATTCTTCATTATTTTCCTCTAGTCCATCGTAGGATGTTTGCTTGTATGTAGTCGTTGTTTGACCTGCGTTTGCGCTGCCGTAAACCATTGGTTTCAACCTTTCGGCCGCCAAGGGAGACTATCTATCTAATCATCTGCCGCGGAGCTGGTCTTGCACCTCACTTTTCGACAGCACAATAATCAGCATTATTGACAGGCGAATCCCTCCGGAGAAAGCATACCATCACAATGGCATTTGCTGCCATTAATTCGTCTAAAGGACCGGCTCCCTTCTCGGTCGTGGACACTCCACCTCAGCAGCCTGCACCGGCAGTGAACCATGCAGTTTTTGACCATGCTTTCGCGGGCAATGTGTCGTTGAAAAAAAGGGTCTACGATGCGATCAGTAAGTTGGGGAGAATCCATTTCTTTCTTGAAAAACATCTATCTAGAGAAGAAAAAAAAACCTCTAACTAATTCCGTTTCAGGCGCCAGTCCCCAGCACGGAGAGCTCTTTCAAGACATTGCGCAATACACATCGACCTTGCAGTCGCGATTACAATCCCAAAGCAACAACAACAACAACGTCGAGCCAATTCAACCGGCAGTCGATCAGCCACTGGCCAAGAAACGGAAATTAGAGAATGGCCAGACCGCGACGAGTGTTGATAGCAAAGACGCGCCGCTACAATTTTACGCTCAAGATATCTCGTTTGCGGTGCCTCAACGGAAAAAATTGACGCTGGAGATTACAGCTGCAGGCGGCTACCTCCGTGCCAGGAATCAAACTACTAAGAATATTGAATTTGGTATTGCTTTGCAAGATATTGGTGAGTCTTTGTCTTTATCACTAGTACAGCACATTAGATGAGAGGGGATTTAGAGGACTAACGATGGTTTTGTTTTTTTTTCCTATGAGCAGAACATGCCGTGTGCCTTCCAGTCCCTGAAAAAGCCCAACGTCAATTCAATTTTTGTATCATACCCAAGAACGGCGATGGCGTCACGACGGTGCCCGAAGGTCAAACCGTTCCGGACACAATGGTGTGGACAGTTCCAGACGGTCCTCCCAAGGCAGCATTCACGGGGGATGGACAACGCATTGAAGGGACTGAACATGGAGAGGCACTGATCAGACGCATGCTTGATAGCGGACTTGGCCGCACAAAGGTCATTCGACCCGACGAACGACAATTTGTGAGTGCTACACCTGAAGCACACCGCAAGGGTGAAAAGGCATATCATGTGAAAGCACACAAGGGCAGCAAAGATGGTATGTATCTTGTCCAACCAGATTTCGTTGACAGAAAGACATTTTTCTTCATCATTATTTGTTATTTAATATCCTTGATCATAGCTAATGGCAAGAACAGGCTACTTGTTTTTTCTCTCTACCGGCATTCTGTTTGGATTCAAGAAACCGCTGTTGTTCTTCTCGTTTGCGAATATCGACTCGACCTCGTACACTTCTGTCCTCCAACGCACCTTCAACCTTAACATCGCCACCCGGGGGGACGCGAGCGAGGAAACCCAAGAATTCGAATTCTCAATGATTGACCAAGCGGATTTTGCCGGAATCGACGCGTATGTGAAGCGACATGGTCTCCAAGACGCAAGTCTGGCCGAGGCGAGAAGAGCTAAGAAGTACAACGTGAATGGAGCAAAGGGAGGAGAAGAAGGAGGAGCCGGTGAGGAAGGTGCTGAAGGGGATGAAAGCGAACTCCAAAAGGCTGAGCGCGAGCTGGAAGATCAAGAAGATGAAGAGGAAGAGGACTACGATCCGGGCAGTGACGGTGAGAGCGAGGGCAGCGGATCCAGCAGTGAGGAAGACGATTCAGATGGAGAAGGTGGCGGAGATGATGATGACGACGAAGAGGATGAAGATGGAGACGAGAACTTGGTCAAGAATGAGCTGGGCAGTGAGGCTGAAGATGTCTCTGGCGACGAGCTATAGACTGTTACATAGGTAGAGGATAGAACGTCGTCACATGTAGGAATTAAGCGATTGATTGATGCTTTGGACAAATCCCAGACAGAATTAGTCTGTCAAGTGTAATTACATTGCAGCAAAGTATCAAATCCACACCGGTCCATTTGATACTTGATATAACCATATAATATGCCAACAGTGAAGTTTTCCGGCAAGTTGATTTGATCCTCATCTACAAGCTATTAGTATCAGTATGTGATTTATAATTTCATGCTCATATTTGCTTAATCAAGTCCTGAATAAGAAAATAATAAATGTGTAACATGATTTTCCTCATGGTATTGCCAGGCTTCACCCTCTGATTGGCCTGCGGATCTTATTTGCCCAATGCCAGGGGCCGCATTACCTAACCCAAATCAGACTAGCTTGGTATTTTTACAGGATCACAGGCGATGTCACGTAACAATCCATGCAGCAGTTTGTATGTACGGAGTAGTACCGATCTCGATCATCATTGGTATTTGTTGGTATTTGACTGCTGACAAGCATAGTTTCGTGTTTATTAGCCTGGGGAGGCTGCATGTGTGTGCTTTGTTTCCTCATACGTACTGGATTAGCAGATACATTCCAGTGCGTATTTTTCGAGATTTACAACAAAGACGACGTAATAATTAATTACGAACTTGGGACACAGGTTGGTCTAGGCCCTCAGGATTGGCAGTTGCTAATTTTCGAATTTGCCTCGGCGACGCTCACCGTTGATTTATTGAACAGTGATGAGACAACTTGAGAGACAGAAAATACGGAGCGCCCCGTAATTATGGTTGGTTTTCTGTGTTTCATTGGCATGTATTGCCGACCTAGCGGAGACGCTTCGTCCCCTGAATGGCCGCACGGTGGGTATACGGTATCGGCGGTTATACCGTACGGTACAGTACATTATTACTGCATACATGCAGGCTTCTCTGCGACGCTGATGCTAACAATAACAATAACAATATAATAACAGTAATAACATAAATGCTTGAGTGAATACGAATACAATAATGTACTACAAATATCAGTAGAATACTTCGTCGAAGCACCCGGGGCTGGTAAATTACGCAGCGCTAGTCGGCACTCGGTCCGCCCAGATAACCATCTAAACTAGCCTCGTCAGGTCAGCCCCTGCGCTGCACCAGCACAGCACAGCACAGCACAGCGAAGCCTCACCTCACCTTACCACCGGCATCACTCGCTCCCTCCCTCTTACCGCGCCCAGCGATCGGCTCCCCTAAGTCAAAACGGTCACTGGCACTAACCAAGGAGTCTTGAGCTAGCTCGCCTGCCTACCTGCTACGTACCGACAGTCGACTTCACCTCTCTCTGCTGTCTTCCCCGTCGTCTCCTCTCTTCCTTCTGCCACTCCATCCCCCTTCACTCTGCTGTGCTGCTGCTCCTCTTGCATCCAGTGCGGTCGGTTCTCCCGCAGCTGGTCACGCCAGTCGGTCTTGTTTCTCCCTCTTGACCAGATCGCTCGCTGCTGGCTGTCCAAAACGCGTGTTCTTTCTCCCGGATCCCGTCTCATCTCGTCTCGCTCGCTATTCCGATCGGTCTTGTCGGCCGCCCCAAATCGGGAACGAATAAAATTGAGAAAACAACACAAGTATTGATGTCGACTGTGCCCAATTGACATTCCGCCGTTGTGATATTGCTCGATGGGAACTGGTCTGCTGCCATAATTCAATTAGGCACGCTTTTCCGAGGTTTGCTAGCCGATCAGCACGCCTATTGGGTCGTGATAAACGTTCGAGTTTGATACTGACTATGTTTAGAAGAAACCAAAGTCTCGTTCATCCCTGTCGTCGATTAGCATTCTTGCAATCCCGTTCACCATGTCGTCCTCGTCGTCCAACGTCGTCGGTGTCCACTATCGGGTGGGAAAGAAGATCGGAGAGGGTTCGTTTGGTGTTATCTTCGAGGGTACAAACCTTTTGAACAGCCAGCAGGTTGCCATCAAATTTGTATGCTTGTCACCGTGAATTCTACTTTTGCCGTCGCTGACCAGCTATCAGGAACCCCGAAAGAGCGATGCTCCGCAGCTGCGCGACGAATACCGAACTTACAAAATCCTTGTTGGATGCCGTACGTATCCCGCCGGTTTGTCTCTTGATTTGTTGCTAATTGTTTGAGCAGCCGGAATCCCCAATGTCTACTACTTCGGTCAGGAGGGTCTCCACAATATCCTGGTGATCGATTTACTCGGGCCCAGTCTCGAGGATCTTTTCGATCACTGCAACCGTCGATTCTCGATCAAGACTGTCGTTATGGTGGCCAAGCAGATGGTAAGTCCAGTTTTCTATATCCGGTCCAACTTTGCGTGCTTACTCGATTAGCTTTCCCGTGTCCAAACTATCCATGAGAAGAACTTGATCTACCGAGACATCAAACCAGACAACTTCCTCATCGGGCGTCCTGGCAGTAAGGCGGCCAACGTGATCCATGTCGTTGATTTCGGTATGGCCAAGCAGTACCGCGATCCCAAGACTAAGCAGCACATTCCATACCGTGAGAGGAAGTCTCTGTCTGGAACTGCTCGTTACATGAGTATCAATACTCACCTTGGACGCGAACAATCGCGAAGGGATGATCTCGAGGCCCTTGGTCATGTCTTCCTTTACTTCCTTCGAGGCGGTCTCCCGTGGCAAGGACTGAAGGCTGCTACCAACAAGCAAAAGTATGAGAAGATTGGTGAAAAGAAGCAAACCACTGCAATCAAGGATCTCTGCGACGGCTATCCAGGTAAGACTGTCTTCTGTCGTCCTTGACTTCAAGATGCTAACCATTACACAGAGGAGTTTAACAAGTATCTCACTTACGTACGGAATCTTGGATTCGAGGATACCCCCGACTATGACTACCTTCGGGACCTCTTCACACAAGCTTTGAAAAACACTGGCGATGTTGAAGACGGAGAATATGACTGGATGAAGTTGAACAACGGAAGGGGCTGGGAATACAAATCGTATTCGTCGCAACACCATGGACATTCCAACAACCAAGTGCCCAACACGTCATCCCACAACTTGCACGGCACTCAAGCCCGCCAGAGCTCTCGACCCGGAATCACTGCTGACCGTTTAAACGCCGCGCAGCCCCCTCCACCATCTCCAGGGAGACCCGGAGCTGGAAAGACGCGCGATCGCCCAAGCGGCTCAGGCGTTCCTCACGCAAAACGCCAAAGCGGACCGGCAGGGGGGCATGAAACGTCGACACCCACAGCTTCGACACAGGCTCAGTTCCAAAACTCGAATGCTAATCTTCCAGGTCGTCTGTCGAGCCCACAAGCAGCTGCCAACACGCAGCAGTTGTCGGGTCTGCAAGGCGCCACTGAACCGGAGCCGACATTTGTGCAGAAAGCCATTAGGGCTCTATGCTGTGGTACGGGTCGGAAGTCTTGAGTCAATCGGCGTAACGAACGCTAATCGATATCGACTACAGGTTGAGATTGGCTTCTGGTTTATTTCATCTTCTGTCATTGTGGGATGCAGATAACAATTCCCACTGAGCGTTTCAAGATGCGTAAAGGATGCGCATTCCTCGGTCGTCTAGGTTTCATTGGTCTTTTGTAGCCGTTTTCGATTAATTGTGCACAGGAACGCTCGCTTTACGACGGCACGGCCATGATGGAATTTGCAGTCAGTTTGTTTTTTTTGTGTTTTTGCTTTAGCTTGTCCGTCAGGTTCTACTTGCACATGGTTTTGAAATTGCTCATCGCATGCTTGATAGGAGTACTTTGATCCTGTGTCGAAGTAGTTTTGCTCCTGGCTTTTCATTGTTATTTGGTCAAGTTCTCGCATGAGCCAGTTTTTTCTTTTCTTTTTGTTTCTCTTTTTTCCTGTTTCCTTTTCTTTTTCTTTTATTTTTTTTTTCTTCTCTTCTTTTTCTTTACCCTATTCTCTCGATTGCCTGTCTCATATCACTCATTTTTACGGCGCTATACATGCTGGACCGGCGAATGTTGGAGCGTACTTTCAATTCGTTTTTTATTATTGTTTCCCTTATTCTACATTTATCTAATATGAGTGTATCTCCGAGTCGAGTGGGATATACCTCGGGCACGTGTTGCGGTCAATCGGGACGCAGCACACACACCGCTATAAAAACCCCCGTCAGGAGGTGATGATGCGAAGGCCAGGGCTGAGGAAGATCGGAATGGAGACGGTATAGAAGTGATGGAAATCGAGGGAGGAGTGTGTGTTTATTTTTTTTGATCTTTTAGAGTGTCTAATAATCACGGATTCCGTTGGATAATAAAAAGCGGTTTGCAATTATCTTTTTCCGGTGTAGTCGTAGAAAACTGCTCGCAGGGATATATGCTTTGAAAGTTGGTCCATCAATGTCCATGCTAGTCTTAATTTATCTTACAAAAAAGATGAAATCCAATCAGTGCCTTGTGAGGCTAATGGTAGAGATTGGTTGCCTGTTGGTTTGATCATTGTTGTTGGACTTGGTAATGACGTATATTTTGATAGTGTTGATCTATTCTACCTCTTTCTTATCTTTTGAGATAAATATATCATTCATGTCTCGACATTAAACTTGCTTCCCTAGTTTTTTTACATAAGTTAGAGAAAATGGTGATGTTTGTAACATCTAAGTGATCCATGTCAACTGCGGCAACGCCATCGGGGATATTGATATCTAAAACATAAATGGACGCAACATTATTTTTGTTTATGTAATACAATTTTTCTAGTGGAATGTGTTTCTCGGTTTAGCACGAGACTACATATCAATTAACATCAATCCCAATGTTGTAGGTTGTACTAGTTCAACGGCCAAGTTAATATATATTCTATCCACACGGAGCCCACTTCATTAATTTTTTTTTTCAGCTGCCCACTAACATATAAAATTTAAGCATATTTATTATTAATACACATTCTCATGAAATTCGTAAACTATACCACAAAAAGATACAATTAAATAAAGAAGGCTCATCGTGTTCGTATTTAGCAGCCAATCCAGCATATGTGGGGATCGGCTTTAGTTCGATGTCCGATGGGCACATACGAATAGCGAATACTATACAACGCAGACCCCAGGTGCATTCAGACATACAGACATTTGATGTGGAAATAAGAGCAAATCCGATAATAATTATTTATAATAGGGTCATGTTTGCTTTGCTTATGAATCGTCGATTTCAAATGTTTCCGAGTCGATTCCGTCCTGGTGTGAGTCCTACGGAAAGACGCCCATCATGTGAAATAGAGTGTTTAATATAAAAGCTAATTCATATGAGTATACTTTATGTATTCTATTAAACGAGAATCTCAATAAACGCATAACTGAGAACAGTGCCGTCAAAAGAAAAAAAAATGACACATACAATCAAGAATGTGGCTCTTGCCGGGGTTAGAAAAGCACCACCAGCAAAACTACCTCATTATTGTCCAAAGTTAACAAGTCTGTTAGGCAAGCGGAAACGTCGGAGCTCGAGTCCTCGACGCTCTACTCGATCTCGACTTTAATGTCACCGTGCTCAGTCGCAATGCCAACAAACCGTTCCCGGCCGCTGCGAACGTGAAGGTCGTTGACTTTGAATCGGTGGAATCAATCTCTGCTGCCCTCGCCGGACAGGACGCAGTTATTGATACTACTTTCTCGCCGGATGTTGATACGCCTCTTAGGCTCATTGATGCGGCGGCTGAGAAGGGGGTTTATCGCTTGTTCGTGAGCCCAGTCACCGTTTTACAACAAGCTCATTTTTATATCCATTGATATATCTGTGCATGTTTCTGGCTAATACTTAACCCTATATCACTAGCATCACAAGCGACTTTGGCCTCGACCCTGACCTACCAGGTATCCACGACATGCCCGTTTTCGGCCGCAAGAAAGCTTCATATGAAGCCGTCAAGAAACACGCCGCCCAAAACCGGTTGACGTATACCCTTGTGGCTTGCGGTGTTTTCCTTGACTGGAGCCTCTCCTCTGGCTTTTCCGGTCTGGATTTCCAGCAAAAGAAGGCCTTTATCTTTGGTGATGGAAACAACGTTGTTCCATGGACGACGCTCGAGGATGTCGGCAGAGTCACAGCGAATGTACTCCTCCATCCAGAAGAAACACTGAACCGTCCGGTGTATGTTCACTCGGTGTACATGTCTCAGAACCAGATTTTCGAGGCAACGAAGCAGGTTTTGGGGAGTGAAGGGTGGGATGTCACGTACAACGAGATGAAACCGCTGTTGGATAAAGCGTTGGAAGATCTGTACGCGGGCAGGATTAGTGCTTCGGTTTTTGAGGTACAGATTCAGTACTGTCTAGCTACTAAAGCCCTGGCACGTCCATGGGAAAGAGACGATAACTCACTCGTGGGACTGAAGGAATGGGATTTGGAGAAGGTGAAACAGCTGATCAAGACGATTGCTCACAAAGCAGAGTGAACTGGAAGATTGTATGACACTAGATGTCGTAGGAAAAAAAAATGATGTACATATATTCATATATATTCACATAGTAAACAACACTCTACTCTAGTTGATAAGGCGCAATTAACACTGGCGAGTAGCTGTATGTAGCCTGATCACTAACAAAATAACCAACACACCAGCGTTCTATATGTAGCTAACTAGTAAGCCAAGCTGCAGGAGGCACATACATTGATGTAGCACAATAGGAAATAACCTTTGAAGAGCCCAAATTTAAGGTCTACACCCACAACACCCCAGCATGTTCCACCACCATGAGTGTTAATATTCAAGGGTATGTTTTGATCGAGACACATATCCATGCAACACTAAGGCCACCCACAGATGCACAAAGACTGGTACGGATAACACTGATCAATTCCCTATGTGACACGTCTCAATTTCAATAATCGATTATTGACAGCTGCAGAGTTTGACAACTGGCAACATGCATGTTGCCGATCCATTAATACACCGAAAAAAAAAGAGAGGAGAGGAATACACAATAGAATTCCGGCGAGTATTCTAATGCAGCGTGCAGAGTTTGCACTGCTGCAGGCACTGTTGCAGACAGTATATGCACCGTGCCATGATGAGTAAGTTTCTTACTGCCTACGACTGTACCCCGTACATGTAACCATACTGGAGACCTATCCTTGAGAAAAAAAAATTTTTTTTTATGCCTCAAAAATTGTGAGTATGTACAAGGATGAGTAGATCCTATATGACGTACGCACGCACAGTTCAAGTTCAACTTCGTATAATGTGAGCAAGTAAGACCAGAAGGATCTTTGTTTCCCACTTCCTTCTCGCCCTCTTTTTGGAGTCTCGAGTCTGGGCACTCGGAGAGAACAACGCTTAGTAGTTGCTTACTCCTCCTGATCTAGCAAGAACTACGAGATTTAGACGCGCGTAATTTGACCCAAGAGGCAAGTCTCAAAAAATAAGAAATTCTCTTGGATCGCCGACATGGTTCCAGTTCCTTCTCGATTAGTAGATAATAATAGAGTCTTCGAGACACGTAAATCCAAGACAATTAGGCGCCGTGCGTTGAATCCTGCCGGGGGGAAGTTGCATCCTTCCGTCACTATGAGAGTATGACTATGATCGTCTTGTTGTGTGTTCACTAAAGTGTTGGTGATGATCGACTGTGCAGACGAGTGGAGAGAGAGGGATGCTACTTTGGGGTACGGAGTATGGGTCCTTGGCCCTTGGGAAGTAGGACCCTGGATGGTAGTATTCTTCTTATTAAGTCATATTGACGTTTGTGTTTATTATTGATGAACTACTATGAGTATGTAGTAGTTATTGTTACTCTGCAGCTTGTTTAGTGACCGGTTGTGCAACATGTCTGTATAACTACCGCAATTCTCGTTTATTAGATAATGACGGGAGATATCGTCCAAAGAATCGACAAGTTCCTATGTTGATAACAGCAACAACCATGAGAACATTATGATTATTTCTAAGTTCTTAGTCTTTCCACCTCAGCTCCACTCCAAGCAACAATTTAGGCCCAAGCCGCCGGAAGAATGTGACATGACACGATGGATCACGGATGGTCCCTGAGGAGAGGCAAAAGGGCAAAAATGGGCGACCCGATCCACAAATTACCACTTTCGGTAATTTCTGGAGCCCTGCTGGTTAAATCGGTTCCGGAAAGGATCAATCGCGGGCAGGCCGAAGTGCACAGAGCTTTTTTTTTTCTCTTCCTCCTGCCCACTTTGTCTCATTTGAGATTTAGTGGACATTTTGCTGGCCCCCAAAAATAAATCGCTTGCTTGAGCCTTGTTCCTCGCTGTAGGGCGAACTGTCGGAGAAAACGGATGAGTTGGGGTAGTCTCCGTCTCCGTACGGAGACTCCGACAGGACGGAGAATTCAATGATGGATCTGGAAATAGTTTCTTAAATTAACCCACAAAGTAGTACGGTGTAGCATTGTTGTATGCTTACTAGGCTTAGTCGATACTGCACAGAGTGACTTGTCGATCCCTGTCATCAAATGGTTCTTTCAGAGTTCCAGAAGAACCTTACGGTTTATGGTGCTATCGCGGCATATTGGCCTAAGACATGTCCCGAACTGAATATAGTAATAGTAGCAGCAATTATCAACAACGAATAACGCAATTGTTAGAAAGATGACTTTCTAACAGTAATAATAGAGTTCCTATTATTACTATCATCACCGATAGATCCTGGAGGAACCTGACCCGGTGCCCCGGATTTGCCCAACCCGATTAAGTAGTAAGTTATGGAAAGGAAAATCGTCCATCCTGGGACCTGAAGGAATGTGCAATAATGTGGATACGGCGATGCAGACGACACTCGAGGGACATTCCGTACTGAGTACTCCGTAGAATACTAGAATAGGGTAAGAATACGAGTCGGAGGTGTACACATATCTATAGATTGCCCGTTCGGGCACCGCGACTCCGACAACTGACTGACTCATCCAGCCCCGACGTTCTCCGTATACAAATTATGATCACAAACACCGAGTGAACATTAATATCAATAATCAGTAATTGCCCAATGTGAAACGTCTCTCATGACTCGATGTTGGCAGCCAGCATGACCAGAAAAAAAAAAGCCTCAGAATGTGTACTCCGTAGCCTTGTTGGTTTTTCTCTCTAGCGATGATAAATGCCCAGATAATAATCAATAGTACGTACTATACAGAGTTTGCGTGCTCCGTAGTCCGTACTCGGCAACTAGGCGCGCTCGCGTGATCTATCCTATGGCCACTCAGCACTGGTATGTTTTTGGTTGGGTCCTATTTTTTTCTGTTGGCCTGGCCCTTAGCGAGATCTGATATCCGCACGGGGCCGTCAAGGCTCACCGTTCATTCGGAGATTCCTCCTGTCAGTTTTGTCTTGACTCGCTTCGTACTCGGACTACGTACTCCTGACAGGCTGGCAGGCGAATTTTGGTTTGAGTTCATTCAGCCACCGCCAGGACTCCGACCAGCGGGCAAATCAGGATAAGCTGACGGGGGGCAAATGTTATAAAAAGCAGTACGAGGCTACGAGGAAGTATAGATCCGTGGAATTGTTAGTTATCATGAAACGGCCGGTGAGTCAGCGTTGACAAAGGAAGAAAAAAAATATCAACAGCCCTAACACGATGTTGCTGGCTGGGGTTGCCACGGGGAAACCGAGACATCAACAACTGACTACTGACTAGTGACTAGTGAGTCACTGAGTCACTGACAAAAAACATCAACAACAACAACAAAGAACGCCTCTCGGAAAATTCTAGTGTCCAAGCCCATGTCAGCAGGGCGAGGCGTTGGTTAGACGCGCGCCCGCTTCCTTCTAGAACTCTTGCAAAGTTTGACCCCCGCTACACCGTAAGTTTGGTGGGTCTGACATGTTGGAGTCCTTACCTTTGGAGTATGTAATTACCTCGGAAGCTCGTACGTACTATACTTGCGATATATTTTTCCCGTGTTTACTTGGGGCTTTTACATGTAAGGCTGCATAAGCGTTCATCCTTGGGGCTAAAGATGTATGTGTGTAGTAATGTAACTCATCGTGATCAACAGGCGATGAACATGCGATGCGACACCAAGCGGAACTAGGAAATTTTCTAGAATAATGCAAGGAAGCGCGCTAGAAGCGGCGCTAGAAGGCCGCCAGAAAAGCAGAGAACAGGAAGAAAAAAAAGAAAAAAGAAACATGGCTAAACCCGGATCGGAAAAGACGTCCTCACCGAAGGAACTACACTGTCGTCCTGATCCTACAACTGTGGCAAATAATAACAACGAGTCCTTTTTTTCTTTCGCTTAAGTTTTTTTTTTTAAGTGGTGACAGCTGGTATCTCGGTGGAGACAGTTCACGTCAGTCTTCTAACTTTTTAGTACGTATGTACAAGCCATCATGAGTGCGTAATAAGAATTAATATTAGAAACGGTGTAACAAAGGGCAAATTCGCAGAAGCTTTTGGTGGCTGAGGTCAAGCATCTTACTGTGTGTTTTCTTTTCTTTTTCTACGTATGTATGCTTTAATGCTGTCAACAGAGCCTAGGCCATTTTCCTTTCTTTCAGCACTCCAGAGTCAAGAAAGAGTACTGCAGTGCTGGAACTTGGCAGTTGCAGACCCCACGGCGCACACACGACCCGCCTAGGGCTCTCCTATAGGCTGGAGGTGGCCCCCGCGGCGTGCATTGGTGCAACGAGGGCGCTCTCTGCCATTGGCGCATTCTATCCGCTGGGGGGAGTGGGCTGGCGGCAATGCCAGCCAGCCAGCGCGCGACCTCGCAACTGGGCCCCACAGACCAGCCACTGATTGGGCCGCGATAGATGTTCTCGTCGTCTTCGCTAACGCTTCCTTGGACCTTCTGGAAAGGCTGCGCCGCGCCACCGACGTCAGCCTGGGCGATAAGCTCTGCTCTAACTCGCCAGTCGCCGGCCCCACCGCGCTGGCCTCTTCGTTTTTGGCCGGTGTGGAGATACAATTCCGCCAATGATAGAGAAGACCGTGGGCCTAGTACTCCGTTCCTCTGCTTCAGGCTCGCCGGCTTGCGATAGGAGTCATGCCTCGCTAAGTAGCTAGTCAAGTTGTCATTATTAATGCTTCTTCCCCTTTCTGTCATAGCGTTAATCGCTGTCGCCCGATGAGGCCCGCCTGGGTCGTGCTTCTGCTATCTACTATCTAGTACGTACTCCGTATCTTGCCCGTCAGTCAATCCTGCAGTGCTGGCCGATGGACCCAAGTCAGAAAAATACCCTCTCCCCCTATCGGGACTTTGTAGACGACAGTCGTACACAATGCCTTGACATCAGCGAGTAAGGGGAGCCTTTGGGCCTGCTGCCTAGGTAATAACAAATAGAGAGTAGGCATAGCCTCCTTTCGTGCCACCGGTGGCCATTATTATGCTATTCATTACCCATTATTCATTTAACCCTAACTCCCCCTCGACCTGGATGAATGGATAACGCTAGCACCGCCTGGTTGAGCACTCCGAGCCTAGTCCCCTTAGCCCAGTTCCTAACCTGCCCTTCAGGCTTCTGACCCAACTGCCGAATCGGGCGAAGATCGTGCCAACGACCAACGACCAACGACCAACTAGCCCCCCCCTTAGCGTCTGTGGGACCAACTCTGCGACCTTGGGCCGGGCCTTCGTAACTTCTCGAGCTCTCGAAGCAATCGCAAAATTAGCTGCATCTCACTCTCTTTGGCCGCCGGCCAATAACTCGCCGCGCGCGCAACAAAAACCCACCCTTGTACCGTCCCACTCTCGACGACGGCGAATCCTGTCGTGATCGATCAAATCGCCCTAAAAGTTAAAACACGGCCTGAGCCAGCTAGGCCAGGTTAGGAAATGCCCTTGGAGGGGGGGGGAATCTGACGATGGTCTGTCACTGTTAGTAGTACGTATTAGTAGCGTTAGATTTTTGTGGTGATTGTAATCCCGCCCAGGATTCTACTACCAATATTTGGGAGTTCGCAGATGCTATATTACTATTACTACTGCGGCACCTGCACCTGCACCTGCCTTCTTCTACTCCGCATCCCTACCTACCTCCTTCCTCACACCACACACCACACCACACCACACCACACCACACCACTCAACCACATCACACCTACCTCGCTCTCTCTCCTTCACAACTCGCCAGCAAATACACTCTGTCCGACTTGTTCCACATAAGACACAGACAATTCTCCGAATCTTCGCACTCAGGACTATTCACGGGACGACCTGCCTAGGAAGCACACGCTACTACGACTCCCTGCAGTGCCTTGCATTGCATCATCGTCTTTGAGACTGCTCATTCTTCTGCCAACTTCGGAGGACACTGGGTTTTTCATTCGCTCAAGGTAAGCAAGCTGCTTGTTTGTTCATCCCAGTTAGTCTCTGTCTCCACCATGCCCTGCCTATACCCTGTTTTGCCTGTGCTCTCCGTTGTGTTTCCAACGGCCTTGCTGCCGCCGCCGCCGTTGAAACGAGACGACTATCATTCTGCCGGCCTGTCTCTCGATGCCGCATTATCACACATGCGTGGCCACCAAACATGAATACCTGGCGCTGGGCTGGTTTCCTATTTGACCTCGCCAAGCCCAGCGAGCATGCATAACAGCATACATCTATCGCGGCCGTGATTCCAGTTGGTCCGGGGCCCATTTGAAACGCCGCGAGGGGGTCTGATCAGTTTTATCGAGCCCTGCGACTAGTTCTGCTAGTTAATTGTGTGTCCACCATGGTTATTCACCGATCCACTGCTGCTGCGCGAGTTTCGCGGGGGGTCACCGCCACACATGCATTGACATTCACCTGCATTTACACACACCACACGCATTCTCTTCAGTTGCGACCTTTGGCTGGAACAGGCAATACTGCGCAGAGCGTCCAACTCGGTTTAGCAGTCGAAGCGGGTGATCTGCAAATCACACTCCCCACCAAAAACCCCTCCCGAATACCTGAATCTGCCTAGGGCCGCCAGAGAAGCCGCGTGCAGCATGCAATAATGAGTCGTTTTGGCTGCATTCCACGGCGGCCGAACTAGCAGCGAACTAGCACGCTAGCAGAATACCAGAACACCAAGTCTAGGCAGGCAGGTTGCAGAACCTATAGCCGGCCACGCCCTTACGCCCAAACTCGTCATAGCCTCTGCTCGCTTGGTCGCTCATTTGCAGACTCGCCCTCTCAAGGCGCAGATCCCGGTCTCCACTGCGCCCCTAAGCATGGTGCATGCTTAGGTACTGGCAAATAAACTTTAACCGTCTGGCGACCACGTTGCCCGTCGATTCTTCGCTTTTTTGCGAATAAAGGGTCTCCCGGCTGTCGTTCTCCGCCACGCCACCCTATCGTCCACTCAGTGGCGTGCATTTTCTTTGAGCCAAATTTTGTGATCGCCCCTACCCGGATGGCCGACGTCTTCCCCTCTCATTCGTCTTTTATTTTCTCGCTCTCGTCATTTTTCCGTGCTCTTCCATTTGCCTAACTAACTCCGGCCGCTTTCAGAATCCGTCTACATCTCGCCCTCATTTTAGATCGCCTTAGTCTTCGTCTCCGACGAGACAAAGAGCTTTAATACCTATAAAACCCGCTTTTTATCGTCAGATGCGCCGATAAAAAAAGTGTGACGTTTGTGACGGTACTACGTTCGGCGCGGTGGCAGGAAGAAAAAGGGTGAAACCTCGCGTGCTCGTACGCAGGTGCACCGAACGCATATCCGCAATGATTGCGAGAACTCATTACTATATTCCCCATTCAATTTGGAACCTCACCCCCCATTCGACTCCCAAGTCGTCGCCAAACTCATCTGTGATCTTCGGTTTTGAAGAACAGGAGATGGACTCGAGGCCACTGAGCCTGTCCATTCCGCCGTCCGGGACCTTTTCGCCCGTTCGTCCCACTTTGGATGAAGTTCTCTCTAATACCGCCCCTTATCCTTATACACTGAGTGCCTTTATGGCCTACCTCTCCCAGAACCACTGTTTAGAAACGTTGGAATTCACATTGGAAGCAAAACGGTACCGCGAGACTTATGTGTCTGTATCACGACTTCTCGATCAATCTATCATCGTCTCCGACACTCCCCAGACACAGCATTTGCTAATGCTTTGGGAGCGCCTCCTATCCGCCTACATCCTGCCCGGTGCTCCACGAGAGATCAACTTGTCTTCCGAAGTACGTGACGGTTTGCTCGCCGAGGCCCATGCTTCGAGACCACCGCTCCCTGAAACGTTGGATCCAGCCGTGCGAAGGATGCATGATCTGATGGAGGAGTCCATATTCATCCACTTTGTCAACAGCCACTCGACGCATATGGATTCACCGTCCACCGATGACCACCCGCACTCTCTCCGACGAAAGACATCACGTGGAAGGAGGGTCTCGCCGCGAGCATCGAGGGACGACGTTGCGTCGAACCGCATGTCTGGCTCTGCTCGGATTGCAGCTTTTGTCAAGACAAGCAGTCACTTGTCTACACACAGTTCCAACACCGACACGGGGTCTCCGATTTTGACGGATGACTCGGGTAGCCCGGTGTCTAGCCCTATCGCTGGAGAACCAATGACACCACCAACAACACCACCATCCAGTGATCACGGGCTCAGTCCTAAGAGTCGCACCGACAACACGTGGAAAAAGATGGGAATGAAGCTTGGCTTCAAGAAGAGACACGGCGGTTCCTCTAGCCGTGATGAGAGATGGGATGATTGACAATCAACCGAGGCATGGCCGGCGTTTGCCACCTCGTCTACGGTACCACCGCCCGGTCTGCTATTTCAATCGGCGATAAGCCGTGACTAATTACGAGACGATATACGACATGTTGCATTTTCAACATTTGACGGAGCTCGACTGGAGTTTCTTACTAATTTTCTTCTGGCGACTGAATTAATACATTCGGGCGGGATGTTTTGTGTGTGCATTTAGCGGTTTAGACTTTGTCCATTTTTCTGCTTGCAAGGAGCATGCATTTGATGTGGATTTTTCTTCCTGCAGAGTCATTGATGAGAAATGGCCTGTATTATGAAATGATTGCATTGTCGTGAATGGAAATTCACTGGCGGGCTATGTCTTGTGTCTTGTGTTTGACAAGCAAGCGGGTTTTGTTTTGGAGGCGTTTTTGATGAAAAACATTTACTATAGAGGGCATGACGGGGACTTGCATGATACAACCTTGACTGGTTGGGCGTTTTATTCTAATCTTGCATATATATTAATTGGAGATCCCTGAGGGACATTGACTGACATTTATCACCTACACCTGATCTTGAAGTAGTATAACTATCCATCTATTTTTGCCAGAACCCGCAGCACATGAAACAGATGCTCTATTTAATCACAACTGTCCTAACAGCCAGTTACTTTTGCTATAATCATCGTCAATAGATGTCTTATGAATCCGCAATATTAATCCTTCGTCCGGCCCTCGTCTCCAACGCCGCTATTCCCAGATCCCATCCCGCGCGTTCCAACTCTGAGACATAGAAATCGTCGAACCGAGCCGAGAATGAGGATAAACTGGTGGTGAGAATTGCCATGATGTCGTCATTATCATTATTTTCATCATCGGCATTTGCCCCTGTGTCCTCGGATTTTGGTAATGATGCGAGTCTTGCTACTAGTAACGCATGCGCCCATGCCTTGAGTTGCTGAGTCGGCGTGCAGTTTTGCTTGAGCAGGATTGTGATTTTTGTTGTTTCTTTCTGGGTTTGGCTGGGTTTGTGTGGGACGAGGATGTATTGTTCAGACGCAAAGATGTGTACCAGTTTCGGGAGTGATGTGGTCGACAACGTCGAAGAAGAAGACGATGACGACGAAGAGATGAGTTCTTGCATTGACGATCCGATTCGGCACCAGCCTAGTTTCTCATTCGAAGAGGAAGAAGAGGACGAGCCAAACCAGCGGAGAATACCATCTCGTTCAAAGACTCTCTCGCGGTGCGCGGCTTCATCGGGGCGAAGGAACCTGACAGCCACGTCTTTGGGTTTGTGTTCCTCGAGCAGGTCCGTCTCAAAAACGGTCGAAAAGACAATGTTTGCGCGCTGTCGGTTCAGACTCGTCATCTGCACGGCGCGTACGGCGCGGTGGTTGGTGGCTAGGTGGATGGCGAGGAGGCTGAGAAGGCATATCCATGTTGCTGGCAGACTGGTTACGTGGGATACGACGATAGAGCCGGCCTGGTCAAGATTTAGTAGTTGATATGGCATATGCAAAAAAAAAAGAAAGGGCTCACCAGCATGCCGAGGAGAGAGATGATAGTCTCCTGCGACGAGTCTTTCTGAAAGTCACCCTGTCAGACACCCTTTCCTTCTTGTCAGAAAAGAAAGAAAGTAAATACAGCATTCAACTCGCCAATATTCCCCCACTTCGCAAAATGCGCACTCAGACTCGCCTTGGAACTGCCCGCAGCCACACCACACAGCGCCCTCAACACGCCCGCACCGCTGATAACAGCTACACGCGCAGGCCGCGGCGTCACCAGCGGCGAGACACAGTCGAGCACCATGGCCACGTCATTAAACACATCCGCCGCGAGCCGGAACATCTTGCACTCGGGCTCGAGTGCGCTGCCGACGCGGTGCGCGAACATTATTGTCGCGAGGCGGCCGGATATGTCTTGCAGGATCTGGAGGAGGAGGGCTGAAGTGGGTGAGGCTGCTGCGTCGCCGACGCCGACGCCTATATCACAAGAAAGAACTGTTTGTTATTGTTTTTGGTTGGAGAGTGAAAGGGGATGTATACCCTGTAATACGGCTCTTGAGGATAAGAGGCCGGCTATGGAGCTTGAAAAGGCCTGGACGGAGTCCTGGTGTTGGGGGTTAGAGGCGGCTCAATTGAAAGAGAGAGAGAGAGAGAGCAGCATGCGTACGTATATTTGATATCTGTATCGGTTAGCATTAGTTGGAGTTTGAAAACGTTAAAACGAATGAACGTACTCCAAGTAGTCTCTGCTAACGCTGTGAGGATATCCCACAGGAAGAAAGACATCTTTTAGCGATGCGATCCACGACGACAACGAAGTTGATTGTTGCTGGCTATCAGACGATGACGATTCCAACGATTTGGGCTAGTAGTATCATCAGTAGAAGACTCTGGAGCTCCAAAAAAAAGAAGAAACTTACTAGAATATCCAAGCGACCCTTGGAGGAGACCGCCGTGCTGGTTTCAGAGTAAACGTACGTTGCAAATGGCGTGTTGATTTCGTCAGTCTCGGTGATTGTGAGTCTGACTCCGCGAGGGTCTTTAGCTGGAGGCATTCTTTTAAAAAAAATATTTATAAGTGCGTGCTTTGGAAGTGCAGATGAAGTTTATAGCAGTGCAGGGTGATAGGTCGAGGAGCAACGTCGCATCATCATTGCGGGGAAGCTCCGGGGCTCATCATGCACGATCTAAACTGGCTTAAAAATGTCGAGCAATCAAGATTCCTCATAATTTAGATGACAACTCTTGGCTTGATTCATCTAGAGATAGGTGCAAAATACTATGTACATGTGTCTGTCTAGTCCCCTTCTAAGCGATACCCACGGACCGAATAAAAGACTAGCAAAAAGAAAAACTCAGGGCGAATACCGGCACGCCAAACCACAAAAAACGTCGAAATGGGGGGATTAATAATGACTGTAAAAGTCAATGAGCTGAACCCGATACGCCAATTCCAGTCGCAAAACGAGTGTGAGAGTGGTGATTCTCCTGGAGCAGTCGTGAATGCCACTGGCTTGTGACTCTTCAGCACGTTGTCAGTGCTGGACTGAGGTATGAATACTTTTGATTTGTCCTTTGCAGGACGTGTCGTTCGCGGCGGGAGATGGATAATTTCCCGTCAAAAGACATTGCGAACATCAACATCGACGGGCAAGCCGTGTGTTACATTAATTGTGCAGGCTGGCGCCGCCAGTCTCGATGGCCTCAATTTCGAGTTCGCTCCAGGGGAGGCGGCGGAAACGAGCAGGGAGTTCGTCGCGGTCAAAGAACTGGCCCTTGGAGGGCTCAATCGGACCGAGAGAGGCACCAGTGGCACCCCCGATTGCCCCAGCCGAAGACGAGGCCCGGGCTGGGCTGTTCAACGGGCCATGCTGCTGAGCCTTGGCCCGGTACGAGGCGAACGAGTCGGGGAGCGACGAGGAGGGAGAGGCTGGGTGCACTTTGGGGGTGTGGTCGATGGCAGCTACGAACGGGCACAGGTCAGCTCAAAGCAGCGCGATGGTGGGTGGGAGACTTGGGGATTTGACATACTGGGTGTTGTGCGCTTTCCAAGAAACTTGATCAGGGGGGTGCGAGTAGCATTCCGGAGGACAGCTGTGGAGTGCATGTTTGTGGTAGAAGAGACGCGCTCGCGCGTTTGAATATGAAAAAACAGTTGATTAGGAAGTGAAAAGTGGTTGGAAGCGTGCAATGGTGGAGGGAAGCTGCAACGGGGTTCCGGAACAGCCCGCGCGTGGTCGAGACGAGCTCTTGGCTGGTCGCTAGCGTTGATCGGTTTCCGATAAGATAAGTTGGTCAGGTAACTTCAAAAGTGTTGAGAAAGAGTGTGCGGATGAGCTGGGAAGGCGGAAGAGGATGGTAGAGAGAGAAACGGTGTAAGAGAGGAAAACCGAAGAGGAAGTAAGATTTAATTAACCTGACGGCTAAACTGCGATTGATAAACTGTTGTCTGATACCGGCCGAGCATCGGCCGCGGAAGGCAGGCGCAACCCAGGCAGTAAGCGGCACGGCGGGAAGGCGCGATGGGCGATGAGGTGCTCGCGGTTTCCCGCTTGCGGCAACCATGTGATGTTCTCTGCTCGACTCGTCGACTTTCTCCGTCGTCTTCTTCTACTCCTGCGAGTCCTTGGCCAATACTTTCCCTATTATTGTTGCTGCCCTGCGTCTCCAACAGATAGTCCGCGCCGACAATGCAAACCCCAACTCGGAATTGTGCCGGCGATTGCTATTGGGGGCCACCGCCGACCAGCGTTCGCTAGCGCAGGGCGGGGGAGTCCCGATTCAACCGCCGGTTGACTGTTGACTTGATACAAACCAATCTTCTGACAAATCCTTATCTTAGCTGCCTGCATATGCTTATGCTTCTCCGCACCGCGCCTCCTCAGTCGGAATAGCCCTAATCGGAAATCCAGTCCGACTTACTGCTCGCGTGGCTCGGCTATTGGGCACCACCGACTACGTTCCTGTCATGAAACGCCCCATGTGAGATCTTGGTTCTAAGTTGGTAGCCAAACCTACACATGTTTTCCGAGGAAGCGGAGTCGGATTCCGACTCGTCGACCGTTGTGTATGACCAGGAGCCCTTCGAGACGTTCCAGGCGCGAGTTTTAGAGCTATCTCAGTCCGTGCTTGGTGTCAATGGCAATATATCAGTCGAGCGAATGCACGGGGGAGGTTTCAATAGGATTATTGGCGTATCAGTGGCTGGCAATGAACGTCCTACAGCCAGCCAATACATTCTCCGCATTCCACTGTTTGAAGCTGCGCAGCTGGATCGTGATCTTGCACCTCTGCAGTTGCTTCGTGAGCGATCGAAAATCCAAATCCCCCATGTTGTCACGTTTGATACAACGAGAATTACTACTGTCTTTGTCATCTTGATTTAGAACCTCGCAACATTCTGGCCAGCCCCCCTCGCCAACTCAACCACAAGCCATTACCGGCATCCTCGACTGGGATAGCGCTCTATTCGCCCCGTCTCTCATGTCTTGCTCGCCCCCGATGTGGCTATGGGCATGGAACGACGAGGACGAAGAAGACGAGCGGCTTGCTAACGATACACCCCCAACCCCCGAATTACGTGAATTGAAACAGCTGTTCGACCATGCGCTGGCCCAATTTATCGTCGCTTTGCATACGGCGCCCAATATCGACTGGCTCGGAGGCTTATCCGATTCGCCATCGATGGGTTACGGTCGAATGAAGACCTGATGGGCGCTGAATCGCTTCTGGATGAGTGGGCCGAAGTGCAGACATCCCTGAAATTGGCAAAGAAGCCATAACATGAACTCAATCTGCCTTTTCATAACCGCTCAGTTAGACGGGAATCAATCACATGTCCCGGAAGAAGACGACGAGAGAGCTTTGGCGCCAATTGGGTAAGATGCACAAACAGATTCCGTTGAGCATGAGATGGTATCCCTACCCCCCAACTCACATGGACATTGCTGACAGTTTCATGTGCCTTCGGGATGACCTCTGTCTATTAGTCTACGTATGAACACATGAAGAGATGGTACTAAATGGCAGAACCTCGGCGTATGGACACCACGTATCCATGCCTAGCGTTGTTCACTTGTTATATGCTTTGACAGCATGATCACTAGTACTAAGTAACCATAGGGCCAACACTCGCCGCCTAATGTAGGTTGAAGCACGAGCTCCGAGCCCAGACAGATCGTCGCTGCTCACCGGGGTAGACCCGGGTTATTTTCGTCGCATATTTGAATGGCTTGTGATACGATTGAGACTTGTCACTGGTGTCATGACGAGCTAGTTAGTTACAATATTTTGACATAACGAACAATTACGATGAAGAAATAACAACACAGAATCAAATAAAGCGCAAATTCGATGTAGATAAAACAATGAAAGAAAAACGTGGAATGGGTGGGGAGCAGATTGCCCCACACCGGCCGCCAAACTCCAACCAAGCATCATGGAAAGCATGATCCAACCTCCACCAGCAGCAGCTCAGCTCAACCTCAACCATGCATGAACTGCTGCTTTTCGCCTCCGTACCCGCTGACCAGCACTATGAGCTGCTCCAGCAACTGGCCGGTCTGGCCGCGATGCAGCCACGCCACCGCATCGAGCGACGCCTGCTGTTCAAAGCCAGCCGCAAAACGGGCCGCATCAACACACGCCTCGGCGGCGGCACGCAGGACGTCCAGGGCGCTGAGCTGCAGCGACTCACCAAGATGCTGACAGGCGCGACATATTACACGCAGGCTGTTGGACTCGTCCGTGAAAGCGACTTTGGTGCAGCAGCAGCAGCAGCAGCAGCAGCAGCAACAGAAACCACGGCGGGCGAGGATGCCGCCTACGACTTTGAGAATCAGCTGTGGAGGATGGAGTGGAGGGATATCCCTGAAGCTGGCACGCGGTCGGCGGTGACGTCTCGGCTCATGGCGAATGCGCTTCTTCCGCAGGGAGATGTGGCTGCGACGATGAGCTCCTGGGGATATGAGTATGTGACCTGTTTGTGTGAGAGTGTATGATGCAGCTGCTAATCCAAGGTTATTTACAGATTTGTGACCGAGTATGTCATCGAAGGCGACGTATTCGTATACAACGACACTACGATCTTTCTCCATCGCGTCCTCAACTACACACACGACCCTTCTTCCTCTTCCTCCCCGCGCACAATCCTCCCACCGCTGAAAGACCTATCCCTCCTCGACAAAAGCGGAAGCTACCTGCTCCAAGCCGCCGTCACCGTCCAAGACGGCTCGAATCCGGGCATGGTGAAAACAGCGACACAACATCTGTTCGGCCTGAAAGAGCAGCTCAAGACTGCCGTCAAGCTGGAACAGGCGGATCGGCTGTCGCTCGACACGCGGGTGAAATAAGAATATTAGATGGATGCTTGGATTTGGATTTTTCGTGATACCCTAGAAATTAAGAAATTAATCTATAGTTTTTATATAAAAAGTGCTTATTAGAAAGATATGATTTTAACGAGTATGGGAGATACGTAGTAAATTGTGAGATATCAATGTCCAGAGAACCTGTGATTCGCCAGTGCTCCGCGGAGCACTATACGCGTGGCGCGTCCCGCCGTCGAGCTACGACCTTGTCAACTGTTCAAATGTTCACATCAAACGCCTGGCACAGAATTGCCACGGGGAGACCAACTACACCCGGAAATTTTACTCCATATTTCCACCTTTTCCGCAAGCCTCCATTTCGACTCGCCGGAGCGTTGACGATGAAGAGATCAAGCTCTCTTGCCGGCGCGGTGTCTCCGCCGCCGCTCAAACGCAAGGTCGAGTCAACCACTACAAGTGAATCCAACAAACCATTACAATTGATATATTTTAACCACTTACAAAATAGAATCATCCGTCGCCTCATTCTTCACCCCCGCATCTCAGAAAAAGCCCGAAAAAGTGTCATGGCGCATCGTCAACAAAAGCCTCATTGTCGGCAAATACGCCGCCGCCAGCGCAAGCGCCAGCGAGAAACTCGATTCGGGGAAGAGACGCAGAGTAGCGGCTTTTGACTTTGTGCGTTTTGAAACCTACTAGAAAAAATATTCGTGCTGATTTGTTGTTTCCAAAGGACTCAACGCTGATATCGACGGCGTCGGGCAACCGGTTTGCGAGAGATGCGGCGGATTGGAAGTGGTGGAATGGCAAGGTTCCGGAACGATTAAAGCAGTTGAATTCAGAGGGGTATATTCTAAACCAGCCAGAAAGAAAGGGAAAAAAGCTAACTCTAGCAGATACCAAGTCATCGTCCTCTCCAACCAAAAGAAAATCAGCCTGCAGACCGAAATCAAGGGCGGACGCACCGAGTCTAAGAGTTTATCAACATTCAAGGAAAAGGCCCTGGCCGTCATGCGCCAACTCGATATCCCGCTGAGCATATATGCGGCTACGCAGGCGGACGAGTACCGGAAACCCAGAACGGGCATGTGGAAGGAGTTGGTGGACGACTACGATCTGGATGTGGATGGCCGGTTGGACGTTGAGGGTTCGTTTTTTGTGGGTGATGCGGCTGGAAGGCCGGCTGATCATTCGTGTTCTGATCGGTAGATTATCTCTTCTTTTTGGTTTCGTAGTGCTCGGACAAGTGCTAACTCTAGTAGTGACTTTGCATCGAATGCCGGCCTCACCTTCAAAACGCCAGAAGAGTTCTTCCTCGGCGCAAAGCCAGAGCAAGTAATACGAAAATTCGATCCTACGTCGTACATCAACGGCGACCCTGATGCTGCAGGTAAGCTTCTTTTCTCAACTGTTCCACCGGGACTGCTATCCATTACACAATTTCAATTTGATAGATAGCACAACCCCTCTCCAACTCTCCGCTTCTCAACGTTCCTTTCTAATAACTGCTACTAGTCACACCCACCTTCTCAAAACTGCATCCCCTCGAACTCGTCATCTTCTGCGGCAGCCCGGGCGCCGGCAAGTCGACATTCTATTGGAAATATCTTCAGCCGTTGGGGTACGAGCGCGTGAACCAGGACATTCTCAAATCAGTACGCCTTCCCCCCCAAAAAGAAAAGAAGCGAAAAAACTGACAGTATGTGCAGCGTCCAAAATGCATCAAAGTAGCCAAAGAGCATCTCGCCGCTGGGAAGTCGGTTGCAGTTGGTATGACCTACACACCCCTACACCCCTACCTCTATACAACTTTGTACAAGAGAAAGGCTGATTTCATAGACAACACAAACGCCAACCCCGAAACACGCGCGTACTGGACGGAAATCGCCCAAGAATTCAAAATCCCCATCCGCTGTGTATACTTTACATCGCCGCCGGATCTGTGCAAACACAACGACGCTGTGCGCGCCGCGAATCCGCTCCTAGTAAGCCCCCCCTCCTCCCTTAAGTAAAGGTGAAGGAGAATTAACAAAGTAGAACCCCGAATCTCGAACTATCTTACCCGGTATCGCGTTTGGCGACTTTGCGCGTCGGTTCCAGGAACCTCAGCTCAAGGAAGGGTTTGAGGATATTACGAAAGTGGATTTTGCGTTTCAGGGGGATGAGGATGCGAAGAATGTGTGGTCTCGGTTTTGGGTTTAACCTGTGTAGATATTATTAGATAAAAGGCATCAAGTTGTATGTTGTATTTTAATTTTTAATTTTTAAGATTATAATTCTAGCTAGATTTGCTAGCTATTTTACATGCTTTTGGTTCCATGTTCCATGCCAGCTCGCGCCGACGTCTATCATACATTTAGGAACATAATAATTATATCACAAGAATAATCGAGAGCTGCCTCTTGTTTCAGTTTCAAGAGCGCACAGTGGAAAGAAAAATTTTATGCAATGAGATCGTCAAAAGGAGCGTGGGTATAAAGAACGTTAGTCCCGGCGAATTGGGAATCGTAAATATCATTAATCGGGGCGCAAAAATCAATACATCGTAAGTCGTTAGGCTGCAGAAACAGCTGTTGAATAATTACACATGTCGAGTCGAAAATATTCAGGAAAATAATGGTCACAAAATGTGGTGGGAATAGTACAAAGCCGTAAGCTATGCATGAGCCGCAGTCACTTGGGGCTGTGTTCGGTTGACGAGGTCGTGCAGGATTTGAAAGACATTGCGTCGCGGAGACCTGCTTCTGGTCGGGCTCTGGAGCGCTGGTGCAACTGTCATGGGGCCCACGATTTCTTCGTCGCCGAGTTCGGGGAACTTTTCGTTGTTGTACAGATGAGGGACCTTGATGCTTTCATTGCATGTCATATCCTGCTCGGTTGCACTGAGAGTAGCCACAAGCCGAGCGTCATTGGCGGCAAATGCTTCAAAGTTTTGCTTCCATTCGGACTCAATCGAGTCTAGTTTGTCCTTGGTGAACTGGTAGATCATCGATGTTTCTCCGTAGTGTTCGCCGGTGCGCACCAGGTGCTTGGCGTAATTGCAACGGGCGAGCTGCCAGTCCTCCCGGAACCTCTGAAATGCAAAAGCGTCGAGCGTCTCCGGCATGTACGGTTCTGGCTGAATGGTGAAATTCGCGTGTCCCAATCTGGATGCCCATTCATCGTCGCCTTCCGAAATCACCAACGGGGGAACGCCTTCGCCAGAGATGGTGCGCAAGGTGGCTCCTCTGGGTCTGTTCAACGACGTCATTGACGGCTTGGTGGACAAAGGGGGAGAGCGGTGGATGGAGCTGCGCGTGCTCGGAATCACAGGGAAATCGTTCAACTCGGAGACGTCTGCAACGGACGGGGACTGCAACGGCGAAGCAACACCGGAGGCGGGCGCCGAAGGTTGATAAGTAGCTAGCATGGGAGGAAGCAGCGGGGTGCTAGGCTTGGCTCCAATTTCGGCTTCGTCGTCCATGCGTGAGCGGTTTGCTTTTTCAATATCAATGACGCCGAGGCTACGGTTGCTGAGGCGCGTAGATTCTTGAGAAAGCCGATGCGGAGGTCTGGCCTCTTCAGATGAAGCGGTCTTGCGCATGGCTGACGAGGCAGAGCTGGCTCGGGAGCGCAGGTTGTTCATGAGCGAGCCATCGCTATCGAAGGAGTGTTTCGATTTCCACCGCGAAGACATGGAAGAAATTGTGGAGCCAAATCGAGGAAGACCTCTGGACGACGAGCTCTCGGAGCGTTGTCTCGAGGAGTAGTCCATGTTGTAGATATTTTCGGCCAAGTAGTGGTCATCATTCACCATCTCATGTGGCTCGCTAGTGAACTGGTCGAGGAAATATCCTTCTGGAGGGAAAATCAGTGAGGAGCCAACTCGGGAAGCGCGTAGAACTTACCAAAATAGTCGTTTTCGAGGATTCGGCATGGCTTGCTGTAGGTCTCTTCCTTTACCTCGCGCAATTGAATTGGCAAGGAGCCCGTGCGTTCCATGGAAATGCCCATGGGAGGCGGTGAGACCAGAGAGGAAACCGAGCTTGAGAACTTGGGTTGCGATCGCGACAGCGAGAAAGATGAAAAGGCAGGAGAAACTGGAGCCGAAGAATCGGCCGAGGCAGGAGAGGTTGGCATCTCGAGGGAGTTGCGATCGTGTGCAGAACTGATAATCATATTTGATCGGTCCACGAAAAGCTTAGGCTTCGACATGAGAGAGAAGCGGGGACAGTAGTGGTAGAGCTAGTTTCACGACGAGGTGACAGGCATGGTGAAGTGAGTGCGGTGGCGATGGGGACGTTTTAGAGACAGTCGAACGAGCGGGCACACACGGTGTCAGGCACGATGACACGAAAGCCAGTCAAACAGAACAGGCGCTAGGGTGTTTGCAGCGTGGGAGTCTTGAGAAGATGGCGGTAAAGTCAGTGAGACGGTTTGCATTTCAGGACTGGATGCCACGACTGGAGAGAAGAGTCACCAGATGCAGGCGATGCCAGTTGGAAGAGGTGGATAGGCTGCGGAAGGGCAGGCACAGTCGGGAGTGCAGGATATTTGTGGTGGGAGTAACAAAGCAAAGCGCGTCTGGGGGTGGGCTGGCACTCACAGGTCAATCCTATTTGGTTCTGGACCGAGCCCTGCAAGCAAGCAGCGCGATCCTAGTGCGGTGTCTGACGACCTTACCAGGCTTAGTTGGTGGCTAGACGCGATTCGGGGCAAGATCTGCGGGTGGACACGGCGCGTTGGCAGTCGCACAGTCACCGTTTGCTGATGAGTTTGCGCTCTGCAGTGCTCACGCGGTGAGAGGGAGAGACGAGGTTTTTGTCTTGTCGAGAGGATGTCGAGAGGATGTCGAGAGGAAAGAGATAAGAGCGAACAGCGAGGACAGAAGGACCTGGAGAGAGCACTTCAGGAAGGCGCTCGCCGGGGCAGGGCTTTGATCTCGCGGCGGGTGATTGGGCCGGGGAGCAGAAGTGGGGTCGCGAGGCGGCGACTGCCGTTACTGGCTGCAGCGGGATCGCTCCTCCCCGCTGGGTCGGGTCCGTTTTCTATATATATTCTATTCCTGTAGTATGTACGTGAATATATAAATAAATAAGCAGGTAGACAAATATGAATCTATTCATGATACGCGGTATATTTTACTATTTACATACTTCTTATTGACTATGATGCAGTTCTTTGTCTCTATATTATAACGGCGACCCAGGTTCTTGGAGCGGTGTTTGCCCGGGACTGAGGGAAGGTGGGGCGCCCCACCGTGGTCCATGTGCTTCCAGACGCCCGTCGAAGGCGCTCTTTTTCCTGTGGAAATTACGTTCCGGTGGGCTGGTGTCAGTCACAGCGAGTCAGCGGTGTGCTCTCAGTACCTACGGATACAGAGTATTACAGACACAGTGCTATGCTCGGGCACCGTCGCAGGCTGGTGCAGCCCGACCCAATACGTCCAGGACTCGTGCACAGCCAGCAGAGCGCGGTGCCTTGCAGCCTTGGCAGATCTCGGAAGAATAGCCCCGGTCGCGGGAATATAGTAATACGGTAAAATACGATCGCTTTTTTATTCCTTCGTGTTATTAATGACTATTATTATTATTATTATTATTATTATTATGACGACAAAGAATGGATACGAAATAGTACGTACTACTCCGTACATCCTACGGCAATAGGGTCAAAGAAAAACAAAGCCAAACAAACGGCAGACCCAGAGCCGAACAACCAACATGACATCACCGCGCGGATCGACACCAACGAACAGGTAACCGTGGTTTTTCATTATTAGTACCTATTCCTTTGGGATTTTGGGATTTGGCCTTGGCGCGTTTGCTCCAATAGCCACCGGGATAATGCAAATACGAGCCGGACAAGGATACCAGGATCACCCTGGTCGTCAGCACATTTCCCCAACCATTCCTCCAAAGTTAAACTCCCGAAAGAAAACTATACGAAAATGACTCGTCCCGGCTTATTGTTTAACAACTCTTCCATCACCTTCTATTTTTTAATTTATTCATTGATGCATGCTGAGAACAGCGTCACCCGTAAGCTGAGAAGCCATCGGCGACATCGGCCGTCAGATGTGTCAGCAGCCCTAACTACAGCCAGCCAGCCAGCCATGACGTTGCAGACCGAGAAAAGAAAAATTTTTTTCTTAATCTTTTTCACTTTTGGCTTAAACTCACATAAGGTACGGGTCAGTTCTCGGCCAACGCAGGTACGCTGTGCTCTCGAGGCTCTGATTTGCCATTGAGGGTTATCCCCTCACGAGTCACCGGCCGCCACGGCATGTCCTTGTTGGCATCCAACTTGTCGGCATTTTTATTGGAAGGGAAGCACGGTGTCGTTTTCCGGCTACTGCACGATCAATCACAGGACGGCCAGATATTAATAATCATCACAATAATAATGAGAGTATTAAATGCTGGTGATGATACGAAAACTATACTGCATTCTGCTATACTGCATAGAATAGGGCAAGTTGCCCGATTTGCTGCCCTGTTGTGGGTCGGGTTGCTGTGAAAAGTGAAAACTCTTCTCCGAGGCAGTGCAAAGTGAAGCTGGCATTTATCACTGTCCATTTGTCAATGCCATCCCACGCATTGTGTTAGTAACAGCAATAATGTCGACCCAGTCAGTCATTACACCACTCTATCCTCTGGTGTCTTTCTTAATAATATAATCGGAAAGTAATAATAACAAACCCAAAAGATGACATCGTGTGTCTACCTTCCTATTCAGGTAGTTCCGAGGAAGCGCGGCAGCCAACCGCACGCACTTTTGCCCCTCGGCCAATCACGGCGCGGAGTGGCGACGGGTTCCATGGATCGATGTTGTTTTCTTTCACTTTCTGCGTATACACTACTATACCTCGCTGTTGTTTATCTATTTATCTTCTCTGTATACAATGTCTCATATCATACATCGTGCAAGTCTAGACTGTCCTGGTGGACCTGAAATCCCACCAGATCCTAGAGAACTTTCAGACTTACAGTATCCAGATTCATCCAGACCCAATCCACCTGTGGCTGTCCCTCCGTCCAGAGTCGTAGTTGCAACTGTTGGACGACCGACCCTTTACTTAAACCAGTCTAGCCTGCTGTCAAGATTTTCAGTCGAGACCTTTTACAACAAGGTTTAAGGCATGACAAAAACATCCGAGTCCCCAGTTTTTGACGTCTGGTACACTACAACACGCTACAGTTACTAGCAGTTAATAGTACGCACAGTCGCAGTTTTTGACATATGCACGGAATTTGCACTTCCAGGGGTCTAGACTCTAGATCTCTGTCTATCAAGAAGGAAAATTTTTTATTGTCAGTGTCCACATGTTGTTTACATTTATAATGATAATAAAAAATAGTACGGAGCACGGGAGTCCTCCGTGTCACTATCCGATGAACCGTTCATCAGTGTCATTATTATTATCCACACTGTAAAGTGAACGCTGATGTCATGGCACGGCACACTTAGGGTAGTATGTCGACAATTAGCCCTAAACAATAGTCAACATATGATCAACCTAGGCGAGTAAAAGTCTAGATCGTGTATACTCAACAAGGCTGGTTGCCTAATGCAAGCCTAGTTTTAGATACATGTTTAGTTAATATGCGGCTTCGTTTGGACATGGGCATGGCATGGCGTGGTTGCACGCAGGGCTGTTGAGATTGATCTAGGTCGATCGGAGAGCGTTGAGTTGAATGTAACATGTGAAGCTATGGCAAGGGTATAGTAATTGGCAATATATGACACTATATCTATACCTACAGACACCTCAAGTGCTAGATATCGCAGTAATATTAGTAAAACAAGCCAATACTAGAAGACATGGTTTTGTGTCGGATTCTGAATAGCATAAATGACACCAGGATAGTATTAATATTGGCAATCCACCCGACTTGCCTGTTCCATGACACTTGGAGTTCAAACATTGATCAATGAGTTCTGGTAATCGTAACTTTTTTTTTTTTTTTGATTGATTTTGGTTTTAATCCTTGCTTTAAAGACTTGGTTCACCTACATATGCTGTGTATGGTTTTCTTCAAATGTTTCCCATATCGGATATTCTTCGGGCGATGGCAGACATGTATATGTACCATCGATTGATCTTGATTACAGTTGCCATCAATACTGCGTCACGTATTGCACTCAGTGATATCAATTATGTAGCGTTTCACTGTATAACTATAACGAATCTCGAGTGAGGGTTGACCCTTTCTTATATCAGACACAACCAACGACTCAGCGTTACTAGTACATGTAAGTAGCCTGTGTGATACAAACATGACGTGTATATGTAACATCCAAGTTTTAATGTTTAATGTTCAATGGTGCACATGTGGTTCATGCGTGCAATAGCACGGCTTGCTGTTGTGTATCAGTCAAGTTTCGAACTATGCTGTACTCAACTCTGGTCAACATTAAACTGGTGGGTCCAACTTGGTGATGCAAATTCTCGAGTATTACCACTTCTGTATACTAGATGATACATAGGTAGATTTCTCACTGATAACATCCTTGAATGACGCTCGTTAAATGTTGCTCAGATATCTGTTACACTCACACCTGCGAAACCGAAAAAAAAAAAAGAAAAGTTAAACATAAGATACTCCAATGTCGTAGCATTCATACCCCTTGACTCAATCCTTCCCACTTGTTCTATCTTGAGATGATAAGTTGTAATTACACAAACACACGTTAATAGACCCCCACGTGCCAGTAAAACTCTTTGATCATGTCAGCTTCTGCTTGATGAAGAACGAGCGAAGATGCGACAGTTGCCATGCGCAGGCAACCGAGAGAACGACCAGTTGCATCAGAGACCATCGGACAACGCGAGAGTTTGTTGCTTCGGATTGATCACGAAACTCGGCTTCGCGTTCCTGTAGATTTGTTAACCCATATTTTTTTGTAGATAGCAAAAGAAAAAAAAAAAATAAAAACCCACCCGCTGAAACACTTGCTCACGACGAATATCCTCAAGACGACTGTTCAAATCCTTCACCCGCTGCACAATATCCGCCATCTTGCCCGAATCCTCCGTCTCAATCTTGCTCGTCGAGCCAATCGCAATATCCAGCCCCAACTTCACCATCGGGTTACCAGACATCCAGCCGCCGTTCTGCGATTCCGTCGTAAAACAGATCTTGTGTTGGCCCGCGTCGGCCGCGGTGAATGTGAAGCGGCCATCGCCCGAGCTCTTTTGCGAGACCACGCGGTGGTCGTTGTCAAAGGTCTCGACGACGGTGATCCAGACCTGCAGCGCGGGATCTTGGATCCATGTGTTGGAGTTTCGGTCGAGGGACTCGGCTTTGTAGGTTCCTGCAGATCGTTAGTATCGTAGGTCTCACTTTGTAGGGATTGTTTGTAGGGATTGTTCGTACCAACGACGAGCGTGTCCTTGGGCAATTCCTCAAAGAAACACTTCTGCTGGTTGCCTTCCATATACAGATGGAGAGCGCGCACTTGCGAAGACAAGACAGAGAGCAAGACAAACGCCGACAGCAGCCACGACGGGCTGGTCCGTGAAGCCATTATGGCAATGTTTTTTGAGTCAAGAAAAGCAAGTAAGAAAAGAAACGACCGGAAATCAATGGGGGTTCATTAAACGTAAATGTAATTATTTCTGTGTTTGTTGTCTTGATGTCTTCTAGGGGGAGATCGACTTTCTGTCAACCTGGCCGCAACACTCTCACCGCCCGCCGCGCAGCCAATCAGCGTCGGGGGCCATTCCACTTCGCCTTCCGCGACATTCAAGACTCAGAAAGACATTGTCGTCCATCACGAACGAGACGCGCCTTTCGACATATTCATCGACTTTTGCGCGAAATCGCGTTTTGCGCTTTATTTCTTGTCGATACGTCTTTTTTCTGAAGATCGCTGCGCCGCGCAATCGCCCATCATGGCAGCTGCCGATGTTCGCGACATGCTGGATTTGCCCGCCGATGGGCAGCCCAGACCGCACAAGAAACAAAAAGTCGTCGAGAAACGACCTGGTGAGGAAGCCCACTAAATATATAGTATTCTATGCTGACTGCGCAAAGAGGGCATCACCCGTGAACTTTTTGCCCTGCTGGGCGAAAAGGCGCCTCCAATCTCTCTGACCGAGAACAAATACAAACTGAAAAAGTCCAATCGAAGAGCGCTTCCATGGTATGCATATACAATAAGTTACACGTACTGAAGAGCCTGAAGAGTCAGTTCTAACTGCGTGTCTAGGCAATTAACTGAATTCAAAAACGACGCCCGACAAGATGGACTGGTTCTCAAGCATTGGCAGCGACGGATTGATACCACGAAACCGCCACCACCGACCGACACTACAGCGATGGAAATTGACGAGCAGAACAAAGAAGAAACGCAACAGCCGGCTGAACAGCCGTATATGTTTTCCAAGTACAACATCAAGCCTCAGCTTCCCAAGCGATATACCGACGAGCAATACAACCGACACCTGCAAAACGACGACTGGACGCGCGAAGAGACAGACTATCTTATGGACTTGGTCGAAGAATACGATCTCCGATGGGTGATAATCGCAGATCGATACGACTACCAAGCCAAACTAGATGGCGGCAACGAAGCGAGCAGCTCGACCGCTTTGGTCCCCGCGAATCGCACTCGAACAATGGAGCAGATTAAAGCTCGTTTTTATACTGCCACCGCGACCATGCTCGCTCTCGAACACCCGCCATCGGAAATGTCAGAGGCCGAGTTTGCCTTGCACGAGAAGATGATGAAATTCGACGCCGAGCGAGAAAAGGCGCGCAAGGAATTGGCGGCGCTCCAGCTTAATCGCACTGCCGACGAGGTTCGCGAAGAGGGCGTTCTCCTCGAGGAGTTGAAGCGTATTGTGACGAATGAGCAAAACTTTATTGCCGAGCGCAAGGAGCTCTACGAAAGACTTGATATCCCGTACCATGTCGCCAACACAACCATGTATCAATCCAGCCAGGGACTGTCGCAGCTTCTGGGTACTCTGATGCAGGCAGACAAGAGCAAGAAACGCCGGACGATCCCTGGAATCGACAATCTGGCAAGTCCCGCTGGCCAAACTCCTACCCAGAGCCTATCGAACGGGATGCGTGACAGCCAAGTTGACACGCCAACCACCGCGACATCAACCAACAAAAAGATGTCAGCATCTGCAGCGGCCGCCGCAGCAGCCGCAGCAAGCGCTACTCAACCCGCCGTCAAGACACTCACCAAGGAAGAGGAACTGAGATACGGCATACGACACCACGACCGCGTCACCCCCGGCGTGCAGTTCCGCAACGACAAAGCCGTCAAGCTCACGCAAGCCAAATCCAACATCCAAACCCAAAAACTTGGCGCTGCGCTTACGGAGCTTGATATTCCATTGCGACTGCTCATGCCCACGGAGAAGGTGTGCAAGGAATTCGAGAAACTTATCCACCAAGTCAACTCCCTTCTCGATGCTCGCAAGGTGTCTGAAAAAGTAGAGGGCGAGATCAAGGTCCTTGAAGCCGCCCGAGACGAACGACGCAAGAAGGATCAGGAAGCAAACCCGGACAGCGAAAAGACGATCAAGGTGGAATCAGAAGACCACCCTGGCGTTAGCAGCGGCGGTGATCAAGTCAGCAGCAACAAAAACGAGAGAGAAGGAAACGACAATGCCGAGCAAGAAGACAATACTGCAGGCGTCGATGGTGACGGTCCCGCTGACGATGATGGAGAGGCAGAGAACGCTGCGCAGAACAAGGAGAAGCAAGCGTCCTCATCGAATAAAAGATCGGCGAGTGTCCTTAGTGCGGTTAGTGACAAGAGCTCTAAGAGGCAGCGAAAGTAGGTAGTTTTTTTTTTCTAGCAGTGTACGATATTGAACACCACCACGTTTATTTAATATTGCATAGGAGGAATCCAATCTCACGTAATGAATATACAAAACTGCTATAACACATACTAATCCAACAAGTGACTTTTGTCTCTAATACAAGTTCAAAGTGTTTCTTCTCTAACAAATGATTGTGCCAAAGTAGACAATGGGAATCCGGCATCATTTTTATCCTCAGGACAGACACCAAAAGGCACATTACTCCCACTTTTGATGTCCCTTTTAGAGTGCTGCACTTTCGCACCCGATGTCACTACTGCTGGCTGTGAGACGGTACTGGCTCGACGCTGCTTGGACCTTCGTCTTGCAACTCTCCAGGCTTCAATGTGATGATCCCCAAGTTCCTCCTTTGGAACATAGTTGCGTGGAGGTATGCTTGTCTCGAATTGCGGGTCTGGAGGGTCGTACTGTCGAGCGGCCTTGATATCCAAGCCTGCATGGTACCTGGCAATCTCTCGTTTCCCAAGACCGAAAACACTGAGCATGGCGTCGGAGATTCCCTGGCGGATGGCACCGGAAATCAACTGACGTCCTTTTTCCTCGGCGCGGGTTTGGTCAGAGTCTGGCGAGGCGCGGGTGCAAAAGTCACGGACAATCACGCCGTCCTCGAAACCTGCGTATTGATGGTTTCTTTCTTCCTTGGAGTGGCTGGGTAGGCTTGACCATGAGTCTTTTCTGCTGGTGGTGTCTGTTGCTATTCCCGAGCTGGTATCTGGCAATTCAACGACTTGTTCATGCGCGATTTTGACATCGCTGGCGTGCTTTTCCTGGACAAGTTGAGTCTCATGAAGAGGAGAATCGTCCTTGGTGGTGGTTGTCACTTTTATGTGTTTGGAATCACTGGAGTCTGTCACGTCTGTCTCGCTTTCAACAAAAGAATACCCATAACCATATCGTTTACCCTCTGACATCCATCCAACACTGATCTTCCTAGAGGAATTTTGTCTCCCATGATTAAACAATTCGGTAAACTTGCTCTTTGTTTCAGAATCCGGGGCAACCATGGGTCTATTCTCGCTTTCATGAAACCCACGAGACTGGTGCAGACTCGATGGTGTCCTTAGAGAATAAGAGTCTTTGCTCGAAGCCAAGGAATCCACGGCGTTTCTTCTTTTTGGAAGAACCAAAGAAGGCAGTCGACGACGTTCAAAACTCGGCAAAGGAATGTCATCACTATCGGACAAAAGCGTTCTCACCCTATCCTCTGGGCTGGCGAGAATCCGTGACGCGGCACTAGTTCTGTCGTTGTGATGAAGGCCAGCAACACTAAGAGATTCCCGGCTCTGGCTTGAAAACCGAGGACTGGATATAAACTGCGCGTCACTATCGTACCCCCCGTCGCTGACAAGGTCAGGTGTCTGACTCCTTGTCCTCTTCGCAGGACCTGTGCTGAGCACCTCCTCTTCACCAGAACCTTGACGGAAGACTTGGTTGGCACTGTCCGACACCCCATCCAAGCCAGCGGCGTAATCTCTGCGTTTTACCAGCCTCTGAAACAGCGATGGCTGTGACTTGAGCGGCGGTACATTCTGAGCGCTGTTGCCGGCGGTATCGACTGCCTGTCGAAAGATTTCTCGCAGTTCGATGTCAGGACCAGATTCTGGCAGACTTTTCCTCGGGGATACGCTTGTAGAAGGCCGTGCAGTGCTGTTGACGCCAGATTTTCGCGGTCGACTGCTTGTTCGTCGTTGGAAATGACCTCTGAATAAAGTCATGACAGCTTGCACGAGTCGGCTTGAAGCGGTATTATACAGCGAGAATCATATAGGTGGTATAATATCAATTGATCTGCTGGATACAATACAACATGAAGAAGCAAGAAGAGAGCTGGAGTTCCGCACAGTCAACCGGTGTTGGCGAGAAAGGAAGGAGCGCAACCGGCTTCCACCTGCCAACCCGGACTTGGACTCTGCCTTTCTTGAGCCGAAATATTATTTCGACTTCTACGTCTACTATTACTATTTCACAGACAGATGGCATGATCACAAAAATGGAATCCCCGGGATAACAGCAGTCCGGCCAGCAACTTTGTCTCTGCCAAACTTCTCAATATACCATTTCCGGCCGCGTCGCGCCTGAGGCAGCATAGTGAAGACATCGTTGAGCACAAAGACCAGCGCAGGCAATGGAAGCGGCAGTTTCAGCCAGTTTGCCAACGACGCAAATGGCCACAGCCACGGAGCGAGAGTAATCGACGGAGTCTGCGTCAAAAGCGAAGCAGCACCAGAGCGAACGGGATAGACAGCGAGGCCGACTAGCACGAAGCCGACCCATTCGAGCCACTCAAAGGAATAATGCGGATAGAGGATCCATCTGAAGAGACCGTTTGGCGGAGGAATGACGTAGACCTTGTGGTATATGGTTGTCTGTTTCTCTGCTGCGCTGGTCTCTTTGCCTGCCTCGTCGTTCTTCTTGGATACCCGACGCAAGGCTTCTTCACGGCGAAGACGCCAGAGAGTCCTCTCGGCGCGGATGTTATTGATCATGCTGTATGCAAAAAGAGCAGCCCCAAAATAGGGGACTACCTGCTGCACTGGAGACGGCGAGAAATCATTCAAGAGGGAGCCATTCCCTTCGTACCCTGCGAACCCCACGTCGTAACCGACAATCCAGCCGCCAATGCAAGCAGAATTGAACCAGTTAAAAATACAAGCAAACAAAAACAGCTCCAGTCTCGCGGGCGAGATACTTGGCGCAACGAACAGTGGATTCACAATCGACCGGTTGAAGTAGTGAATCACATAGAGGGCGCCGGCCACCTTGTTCCAGAACGGCAGCTCGGCGATGCTCATCTGCGCCGGCAGCGTGGAGAGGATGTACAGCAGCTGTACAGGGCCTACAAGCTCCATCAAACACCAGGCAAAGCGGCCGTTGAGGTTCAGACGTGAGTTTTGCAGAGAGAATTTCCCTGCGGGGTGGTAGTGGATGAGCCATTGGATGGTGGTTGCCTGAAAACATTAGCAGCTGCAAAGCACTGCAGTCGCAGATAAGAAAGAACTAAATCATACAGCGGGGAACCACTGGAAAATACCCAACTGCCAGCTATATGCCCATGGCGTTGATGGGAAGAACGACTTGACAATATCCAACGCAGACATTTCGACCATCCAGCTTCTTAGCCAGGAAGCGCAACTTAAGACACGTGTGTAACACGCAAGACCGACTTGGTTAATATGAGTTGAAAAGGTTGAAAAGGGTGGAAAATATAAACAGAAGCGAACTTGATCATTGATGTAACGGTGCTATTTAACTACGTCAAAGCTACAAGTACCAAGTTTGCGGGGATTTGCCCCTTGTGGTGTACTTCGTAGTGGGTCAGATATTGCGGCAACCCGATTGGCTATTTGATTAGACCAGTTAAAGATTAGGCGGGCTAACCTGATCTATAGCTAATTTAAACAAGATCAGTTTTATATATACAGGCCGAAGCTTTTTTTCCCCGTTTCGCTCACTCATAGGTCGCCTGCAATTCACATGAAACAAACGGAACGTCAACACAACCCCAGTTATTACCCTGAGTATCCCATTCATATACTGCAGAGGACCCTGCTCAATTCGACCCAGACCAGGTAGTTAGGGTTGGGCCCACGAAGGCATCATGAGTTCCCAGCTTAAAGTTGTTCCAAGACTGCCCACCAATGCCCTCAAAACAATATTCTGTGTCGGCATTGATTTCGACTACTTGAGAGTTTCCAGTGCAACCGGCCTCCGACCAAATAGTGACTTGGCCGCCGCCAGCAGCTCTGGTGGTATAGAATAAAGGTGCGAGGGCGAGACTGATTGCGATGAAATGCATATTTGGAGTTATTTGAAGATGGTCTTTTCAATGTTGGTTTAGCTTCAATTCAGGGATACTTTCTGACGAAGTTTAAAAGGTTTGGAAGTAATTGTCTAAGAAGAATGAGGTGAAGTAAGAAGAGAGAAGTTATTTATAGGGAAAAAGTAAAGAAGAAAGACCGAGAGTATACGCGTCCTACAAATTATGCAAGGCAACATGTTAGATCATTGATAGGATTATACGCCAAGATGACAGGTAAAAATTTACGACAATTAAAATAGCGTCCGCTGAGCAGTACCCTAACCAAAGGTCGCACTAGTCAGAGTAAACAAGCTTATTTTAATTGTCGTAAATTTTTACCTGTATGTCATGATCGGTGTACGTCCACTTTCCTTCGACCGTGAGACTACTACTTTGTATGTATCTCCGCTTCCGACAAGGATTTTTAATACTCAAATTTTGAATGCTGGCCACATACATTCGACCAGCAACTATATAAGTGTTATATCAATTGATAAAAGCCAAACCCGCTGTGAATGAAACATGTAAAGACGATGCTTGAAATATCGGCTCTTCTCCAGCTATCAGTGTTAATGTTAATGCTATCCTGCACCCAAAGACCTAAATGTTATGGACCTGAAAATTTTCAATGGTTTTATTCGAAAGAAAATTCGAAAGACAACGAAAATAGACAAGTCTAGTCTAAAAGAATTATCCAGTCGACGTATCCATGACATCTGCTCCCTTCAACTTGGCGGCTTTTCGTTCTGCTTTAAAGTCTTCAATCTGTTTTTTCATGTCGGTGTCTAGAAAGAGTTGGTCAGTGGGCCAGGCAAACAGGAAGCGAGAGAACATACTTGTTATGACATCTTCGATCTTGAGTGGCGCACGGTTGAAGGGGTCGTTGGGGTCACTCAGAAGATGTGCCTGGATTGTAGCGCGGTCGATAGTCACCTTGGAGCCTGGAAGAGTGACTGGGTCTTCCATAAGGGTATACATCAAGGGGTCTAGAATGGGTTAGCTAGTTTCTATTAAAAAGAGAGAGAGAAAAAAAAAACACATACCTAGGAAGTCGTCAGGAATTTCTCCCAGATCTTCCTCGGCCTGCTCATCTGCTTCCTTGGCCGCCCTCACGCGTTTCTGCAATTGCGTCCACCGAACCATGTCTTCTTCTGATTTAAGCGCCCATTTGCGCAAGATCTCAGCCGCTTTTTCGAAATTCTGCGGCTTGTATGAACGGCCATCCCGCGCGACCGCGTAGATAAAGTTTTCCTTTTCCATCAGGTTGAGATAGACGTCCACAATCTCGCTCAGAAGCCCGCGCGGGTTGAAGCCGTATTCTTGGAGATTGCCGACCCGCAGATTCGAGCTTCGTGGGCCGACCATGGCGTCAAGGTTGTAGTCCAGCATGTCGGCCAACCGTTGCACAATCTCGGGCATGGTGAAGGAATCTGCGAGTGCCTCGGTGAAGAGTTTGAGCATGGCGACCGTTTCGTTTGTTAATTGCATGTACGACTTGGCGTTTCTCTGTGCTGCTGCTAATGCTTCTTCCTTTTCTTGTCGCTCGGTCTGCTCCATCGTGTTTCCTTCCCGATTAAGGACTTCCTGGGTGTCGTGGATGGTGATGAATGCTGTGAACGACTCATCAAGGACAAAAGTGACGTCGTTCAGGAGAAGATTCACAAATCGTACAAAAAAGTCAAGATTCTCCTTTGCTTGATTTGACAGCTGCTTCCGGTACGCCGGGTTTCCCCAAATACACTTGATAATCTGGAAGATTTCGTATCGGATATTGAACTTGTCAAAGAACTGAGTATGGGTGCCGGTAAACTCGGCCTCGATGTAGAACTTCATCACAGAGTGAAGGAGATATTCGGTAGCAAACGGCATCGAGTTGAGCAGGTCCACGAGAACCCCGCGTGCTCCGCCTGGGCGAGGCCACGTTCCACGGAAGAGAATTGAAATGAGACCTGCTTTCAGGTAAGGGTTTTTAATATACTGCGAACTCTCAAGAAACGCGATGCAAAGCATCACGAGCTCGTCGCCCTGCGAAGTCGTGATAATCTGTGGCATGGACCACATGATGAATTTGAAGTTGCTCACAATGTCGTCGATAAAATATTCGGGCAGACATTTAAACACCTCCTGAGGCTCTTCTGGCAGCGGCAGCGCAATCTTCTGTTTCGGGAAATCGACCCCGGAAACGAGACGAAGCAGCCAGACGATGACATATCGCATAAACTGCATGGATCGTGTTTGCCACAGAGAGTCAAACAGTACCCCCTGGAGACTATACTTGAGAGAAAGTCCCAGGTCAAGCCTGTCCTTGTACTTTTTCAATGCATCCTCAAAAGTTCGTAGCTGTGCAGGGTTATGGATCCATTTGTGTCGTTCCAATTCAAACTTGTTGATCGTGGACTCCATATGCTTAAGATCCTTTTCCAACTGTTCAAGCTTCGATGTCAACGACTCACTGCCATAGTGGTGAGCGGCAACGGTCAGGAAGAATATTTCTGTAATAAAGTTCGAAGTGCCGTCCGCTTTTTTCGAATAGAATTCGTCGGACTGATTTTGGTCTGCATTAATCTTGGTTTCATCTCGCAATTGGACACGAGGGTTTCGGTGAAGATAGTTCACATCAATACGATCAATCTGTCATATTTAGCACGGAATACATATCATCAAATAGAGAGCGAGTGTATACCTTTGTGAAAGCTGCATCCATAAATGGCTCGCAGAGCTGATCTAGACATGTCGTGATGTTGAACATGAATCCATCAGAAGACACAGTCTTTGGGTCAACCTGCATCGCCCTCCTCTTATGGTTCAAATTAATCGCAGTCGCAAACCAATCGAGCACCTTTTCTCTCGCATCTTTGGAAGCCCTAATCAGGTGATTAATTACATCCAACAGATCAGAGCTGAGAAGCTGCTGCGTCATTCGAAGTGACCGTTGCGAGTTCATGATGAATCCTTGGTCTCTGGTTTTTGGGCTGGAAAAGTACGTGGAAGTCACAGGACCTTGCAGCGGAGACAGACGAAACCATGGGCCAAGCAAGGTAACAAGCTCAAATGTTGCAGGTTCTGCAGAGGCTAAGAATTGGGGAGAATCTGTTATGGCGGAGCCGATAGCGGCATGATGAACAAGGTTCCTCAAAGCCTGCAAATCGTCAGAAACATCCAAACAAGTTAAAGCTGTTCATACCGCTACGTAAGGCTTATAGTCATCATTCATCGTCTTGGAGGACAACTCTTGGCTCAGTTGTTCGACAGCAACAATGACGTTGGCCTTTAAATCGTCCTGCTCGTCAAACTGCTTCACCATTTCTGCAATAAACTCAAAATCGATGCCCCGGTCGTCTTCAACGTCAAGTAGGAGGTGAGGAACCAAAGGAGATCGAACGGTTGGGGCGGCGCTGTTGTTTACTAGTCAGAATGAAGGTAGCCATGGATACAAAAAATAACTGACTTGAACATATCTGGCATCGTGATGGCGAAAATACAATAGCTCAGACATAGCCGTTTTGCCTCGTTGATTATAGCAAGACGAGGATCTTCATCTGACGTCTTTCTGAACCCCTTTAACAGTCGTCTTACGCGTTTCCAGCACGGCAAAAGGTAGTCTAAAGGCGGGTTTCGACCGGTATTCGACGCAGCTTCAAGGATTGCCTGGTCCAGCACTCCGACGGACACCCGCACAGCCGAGCCTTCTTCCTCAAGCTCGGACCGGAGATCTGAGAGGTAGGTCAGTTTTTGACCGTGAATATCCTTCCGTTGGCCTTCATCGAGGGTGATGCAGAACAGTGCGCGAAGTGTTCTGTCCTCAAACGCCTCAAGAGTCTCCTCTGACCGCGGGGTTGGCCGTTTCGAAGGCGTTGGAGTAGACGAAGCTGTTGTATCGCTAGATACAGCCGCCGGTGTTATTCTGATGCGTTTCCCCTGCGTCGATGTTCCATGGCTTGAAGCTTGTGGAGGGGTCGCATTACCGTCGCGGGGCGGTTGCGCCGATGGCGGCGGCGTGCTGCTGGCTGGGGATTCTGATGATGGCGATGGCGTCGAGCTTGTCTGAGTGCCTAGTTTTGCAAGTCTCTTGTTGCGAATCTTTCATAGAGCTCTGGTGTCAGTATTTCTGCATAAGCAAAGCAACCCACGAAGCACCAAAACGAACCTTATCGGCATCTGACTGCGGTTCAGACATCTTAGGGGGTGACTGCCTTGGAAAATCGGGAACCACCGATTTTAGCGATAGAAATGGAATGGTGCGTCTGGCTCCAAATGCAAGACGCTCCAGAGGTCACAGCAGTCGCAGTCACAGTTGCCAGAGGGAGACAGACGATGACAACATTCGCCGACTATCTGTGAGTTTCGCCCGCATTGACTAAGCTATCGGGCGGTGGGGCCTAATGTTTATCCGCTCCACTATACTATTCTTAACATTAACCTAGATATCATTCAAGATCTTTTATTACCTATATTTATTCTTCGGTTGACTGATGATTAGGTCAAAGAGAGTGACAAAGAGGAATATTGTCAGACAAGCGAGGTACAAAAGTATCATTGTTACAATACAGCCTGGCTTGATGCTCAGTGACAAAGAAATGGCTTACAAAGAGATGGCCAGAAGATTTCATGAAAAAAAATTCACATAAAAATACTATACAAAGCTCCTTAAAGCCATCCACAGAGTCATTAAGTTAACAGCAAATCCCGGTAGGCCAGAGTTGGTAGGTTGTAGCTAGTAACTATACCAGCCTTCGTACCAATTCACATACAAAGGGCAAATACTGTATAGTAAGAAGAGATAGGTTTCAGTACAATGGTTATCTTCCATGCTCCAGATGTCAACATTGACCTACTTATGATCCCTCTAACCAGAAACTAGATACAAATCATTATATCCGTTGCGCTCATTGCTTAATCGCCCAGTCTCAAATTCCACTGTATCTCCACCCACAGAAGTCAAGGTCCAGTCATGTCGAAATGCATCGAGGAACGTTCCAACCAGTAAACCTACTAGCCGTGGCCCAAAAAGTGGTTTTGCGGGACACTCAAACGGTTTAGAACCAAAAGGTAAAAATGCTTTTTCTTGCTCTTTTGTCACTTTCTCCCAGCGCAAAGGGTCGAAATTTCTAGCTGTTCGCCCCCAGATGCTTACAGACAAATGGCAAGCCTCAATGTCGGCGGCGATCTCCTTCGTTTCAGGGGAATCTGCTCCCTTCCATGCTCTATATACACGTTTCGTTGGCGGGTAGAGACGAAGCGATTCTTTGATCAGACTGTTTGCAGATGCCCCATCCGGTGGAAAACCTCGATTGAATCGCTCTGCCGTAGGCTTTTCAGAGTAACTTATGAGGGCTTCCCTCCAGTTAGGATGCCCTTTTCCTGTCTTGTACCCTACCTCAAGGAAGCCCCGTAAGACGATTCGCCACATAGTTTCAAAACCAGGCAATATCAAGTTTAACGGATTTTCCCGTGGATTCGAGATATTCTCATCTGGCAATACCTCACTGAGAGCCGTTCGTAGTCTATCATGTTCCTCGAATGCTACCAAAGTGTCTTCCTTTTTGGACATAATCCACGAGTCATTGATAGCCTCAGCCAGCTTCGTAAGGGCTTCGAACGGAACATCTGTGGTGGCAGTTTCTTTCTTGAGAAAGAAAAATACCGTCAAAACAGCGTTCAGAGTTAATGACTGCACCATGGGCACAAGTCTAACTTTGTATCGAGCGTTGCAGGCACCTTGGGCATCGCTTTTCCATCGCTTGACGGCGTCTTGAGTCGTTGAAGCAATAGTTTCCCAGTCATCACTCGAGATCTTGATCAAGTTGATTGACATTTTGACAAACTCCTTAACGTAGTCTTCTTCTGCACTTGTAAAAGCATTTTGAATTCCAAATGTTCGCTGTAGCGATTCATTTGGCAAGTATCTGGATTCGAGGGCTGTGAGTTCGTTCTCTTGACCGTGTATCTTTTTTGCCGCGATTAGTGAACGTATTTCACTCGGCGTGTGATACAATATTGGTTTTGCATTAGCAGCAAGGGCTTGCGCCTGTCGACGCGATATGGTCGTGGTAATGATGGCTGCCAGAAGCGTGATGATACAAACAATGATGTAGTTTTTATCCATTTTTTCTGATGGTGAATGCTGAAAAACTTTGGAAGGAGTGCTCCGGTAAAATCTTGAAGACTTTGGGTTGAGGTTTAAGTTAAATAAGAGAATGATTCGGTTTATATACATATTTATTCTTCATTAAAAAAAAAAAAAGTGGTATTCTTTGTTGGTTGTTGCCCTGCTTCCCCAGCTGGTAACCTTTGTTACCCATATCTTTGTTAACTATACCGCCAAGTGACCTCGGAATAGGCTCCAATGAAGCTATTCCCAAATCCAGCACCGCTGGATAGGGCTATTTATTCCGCGATAATTTTATTTTATCTCTGTCACTTTACATTCCTACATTATTTCTACCTCCACAGCCACACTCATCAGCACCTCATATGAGGTACGTGACCCAGCGAAATAATGAGGGGTAGGCTGCATGTATGAGCTGGCGGTTTGCTTCGTGGCCAATTATGCAATGCAGGTGACTCCTCATATCGTATTAGGCTTACCAGCAGACCAACATGAGGATAGTCCCCGATTCGCTAGATCAATTGGCTTGTTCAACTGAGGAATGTTAAGAATTCGAAACAATGGAGGCATCTCAAGAAGGTTTGGAAAGTCAACCAAGCCTCCCGACAACCGATCCTCAGCCTCGCAATACAGGTACTGGATTTCTCGATCTTCCTTTCGAATTACGGCTAGAAATATATTACTACTCGATTCCAACCAAATTTGTCATCAATGCTGGTAACCCGCGTTTTCCCATCTTCAATAGTATTCTAGACAACTACTACATGTACTTCATGAATTCTCACGCGAAGAATAATAATATTCTACTCCTGTCAAAGCAGATCAGCAACGAATGCTTGGATATCCTTTACGGAGAAAATTTCTTTAAGGTACAATTGAATGGAGGTGGCGAATACTACCTCAAGAGAAATTTCACGGACAAAAACAGAGCCAGGATGAAAAACATAACAGTCATAGCACAGCCTTCGGGGATTTCCTATCCAGATTCCTTGCCAAATGTTCAGCTATGGGCTTCAACTCTCCCATGTTTGAAAACAATCAGAATCATTGCCGAACAACCTTTATGTTCGCACGTTCCTTGGTTCAACACAATTGAGAAACAGAAGCGTGAATGGATCCAATGGATCGAACGCTATTTCAAGGAGTTTGGGCGATTACTGGTAGACTTACCAGCGACCATTGAAGTCGATTGTGATGGAAGAGAAGAGACCAATGGACTTGTGGACAAATATCTTCCAAACACTTGTCGCAAGATACAATGTCCTGAATTTGGAGATATCATCTTTCGACGAGGGCGTTTCTCCAGTATTGGACCAGTGTATTGGGACGGTTGGTACGATTGATGATAGTCCCTATAATTCACGTGATGTTTAGCTGTATTACAGCGCGGTGGTGGATTGGACCTTGAAAAGACAGCACGAGTGTTTGTTTCTTGCATGGTTTCATAATTATATCCAATTTCTTGGACCAATCTTGGGACTCTTATAAGAAACTAGGTCGGATGGAGGTAGCAGAAGACATGTACCAGCGTGTGGTAAAGGGAAGAACAGTACTCTTTTGATTTTCGCTCTAGCAGTGGTTATTTTAAGAACATGAATAAACATATTAGAAGCACCAAGTCTTTCATTATAAGCTATTACTCTACGAGATAATTAAAATAAACTTTAGCCTCTGTATGCATAACTGGGAGGAACTCAAGAGCTCCCCGCTCTTCAAATCTGGTTTGAAGCAGACACCTTCGACCTAAGCTCAAGACTTCCGAAAGAGGAAATCCAGTACTCTTTTAGGAAACTTTCTTAACGCCGAGGGCCAAGGCCACAGAATAATCTTCTCTCAACTGATATTGGAAAAATAAAAGTAAGATATAAAAAAAACATTGTTTCGCACATCACTAAGACTAATGCCAATGCTTATTATTGCTTAAGACATGCTGCGAGACACATTTGTCAGCAGTGCTTCCGCGGAACCGCCTCGCTGTTCTAACCTGTACATGTACTTACCTTGCACATCCTACAGGAGTTTATGCACATTAAGATGGCACAGCCTAGACCTCTAAGAAAAGTATGTTTTTTTTTTTTTTTTTTCTACTTCGAATTTCCGACTCAGCAGCTGACATCGTGTATCCTTAGGCGTGTGACCTCTGCTACCGCAAGAAGATCAAATGCGATGCACAGAAACCTCGCTGTTCCCATTGTGTGGTTTACGACTCGACATGCACTTTTGAGGCCGCCAGCCGGAAATCACGGACTAGGAAGCAAAAGTCAATTAATAATGAAGGCATTGAAGTTCTACAATCTCGGATGAGGCAGCTCGAGGAGAATCTCGGCCAAGCTCTAGCGGAAATCGATGAGCTCAAAGGTCACGCACCGCAGGGAACTGGGGATTCTCCCGGCAAACAATCCCTAATCGCAAACCTCCAGGAGGAGAACGATGATGGCGGTTTTGTGGACCAGAGACTCCACGACGGGTCACTGGACTTACCCCCGCTGCACGAAACGCTGCCTGCTGTAGAGACGTACCTGGCAACGCTCAACTCCGTTCTCCCACTTTTCCACCCTGGCAGGTTACTGCATTCCCTCAGAAGTTGGTATGATGCGCCTCCGGGTCAGAGAGATAGCGCTACATGGGCAGCCATAAACGTGGTTCTCGCTCTCGCCCATCGACAAGTTTCCCCCGACCAAGAGAAAATCACCGCCCACTACCTGAACAAGGCCCAGTCAGCGCTGACCGAGGTAATCATGGGCAAAGCAGATATTGTCAACGTGCAGCTTCTCCTTGGGCTGGTTATGCTGTTTCAAGGAACCAAGAATTTGAAGCCTGCCGCCATGCTAATCGCTGTTGCTCTACGCCTTGCACATGAACTGAGGCTGCATACCCGTGGAAACAGCTCAGAGAGTTTCAGTCAGTCAATTTCCTTGGAGCGAGATCGCGTCTTCTGGATAGCATATATTCTCGACAGGGACATAAGCACGCGAACGGGGCAACCCCCTGTACAGCTAGAGACCGATATCGACCTCGAAATACCTTCAATCAACCCTAACGATGGAGCCGGGCTTGTCTTTGCCGCCGACGGCAATTCCAGCTTCAACTTTTTCCGTGCTCGCGTGCAACTCGCACGCATTCAGGGGAAAGTTTATGAGCTTATGCTCTCTGTGCCCGCCAAAAACCTGGATGGGTACCAGCGGGGGGAGAATATGGCACAACTTCACTATATGTTGGACACCTGGGCTTCTCAAATACCCGAGGAGTTTCGACCCAACGCATTACTTGAAACTTGTGCGCCAGATTTGTTCAGGAACTTGGGTATCCTCCACGGTGCCCATCTCTCATGTCGGACTATAGTCTGTCGGGCTAATGTAATGGAGGCTCATTGGTTACAAAGTCTCCAGGACTTTGGCAAAAAATCAATGCAGCAGCGTATTGTTGACCCGGTACTGCTACCACAAAAATGGCAGGTGTTTGTAAACGAGTCTCGCGAGTATATGAGACTTTTTATCGGTATAGAACGGAAAGACACTGCGTTTATCTGGTGAGTTACCTTTCCTTTTATGCACGAGCAAGATAACAGGCTAATATCTCTGAAGGATGACTGCGTGTGCATATATCTCCGCATCGATATGTCTGATAGCGAATACCATGCTTCATCCAAGCCACGAAAATGTGGGACATGATCAGTACTTGGCAGATCTTGCATTGCTGTTTTTGGAGGAGATGATACGGGAAGAACCGTGGGAGCCACTGCAACAGGCACGGAACGCGTATAAAGAGCTGCAGCAGCATGCCTATAACATTTGTCTTCAGAATGCTTTTCTCTATAATTGATTATTTCCGGGTTTTATTTACCTGCTGTGAGTACATATGTATGTTTTTCTCAAAGACTAAATACTATAGATGAGCACCTAGCCCAGGAGGGAAAGAATAAACGGATTACAACATTTGAAATGGTAGAATATGTACAACCAAGTCTCGTATTATACTTAATGATAGAATCTTACCCACTCGATAACTAATACCTCTCTGTATAAGTTCCGCGGAGAGCTGTCTTCAACCTCTTCTTCCGCGGAGGTTTAGCAACATCCAAGAAATTATTAAGCCCTACCTTCTACCACTTTTCCTCATATATCTCCACGAAAGGTACAAAGTAACCTTTATTCGCTACCCTGAAAATGCAAATTTCCCAAGAACTCTTTCCCCCCTCTATTTCATCATGTCTTCAGCTCCCCTACCCAGTTTCCCCTCCTTCACCAAATCCTGGCACAGCGATACTTACCCATTCATCTCACCCACACGCCCCGAACTCTCAGCAACTGGCAAAAACGTCGTCATCACGGGAGGCGGCACAGGCATTGGAAAAGCCATTGGCATCGCATTTGCGCAAGCCGGAGCAAAATCCGTGGCGATTGTTGGCCGGAGACTGGATCGTCTCGAAACTGCTGCAGAGGAGATCAAGCAGGCAGCTTTTGCCAGTGGCTCGACGACAACGCAAGTGCTCTATGAAACTGGAGACGTGACGGACCTGGCATCTATCAAATCCGCGCTGGCCAAAATCGTGAGCCAGTTTAGCAGTGGTGACAGCAAGATTGACATCTTCGCCGCCAACGCCGGCGCCCTCGCCAAAGAAGCACCAGTGTATGGCTACAACTCAAGCGAACTCCGCAAAAGCTTCGAAATCAACTTCATGGGCACATTTAACTGCCTACAAGCGTTCCTCCCACTCGCAGCACCCAACGCAAAACTGTTCAACACGGGCTCTGGCATCGGACACTGGGCTCCTCTCCCACAGGCTATGGGCGTTTTCAGCTATGCAGCCACAAAGGCAGCAGCGTTGAAGATGGTTGATTATTTTGCAGCCGAAAACCCAGGGATTCATGTGGTGAGTATTATGCCGGGGATTATTGCTACGGAGATTAATCCTAGGATTACTGTTGGGGCGGATACAGGTATGACATCGACATCCCTTTCTTTTGTCTTTTTTTTTTTCAAAGTTAACTGGTAGCAGTACAATTACCGGCTCACTTTCTCGTCTGGCTTGCGTCCGAAGAAGCCCGATTCCTCAAGGGCAAGTTTGTCTGGGCAAACTGGGATGCGCAAGAGCTCATGGCGCGGGCAGACGAGATCCAGGGGTCAATGCTGTTGAGGGTATCGTTGAATGGCGTTGATATATAGGGAATTTATTTGCAAGTGTCAGATTGGGGATACTGTTATATAGGTAGTATGATTGTTTGATCGTTGAGTTCATGGCTACATATGTCCCTGTTTAACTACGTACCAGATACTACACCATTTTTAAAAATGAAAATACAGGCTTCGAAATCAGCTTGCTTTTGATTTTTATTTTGATTTGTTTATTGTTATTGTTCCTAGGTTTAAAGTAGCTGCTTCACTGCGTTCCTTGACAATAGCAATAGTCGACCAATAATAATGACGCTTGAACCTCTCATCTGGCCGCTAGACTACAATAAGATCCTACCTCTATATTCTCAATAGCTTCAAATCGTCTCTGACCAAGCAATCACAAGTCGGACTTGACTTGAAAAATAGAACTCTATTGATCTTTGATAAGAAAAATTTCGCCTGATTACAGATTATATGCTTGATTGCGGGCATAAATAAGAGCCATCATCCTCCCAAGATACATTTTCCTTCCTTGCTTAACCCTCGTCTACGCCAAACATGACTTTGGACGAAGTTATCTCAGCCACAGAAGACTCAGAAAACATCAAGGCGATCAAGCAAGAGCTTGAAACAGACCTAGAAGTAGAGTGCGTCCGGTCATTTGATTGCACGAGCGAAGACTTCAAGGCAATTGAACCTCTGCTGGAAGAAAAAAACTGCAAGTACGTCTTATATTTCAGTCCTTTCTCTCTCTTATTTCAATATATATTGATTTATGTTCTAACTATTTACTATAGGGGTATCAGATTCAACGCTGCCCAGGATGAGCTGCAGTTTGTGCGCATGCCGACCCTCATGCATGCTGCTTGCGCGGCCTGGTTGACAGACTGGGTACGCGGGATGGAACAAGAAGTTGCAGATCATATCGACGTTTTCTCTGAAGGACAACTTGAAGGGTTCGAAGGGGACTACGAGGGAAGGTAAGATAGCTGGTGTGTTGTTCTCTACGGCATAATGGGTAACCCGAGTATCGATTTCAGCAAGAAAACGCCAGATGGTGCGCTTTTTGTGGAGGGACGAGTGTGGCCAACCATTGTCCTCGAGGCAGGTTACTCCGAGTCATATGAAGACCTCTTAGAAGATGCCACCCTCCTCCTCGAGGGCTCTAAGGGGAGGATTGGCTTTGTGATTCTGGTCAAGCTGGAGCCTCTGCGAGATGGAGATAACCAAATTCGGTCTGGTTTTGTGGAGTTGCACTATTATAATAGTGACTCCCAGACCAGAGCCCAGTACAGAAGGAGACTGGTAAGTTTTTTTTTGTTGTCATACTTTAGAATTCCAATCTCTTCAAGGCTAACGTTGTTTTAAGCGGCTCTACCCCCCCACTGGACGCCGTGAGCAACAGCTTTTTTCTCTCACTTGGAGAAATGTGCTTCGTGGGGAAATTGACAACATTGAACCAGCCTCCGAAGCCCCACCGTCTCTATGGCTCGACGATTTAAGAAGGCACATTGATAGAAGTGTCCCGAGATACCTGGCTTTGCGGTCAGACGAGTCTTTAGACAATGAGAGAAACTCTCTTTGGTGATAACAGGTAGTTAAAAAGAGATGCTTGAAATTTAAGGAGGGGAAAATGAAGTTCAGGGGGGAGAGATTGAAAAATGAGAGTAGATAAGTGTGAACAATAAAGGAAATTGCTTTCTTGCCTCTATATCTGGTCTTTTTTAGTCCCCATCCAGAGCTGTATAATCCACAGAGAATCTAACAGATAGAGGTGTTCCTTTAAGGTCAATGTTTAGGAAAACCGTGCTTGAGTAATATAAAAAATATTATCCCTATTGGATAACTAGTGTAGTCAAGGATATAAATAGAAGATATTATATAAAATAGTCGTGACGATATAGTGACTATGGTGAGGCAAATGCATCAATTGTACATGTAGATCGTTGAGTATTCATGGCTACATATGTATGAAACAACATTAAAGACTACACGAGCAGTCTCTAGCAACAAGGTAATTAGGCGACCTGAATATAAACAGACATGCAGAGCGAAATTAAAACCATCCATAATTCCGAATACTCCAGAAGATGTGCAATATCTATAGGGGAAGAGAAAGGTCGAAGGAATAAAAAATAGAATAGAATAATGCATATGAGAGAAAAAAAACAGATCAATACCGTGTCCGACCCTTGAGAGCGTCTAGACGTCGACAACTCTTCAGCTCCATCGCCCTTGCTTCCTTCATCTTTTCGACATCTGGGAAGAACCAGCCCTGGGCCTCTTGGATTTTGCGTTCTCGTTCATTTACCTCATCTTCACACTCGTACCGGAGCTTGTTGACGAATTCTAGCTCGACACGCGAGTCTAATTGGCTTAGCTTTCGCGTACTGAAATCATCGACATCTTGCGGGTTCACGTAGTAATCAAGTTTCAGTTTCGGCGTCATGCGGTGCATGGTGTGCGGCGAGACCGGCCCGTCAAAGCGGTAGGTAGGTCCTTGAGGCGTTGACGAACCTCCGGAGAAGAGGGATGAGAGGAGGGGGAGCACGAATAGAAGGATCAATGGGAGTAATTGTGTGAGTGAAGCCCAGCCGGCCGCTGGGGCTTCGGTTTGGGCGTTGGCTTCGCGTGGTCTTCTGCGAGGCCGTTGCCCGCCGAACTGGTGAACTCGGAATCCGGGGCCGCCGCCCATATTGAAAACAAATTGAGGGCCTCCTGCGATCTCAATTAGCAGCTGAAAAAAAATCATGCTTGGTGGTTCCTACCAAAAGGACTAAACCCACCGCCCATCGGGGTAAAGCCTCCTCCGAAGAAACGATTGAAGAGCTCTTCTGGCGATATTTCCTCATCAAACATAGGCCCTCCTGCTGGCTGACCCCGAGGGAAGCCTCCACCTCCGAATCCGCTAAATGGCGAGCCTCCACCAGACGGTCCAGCACCAGAGGCGGGAAACCTGCTATCGGGGTCTCCGCCGAACTTATCATATCTCGACTTTTTGTCGGAGTCGGACAAAATCTGAAAGGCGCGAGAGACCACTATTTAACATGCGTCAGCTCACTTTTTCTTTTTCATGTAATACAGGAAACCAACTTTTGAATGCCTCATCGGCGCCGTCATATCCGTTTTTGTCCGGGTGCGTCAACAAACTCAGTTTCCGATAGGCCTTTTTAATCTCGCCATCGGTGGCAGTTTTCTCCAGCGCCAGAATCTCATAAAAAGCAGTCGGCGCGCATTTTCGCACTCGCAGCACTGCAGCTTTCTGGTCGGGGGTGTATTTCCGATCCTGGCTTCCTTGCTGGTGCTCGCGCGACCTGGCCGCGCCACCAGAGCCTCGATCGGCTCCAGATGCCGTGGCAGACGGCATAATCTTTGTTTTTTGAAGCGCGTCGACCGGCTAGTATGTCAGTCTAGGGACTGAGGTTTCTGACTTGTTGTCGATGACACAGGTGCTTCGCAGGCGGGGAGCAAAGGGCGAGAGGAAAAAGGGCGGGCTGGGGGTTGTCGCTGGCAAGGGTGTTCAAACAACTATAGCATAACGAAACGCGTGATTCGTAAGAGTAGATGAAACGCAGTTGTGAGCGCGGGTTGCGATGATGGTCGTGGCCAGAGAAAGAGAAAGACAGAAGAGGAATCAAACGTGGTCTTGGACTCCGGCAGCCTCGATTAGCCTCGTCTTGCCGACTGGTCGAAGCTTCCGCGCATGAATCCAACCTGTACAACTACAACTACAACTACAACAGAACAACAGAACAGCATTCGCCAGTCATTGAATTTGACGACGGTTTTTTTTTCTGTTCTAAAAAAAGGAAATTTTTACGGCGAATTATTTTCTCTCAACACAAACGCGAATAAATCGCGCATCACAATGGCAGGTAACACAACAGAGGAGACTAAAAAGTCTCTTTACCAGACAGTGCGAAAATGGGGAGGTAAGACTGAACTACCCTTTCTATATCTATATCATCTTATTCTTTTTTAATTTCTTCTTTCTAATCAATGCAGAAAATCCACTGCCGCCGACCCTCCTCGCAACGCTCATCACCGCGCAACACTTGCGACCCCTTCAATTCCTCCCCATGACGTTCGTCCCCGTGTTGCTGTTCACATCCTACACGAACCTGAACGGATTCGAGAGAGATAGCGCGGGAATTGGTGCTGCCTGGTCCGGGCTGTACTTGCTTCTGGCGAGTCGGCGCAAGCAGGTCTTTATGAAGAAATGGGGTGCTCGCGGCATCGTTCGAGGCGGTACAATGGGTTTGTGTTTTGTGAATATGGTTGCTGGAGGGCTGACATATGCTTTGGGAAAGGAGGACGATGAGTGAAGATATGGTTTCGTCAGTCAGTTGTATGAATAGGAGTGGTCTATGGCGTTTCTTGAGGGCATGGATATATGGACACATGTGTAAAATGGTTGAGAATTCTACGATTGCCTTTTTGTTTCAGGTCTTTCATGCAAGTGAAGCCGTCACTCTTGGTACAGGTTCTGTGAGACTACGTAAGAAGCCACGCTTTCTGGCACGAGGGTTGCGAGAAGCTGGTCCTTGGTTTGAGCGGCCTGCCTCGCCCTGGTCGAGCTAATTGGCAGGTCCCCAGCTTTTCTGCCCTGCACTAGCTGGACACGATCTGCCCACTCGCTCTTTGCCCCGTCACTATCTCGGCCGCCCTGGGCCAGCTGCCGTAGATAGTCCTCTTGCTCCTCGCGGTTCCCCCATTCATCGTCCGGACGCATTGTCACTCTGAGCCGGTGTCGCGAAAGAAACGGCTCCAGCGGCTGCAGCGTGTGCGTCGGCGGGTAGTATTTTGGATTGAAAATGCGAATCAGCGTGTCGTAGCCGGTCAGATGGACCTGCTCGGTGTCGCTGGCGTAGAGCCCAGATTCCTCAATTGCGGCGGCTTTGTCGACGAAATACGGCTTCTTGGTCACGCCAATGTCAATTTCGGGCAGCTCGGAGGACAATCGCGACTGTAGGTGAGTGCGCAGGTCTTGGGCAAACATGGTCATCATCACCAGCCGGTCTTCGAACCAGGCGGGTTTGGAGGGCTTGTCGGCATTCTGCGTGGCCAGGAGAAGCAGCAGCCTCGACGGTGGACGGGCCTCTTCGAGCGCAGAGGCTGCTATTTTCAGATGAGCTGCTGTGGGCGGGTTGAAGGAGGAGTCTAGCACGAAGAGGGCGTGCGAAGGGGCATTTCGCTGGTGTCCACTGGAAGACGGCACGGTGTCGAGGATGTCGAATGTCTGGGCGGAGGCGACAAAGTTTTTCAACACAGCGGCATAACGAAGGCGAAGCTGCTGGACCGAGTTGGCTGCCATAGAGAGTCAATCGTGGGTATTTGTTGAAACACAGCGCGTCTAGTGCATCTCCATGTCGAGACTGGAGAGACGATCATGGCCCCGCGGAATGACGTCGTGGGCCGTCCAGCCGGATCCGGCAGGCGGTCAGCGCTTCACCATATCATTATGTTGATCATCTTTAATACACTTATTAAATTGTCTAGACTTCCATCATTCCACGTCTAGAGGGGCGATCCAAGATGCGTATCCCTGGAGATTAAATTGGGGCTCGCCATCCACGGGCTGCGGCACGTCAAAGCCTCAAGCCGAGACCACACTGGGGCTCACGCAATATCAATTGATAATTTATTATGGATGGGTGCACGATTCACGGAAAAAGTGTGGAACCTTATAATCCGGTAAGCGAGGTGGTGCAAGCCTCCATCAGCCGGCATCTGTCTATGTGAAACGCATCAGGGCTCTGGCTGTTCTAATGCTGTTGGTGACAGGTGGGCCTCAGGCACCAAGCGGGGCCGCTGGTTGTTCAATGTTTCGTTTACCAGGACGCTGTGTCTGTGCTGTGGTCTGTGTGTTGTGTGTTGTGTACTGTTGCATCAATTGATGTCCAGGAACGAGAGAAGAGGAGGCTCTGGGACAAGGCAAGCATATTGCTACAGAGTTTTCCGGCCGTGCAACTCTCGACGTCGTCCACTAAGAACAAGATACTCCGTACAGAGTCTACAGACAGAGTCAGTAGTACCACACCCATGATGCAGTCAGCTCGCGGGCAGCAAATCACCAGTGCCGGCCGTGCTCAGATCGGGCTGGTCTCGGCACCGTTACACGGGCATCCGTTGATATCGCCAATAGCATAGACAATATACAGGTTTCCGTGTTTAATTAAGGCTCGCCGGCCGAATGGTGCGGCTTTCCGGCGCGTCTGGACTGGCCGCCAACAGCCCGCGCCATCCCCGATGCAGCCTAGCGCAGATGGAGCCGTTTCAAGCCCGATACGGCAGCCCCACCTGCATCTACTCCTGCTGTGCGGCCCTCGCGTCTCTTTTTTCCTGTTTCTTTTCTCTTCTTTCCTTATTATCCCACTGCTGGTCTGCTCCCTCTCTCTCTGGACAGAGACAATTCCATTCTTTCCATCCACCAGCTCATTCATTCCTTTAAGAGCCGTGGCCGCGAATTGATTTCGCCTGCATTCGTTGTTTGATCTTTCTTCAGTGTGCTCGTTGACGAGTCTAGATTCTTCTGACCTTCTTTCTTTCGTTTTCTTCACTCTTTGGACAAGACTTTTCTTCACACACCACACAAAGAAACACAATGTTCTTCTCCAAGTTCTCAATTGCCGCCCTGACTGCCCTGGTTGCGCTTGGCGAGTCCCAGGACCTGGGCTTGATTCCCAAGCGTGCCTTGGGCACTGGCGTGGACAAGCCTCGTCCAACAAACACCATCTACTCTTCCATTACCCTGGCCCCGGTCCCTCTCAGCACTGGAGCCTCCGGTCCGCCAAGTCTGTACACCACTGTCACCGAGACCGGCGACGTGACCCTTACTTATACTCTGGGGTCTGGCACATCTACCTCTGTGGTGACCACCACCATCCACCGGACTGCTACCGAGACCAGCTTTGTAACAATTGTAAGTGTGCCAGAATTTAGAGAAGTTTTATACTGACTGGTCGAATAGACTCCCGATGGTAAAGCTCCTGGTGAAGACGACTCTACTACGACCACGACTATTTTGAGCACTTCTACTCAAACTGTTACTGTTCTCCCAGCTGCTACCTCTACGAGCCTATCCAAACCTGGCTCTGAATTGAAGCCTGACTCGGGCTCTGAGCCTGGAAGTGGGTCGAACCCCGGTTCTGGAGATGACAGCTGCAGTGGCCAGGTCACTGTCACCGTCACCGAGAAAGAGAGGGAGACTGTCACAGTGGTAAGTCTTTTTTAGTAGTTTTTATACTGTGGTTACTAATTATTGTAGACTGCCTTCCCCGATGCCACTTCTCCAGCACCCAACAACGAAGTCGTCACGTCTTCCCTTCCCGGTAATGGCGAGTCAACTGTCACGTATACCCTGCCAGGTCAGAGCGGTGGTGAAACTACAATCACCGTGACCAACCAAGCCACACAGACTGCGCCTTACAAGCTGCCCCCGGCGCCGAGCACCTCTGGCGAGAGCCAGCCCACGACTGCCCCTTATCCAAGGCCTGAGCCCACTCATTTGACCTCGTCTGGATTCTTGACCAGCAAGAAGCCTCTGCCTACCGGATACGCCCCCTTGCGCTTTTAGAACCTGACACCAAGAGAAATATTGTTTCGGGCGTCAATTTTCAGCGACATTTTATATAAATTCTTCTTTTATGGGTCATCTCACTGATTCTTTTGAATAAATAGTGGTATTGGCTCATTTTCTTTTTTCTTCTTTATCTACTGCTAGCCAGTGGAAGCCGGCCCACCTGCAGCCATTATCAAGTTTGATTTATGCAAGCTATTTTGATGACTGGGACGGGCATTTTTACTTTCTTTTCATTCTTGTAAAATAATTGATCTTAGCCAAGATCTGATCTTCAGACTACGAATACAACATTGAACAAGTATTTAGAGAAAAGTTGGCAATCCATTAGATTCGGTTATTCACGCCTATCATTTAAGCAATGCAATATTATACATCTGGTCTATATACACATTATCTACATTTAATCAGTTTTTTTTCTTCTTGCTCTTGCTCTTGCTACTCTTCTTCTTCTCAGTCTCAACAGACACCCCCATCCTGCCCACCTCCTCCAACCCATCCCTCGCCAAATGCGCTCGTCGAACATGCCACTCGAGCCAGGTCAGCCCTTGCAACAGGCAATCCGCCAGATCGTCCAGCTTCTCAATCCTCCACGGCGTGGCACTCGACCTTTTGCCGGACCAGCGCTCTAGATATGCTGTGACGGTGGCGTGTACGTCCACGTCCGCATCTGCCGGGTTTGTCGAGGAGGAGGGGAGTATGATCTTTGCTGGTGGATTTGACTCTGTTTTTCCTTCTGCTTCTGCTGAAGCTTGTGAAGAAGAAGAAGAAGAAGAAGAAGAAGAAGAGGCTTGACTAAGCCACTCCCCGATAAGATTGATTTTCATCTTTTTAATATTCCGCTCCCTCTTTTCACTTTTCTTCTTCTCACCCACCACCACATCCCCCTCCGAACCACTGCCACTGCCGCTGGAAGCCTCCCAAAACTGCACCACCCTCGCCGGACTCACATCCCACACCCGCCCCTCAAAACAGCCCAACCTCCGCATCGTACACAACACCGCATGCAACATGCCCTCAAACACACCCACCCGCAAACTCCATTCGAGCACCGCCGTCTGGCCCGCGGAGCGAAACCGCTGGCGCTCGATGAGGATGTGTGTGGGGTTATACTGCGATATCAGGCGGGAAAGAAGCGTGTATGCGTTGTTGGCGAGGATGTGCGGTTCGAAGTTTTTCTCTTCTTCTGTTGCGGTGGAGGAAGGACTTTCTTCAATTTCATTTTCGGGCTGATTGTCGATCTTCTTGCTCTTGCGCTGCGCGGCGGCTTTGCGCGTCAACGTGCGGAACGCAGACTGCGGAAGCTCTTTCTGGGTGTCGTCCCCAGCAGCAACAGACGATAACTCCTGCACCCCAATCCGATGCCACGCATCAAGCACCACCTCCTCCATCTCTTTCTTAGTGTCATGCCGCCGCACCCTTAAATGCGCAAACGCGAGATTCTGAATGCCCATGTCGATACTCAGCACTCTCATTTCATTTTTATCTTTATCGTGCTGCTCTTTGGGGCTGCACAGAAAAACGCTTTTTGAGATCTCGCTGCTAATCCGCTCGCACAAGACATTCTTGCGTCCCGTGTTTGGGGTACCTGTTGCGCGCGCGATGAGTTTGAGGTGTGTGGTTTTGAGGGATGGGAGCCATGTTAAGGGTTGCTTGGGCATGCTGATGCCGTGTCAATCATTCTATACGTCTGCTTTGCTTTCTTTGTGTGTGGAGTTAATGTTTGAATGATGGATATATGGAGTGTTGTTGATGAAGGACGTTAGCGCGCTTTGGAAGAAGAGTGGGTCTCGCCAGCCCTAACTCCACTTTAAGCCTCGCAGACATATTAAATAATAAATATCCAATTGATACTGATTTACTATATACAATACATAAAAACTAACCCAATTATCCCACGCCGACCCCCTGATACACCAATCTATGTAAAACGCCCAAGAATGCATACAAAACCGCTAAACTCCTTTTTTGAAAGTACCTCCATGAGTCAGTCCAAGTAAAACTATGGCTCTGTCAGATATACCAGCGGTGCCCACACTCGCCAGTGCAATACTCCAACATGAGCAAGTCTCGTGGGGATGTTTCGTAGGTTTGATACGTGATACCCCTGAGCCTCGCCGTCGCGGGCGCGCTGCGACTCGTAGATGCCGTTGGGTGTCATGTCGATGTATCGCTGCGCAAGCTCGCACGTGCTTGGTATAAGTATACGGCGTAAGCCGTCTCGAACATGCTCCAAGACGGGCGAAGTGTGGCCAAAGTATTTCCTCAGGCCGGTTTCGACAAGATTCAGCATCTCGTCCGACACTTCATTGCCCCGCCCCGTCGCTTCACTCACGAGTCGAGCTATTTCAATAGCAATGCTGGCGTCATTCCGCATTGTAGTGCCCAAGCTGAAATCCTGGCTGCCGCTGTCATCTAGCAAGGCTGAAATTCGCTTTGCAAAGTTGGGATGCTGACGCCGGCAGGTATCTTGGTCTACCAGTCTCTGAAACACCAACCAGCAGACCTGGATGTGGATAACCTTTTGCACGTCCGCTCGCAGCTGCAAAAGACGCTGGGTATCAAAATAAAACGTCTGCGGAAACTTCACAGCATCATCGTCTTGGATCAAAAGTTCGCACAATCCTCGCAGCAAGACCGCTACCGGGTAAAACGATTGTTTCACGAATCCCATTGATATATCCGTCACTCGTTGTCGTTCATTTTCATACCATGTCTTGGCATCCTCGACTTGGAACTCATGCGAGGCCAGGTTGTTGCAGAAATAGTCCTGAAGAAAGGGAACAGTGTCCCGAATCAGAATGGAACGAAATTCGCGGATTTGGTAATTTGCGACGTCCTGCCGAGCCCAACTTTAGTAAACAGCAGAAAAATTAAACAGAGTAGAAAAATTAATTGAACATACCAGCTTCATCATTTCCAAAACATTAAACAAAGTTCGCAGCCCGGTGATTACTCTGCCCATGTCTTGAGAAGCCGATCCTTCAGTAATATGTGTCACCATTTCATCGGCTACTTGATCTCTCATCGGTGCGCAATGCATCTTCAAGAGCTTTGCTAACCAAGTAGCTAGACTGACGAAGTCAAGAACCCCATGCTGCACTTGCTGCATCAAAAGGGTCGCATCCAGGTGTGCAACAACGCTGTCGTGGTCTCGTTCTGGCACGAGGGTTTTCAGGACCTCTAGTAGCGTTTCGAACATGGTCGGCAGCCGTGGTCGGAAGAAGCCGTCCTGGAGTGTTCCCGAATCAGGAATTTGTACAGTCTGAACATCCTCCGGCTGAGAACCACTCATGTTGAGATATGTGTATATCATGATCTCCGTTAGCAATGCCCCCCAGTATGTTTCTGCCATCTTTTTCTTCCTTCTCCCTTGCTCTCCCTCCAAGTCTGGCCTGAAGTGGAGGCCTGGTTCAAAGCTCGCATCGCTGCGAAGATGAATGTTCCGCATGATGCTCTCAAGATCGAGCTCGCTGAGAGACGCCTTGGTCACTGGCGGGACCAGCGCGGCATGTCGCAGCTGCCGTATTTGGAGCGCATCCAAGGCGAATCCTGAAGGAATGCGCATCGCGGTGACATGTGATGGAGAGGCGGTGTGTCGTCCAGAAAGCTTCACGCCGGCTAAACAATCCGGTATGGAGCTCGCGGTGACCAATTCAGAGGCGGTTCTCTCCTGCCGATTCTGCCGGGGGTCGACCTCATCGCTCTCCCCGGCAGCGGGGTTTTGGAGTCGCCCGTATTCATTCATGCTGTATTTGGAAGGGTCGTCTCGGTCCTTGCGAGTGGCGGGCTGCGACTTGTCCGGTTTCTGGAGGTCCATCGCAGCAAATAGTGGTTGTGGTTGAGTGGCTGCAGAAAGGCGTCGTCACTAGAAAGACCAAAGGTTCAACAGCCCTCTTTTCGTGATATATACCAAGGCGATCGCAAAAGACAAAGAACTGCCGCATGCAGAACGAAGCGACAGGTCAAGGACGCGCCATGCAGCAGACAGCGATGCGAGATGGCCCGCAGGCCACGATAACAGACGAACAGAGCGCGTGCAGAGAGAGCGAAAGAAACGAAGCGGATGGACGTGGCCGGCGCTTTGGGAACAACCAGAGGAAGGAGCGACCGCGAACAGAAATTCCGGGGCAGCCGCCGGGGAGGGCGAGAGAGGAAGGCGCGCGCTGGTCTTTCTTTCTGCGCCGCTTGCAAGACTCAGCAAGACTGGCAGCACTCAAGACTCAACGACTGGCAGACAGAGCGCAAGAGAGCAAACGGCCTTATATCGCGCCTGAGCCAACGCGAGGATCAAACACAGGGTCGGGAACTGTCAAACAAGGGAGACGGCGACGACTCTCTTACGGAATTTACCTCGCCAGTGCTCGATGTCGCCCAGGCGTCTGTGCCATTCCTCTCGCCTGTCGTTTCCGGGCTAGAAAGTCGCACTACACACCAGATAGGCTTCCTCTACGCTCGCTATACTACTAATTAGAGCGGTGGGGGTTCTGGCAAGTAAGCATGATTATTGCCATGATTGCTGATCGAGAGCGGTGGCCGTGTTGCAAAAGGGGCGCCTCCCACCGCCCTTTGCCTGTCTTAGCGCGGGACAAACAGGCACAGGCGAAGGAGGAAGGGCAGGGGAAAAAACAAAAGTGAGGCTGATGCCACGGCGATCGGCAATGGCAATATTGCGTTGGATCGACGCTTTGCTGCTTGCAGTCTTGCCTTGACGCAGCGGACAGTCGTTTGCAGCATGCGATCCGTCGCCTGCGCAGTGCCAGTGTGCCACCCGCCATGCCATTCCCAGGCTATCATTGCATGCTCGCAGTTTGTTGGTTGCCACTCTCTTGTCAGTGTGAGAACAATAATGTCCTTGGATGGAACAAACGGATCTGTATCATGACGTGAGATCCTGCACCAGGACAGACCTGACAAAATTCGACCTAGCCAATTATTGTGTTACGCTACGGGTCAGATCCGAATGCTCCGATATCAGCCATTACCCACCCGACTCCTCCAGAGCACGCGCGCAAGGAGGGAACGCATACAATCGCTCCAAGAGCCCAAAGGCAAGGAACGCTATGCTTAAGAGGAATGCGGAACCAACAGCCCTGGAGCAATCACAAATCACATTGCACATTGAACGTGTCTCGTATCATTTTCGGCCACTTATCGATATCGTTCGCGCGAGGCGGGATTTATTGATCTAGGACTGCCCTGCCGTGGGGATGGATATGCATGTCCGCTTTCATTCACTGACATTCAGAAGTCCGCGGCAGATTTCAAATTTTTTCCAAATCAAATGGCAGAGGGTCTGATCAGCAATAGTCACGAGTCTGTATTCTGAGATTCAAGACTTGCCTTGAAGACGTCGTCTGACGTGAAGCAGTTTGATTAGCTCTCCATCCAGCAAAATAGCCCACGCCAAGCGCCAATAGTCGTCGTTGGCTCGTGGTCACGTCGGTGAGCCAGGCGGACAGACTAATTTAGTCGTCCAGACCAACGGTATACCCTGGCTATACTCAAATTATTTTCTTTCTGGGATCTTCGTTTCTTCATTATTCTGTTTTTTTTTTTTTTTTGGAACTGTTTTTTTCCCGGCTACGTATTACTTTTTCGTTTTTTTAACTTTCTGCAGCCAATTCGCGATCCTCGCCTTGCTCGCCACGGCATCATGCACTGTCACTGTCACTGTCACTACCAGGCAGTCTGCGTCTGCGACATGCCGAGTGAGGCTAAGGTATAATTAATAGGGGCGATTCGACCCGCCGCCGTCCAGTGTCCACGTTTGCGCCCGCCTCACTTTTTTTTTTTTTTCATCTTCTTGGGATTTGGGATTTGGTACCAGTGGCGGCTGGCCAGTGCCACCCGCCGCCGGTAGCCACAGTGGGGACGCTATTAATTCCTCTTGGAAGTTGGGTTCATGGTTGATGGTTCTGGCCAAAATCCAAATATGGGGGTTATCTTTGACCTAATTGCAGTAAAGTACGGATATCTGAAGACTACCTACTACGTAATCGTATCAACTTCGTTGACGGATCACAGCAAGAATAAGAATGAGGCTGTGATCTAGATTTATTGTAAAAAAAAATATGGTAGGACATTTGTGTCAATCTAACCAATACATATGCACAACATTTCAATTGATAGAGAGAGTTTCGTGTACATGTATATCAGTTGATACTGGTAGCGGCTGCCATGTAACTACGTATTTAGTACTCAACATTCGAGTGTTCGAATTTTAATAAAGAAATCTGAAACATCTGATCACATTTCACCCAAGGTGTAGTAATATATATGTATATATGCACAAACTATGTATACTCCTCAGATATTTCACGTCTCCAGCCGTAGAAAAACTTCTTCCGTATTGTCGTCCAGCCATATATAAAGAAATTTTTAGAAAGCATTTACCCGAAAACTCCATACTGAAAAACAAATTTGTTCGCTTCAAGTGGCAGGGGAAAAAAGGATGTGACTTCATCGACGGTATGAGTATGGAGCTTGGTTTTGCATGGATAACAACGTGTCGGCACGTTGGAAAACATCACCAGCAAAGAACCGGTCGCTGTAAGCGCTGGCTGGCGTTGATGGGATGGTTGCTTGAGCAGCAGGTCCCAATGCAGCACTCAGAGGGGTGGCAGGCACTGTAGACGATTGCGGGGAAGCGCTGAGGTTTCGGCCGCCAGGACCAAGGAAGGATGCCGAGGAGGATGCGTGATGTTGAGTGTGCAAGGGAGGCCCGTAGATGGCAGGCGGAGGCATCGAGCCCATGTCTGCAAGATAAGACCATGGAGATGCCTCGATTAGCCGTCCTGCCTCTCGGCTGGCTTTCTGCACTGGTCGTAGAATCGCGACAATGTCGGGTGGCAGCAGCTGCATGTTCCGAACTTCTCTCATGTCTGTGACCAGGTCGACAAATGACTGCATGAAAGCCTTGCATAGCTGCCAGAATTCCCGTGTATTCCGGATACCGCCGCCGGGCTCTTTGACCTTCATCGTTAGTAGTTTCTGGCCGAGGGCTTCAGATGTTTCGTAGCACGCATTGCATCGACGGATGAGGCCGTTCCAGAGAATGCGAACATCTTCGGGCTCCCTGGTCTGTTCAGCAACCTCCAAGCAACGAGAAAACTGATGCCGGGCAGATGGAAGGGCATTGAGAGCAGTATTATATGCCGCTGTGAGTTGTTTGAATATTCTCTCGAATATTTGTTCTTCAACAAGCTCATCCAACCCGGTGACGGGGTTGATTCGAGTTGTAGATGTCGACGAAATGAGTGGGAACGATTCACCCGACCGAGGGGTTGCAAGTGAAGATGGGCCCGAATTCAATAAAGTAGCGGTCCTACTGTTGGACCTACTTCGATTTCCATAGTTGAGTGGGACTGAATTTGGTGTAGGCACCCCAGGCGAAAGGATCGAAGATGGAAAGGATGGGGCGGTTTGCCCGTTTAGAGGATGTTGGATCATGGTCTCGCTTCGAAGTCGACGCGATGGATTGGGTGTTTCTCTTGGCGGGGTGACCACTTTGGTTGGCATGCGATTAGGAGAAATACCGTGATGACCAACTTCAGGTTGGGACGGACTGTCGTCCACTGGAAGACCTTTTTTGGCCGTAACAAGCGAAGCCCCCAGACTCATACATGAATTGCGTAGCTCGAGAAGGCTGCCGTATATCGTCAACATGAGGGAACGCACATATCGTGAGTCGCCCTGAGAGACGATCCGTTGGGTGCCTTGGCGCAACTGCGAGCCAACATGTGTGTATGCCTTGAGACAAGTCACACATTCACGCTTGACGTCGTTTGACAGTCTTGCAAAGTCTCGGTCCTCCGGGTCTATCAGAACGATATTCTCCAGAGCTTCGTTCAATTGCTCCACATGTGTCGATGCGTTATAGAACACGATTTCCAAACTGTGTCGTCGTGCATCATCTCCTTTAATCACATTGATCAAAGTTGAAATGTGGGAGTGGATTTGAAATAGCGCGAATAGTATTCCCTTTGCACCCTTGACTATGGGTGTTTGCACCGTCTCTTCCTTCTGCTCTGGGAGACTCGACATGCGTCTAGATGGGCCATCACGTGCTTTTCGCCGGTCTCCACGAGGGCTTCCTGGGCTAGAGGAATTGCTGCCATTGCGCGCATTCGTCGAATTGGTTCGAAGAAGAGAGCCATGACTGAGGCCTCGCAGATGGCTATTGCGGTATGGTCGCATCTCGTCTAGCGTGCCTAGGTCTGTCTTGCGAGAAATCAAGCCCATCCGTTTGTTCCGTGCCGACAAAGGAATAATGCCTTCGCTATTGCTGCGGTTACGCTCATTGGAGCTACTGGAATAAGGGTTGATTCCGGGTCTCGAATACCCAAAGCCCTGGCCAGACGCTAGACGCTGATGTGATTTCATGGGAATGGGAGGTGGTCTCGACATGACTGGAGATCGCAGATCTGATGAACCGTCACCAGTGCTCGGAATGACTGGAAAGCGAACGTTGGCACGGGGTTTGACTGGCTTGGGCGTATCGATCATGACCTCGCTGGCCTCGCTACCACTTTCAGGTTCCGGCGTTGCGCTCTGCTGCCGTCGGGTTTTTAAAAAGCGCTTCAGCTCGGCGGTGACCATAGCTTCCTTTTCGTTTGTTGATGTTGTCAAAGAAGACACTTCGCTTTCTTTGTTTTCAAGAACCCTCCGCAAAGGGAACTTTAAAAAGTTGCCGGACACTTTGAGAATTTGCAATTTGTTCATATCTGCGAGTCCAACCGGAAGGTCGTCTAGGCGATTTTGCATGATTGAAAAGACTCGTAGCGATGTTAATTTTCGCACCTCGTCGGGAATCCGGCTTATTTTGTTTCGACTCAGATCTAGGATCTCGAGCAATGGCAACTTGTAGATCTGGATGAGGTTAGCACTGGTTTGTAAATCAAACATACCCAAGACGAACCCCTTTTGGAAATTCCCGGAAACTGTTTGCACGAATGTTCAGGTACCGTAGATGAGCGCATTCTGCAAAGCGATAAGGTATATGTAGAAGATGATTGTTCGATAATGAAAGCCTATCCAAGTTAGCCCAGCCCGTCGATCTAATACTTTTTAAAGACATACCTTTCCACTTCATCTTTGATAATGTCCACAACTCCCTCCGGAATTTGGGCAATGTGCGAATGGCCGAGATCGATTGTCAATTTCGGTCTGACCACATCGCTCACAGCCTCATTACCGGCCAGAGAACGTTTCGTCTCCTGAATTCCATTGTCCACTGCCTCCCGCGTCAATTCAATCGTTTCCTCTGGCGTCAACTTCCTCGGCGCATTATCCCGACCAACGTCTTTTGTAACCTCCTTTGTTGTCTTCGCGGTGTGTTGCAGGATCTCGGGGTCGTCGTCAATACTGGACGGAGCGCTGATGATTGAACCGACAGACGAAAAGCTAGAGCCAGGCGTTCCCGTCATGTCTTCCGTGCTTGTTTCGCTTCGTAGTGAGTGTGCAGCTTTCGTCGGATCCTCCAGGCGGGCCATCATGTCGATCACGACCTCGAGGAAAACCACAGCCGGACGATTGTGTTCAAGCTTCTAAACGACAACTCTGAAGCGTCGTGAGAGCTTTAGAAAAGACTCCAATATCGGCCAAACGCATAACGCATACTCTCAAAACCGCAAAGGGGGACGCGCGTCAAGCCCTGTGTCGTTTACCATGCACGAAAGCTGCTCCAACTCCAGAGGCTGGGATGGTGGTGGGGAATTCTCAGGTATGTAGCAAGTGACAGGGCCTTGTTTCCGCCGGCTTTCGAGGCCTAGCCAGCTCGCGTGGCGGGGAGTGTTTGTTTTGAGGGGCTGTTCCTAAGGATTTTTTGGAGCAAGGGACTTTTTTTTTTGAGGCTTGCGGGACGAAGGGCTGGCAGCCCACGACAAGAGGCTGGGGTAGTGGCGACGAACAAGGCCAGCCTCCAGTTTCCACCCGAGTGTATCGATGTAAAATATATTCGATATGTACAGACAAAGAAAGGAGCCCGCGAGTGTAGAGCAGGTTTCTAGGCGAGGTTTAGCGATGCCTCGGGGACTTCGAGGTCCGCCGTATGTACGGAGTAGTCGTCGATCCGGCCGAACGAGGCGTCTCGAGACCAGGTGCGAGCGGTCGTCTTGAGTCGGTAGCAGTTACAACAGGCGATGAGACTGGCGAGAGCAGACAGACAGCAGATCGAGCGTGGTTGAGGAGGGGATGCTGAAGGCTGCGCTGGTCCGGCATGCAGCAGGTCGCGGTGGGTCCGGCCAGGCGTCCAGTGGCGGCAGGAGCAGCGGGCCAGCGGCCAGCAAGACCACGCAGGAACGGCCGTCGATCACCATCTCTCTCTTTCTGTCGGAGACTGACTCGTTCATCTTTGTTTCTCCGCTATTTCTTCGCTTCCATCGTGGCTGTTGCGAGAGTCGCGAGAAAGGCTCTGCTCAGAGTTACAACATGTTAACATGTTAAATTACTGGTGTCACCAACGTCGATCCGTCGATTTCTCCAGCTTTGCTGCGATACGCCACCGCTATTGAAGCAATGTCCTGACCGCTGGATTCATACAATATGGCCATTATTTACTGGAATCATAAAAAGGTCTCTTAATGAGTCGAAGGGTTTGACAGAATGCCGCCTCGGGATCAACTTGTCTATCAATCAGATTGAACGGAATAATAACAAACATATATGATCTTCCAGCCTACTTGACAAACTATCGCTAGTGTGCCCATTCATGGCCAAGGACATGGTTTCCAACCCTTACCGGCCCTTCTACGGCCTGTATGAAAACCACCCATCGCGCCCAGCCGTTGTTAGGGGTGACGTTCTTCCACTTGTGCATGGTTGCCCTCTGCACAAGGCTATCTCCAGCCTTGAGAACCTGAGTCTCTCCCGAGTCAAGTGTGATTTCAAGCTCCCCCTCGATCATGACCACGGTATCGAGCGTCATTGTTCGATGCATTGCACTGTCAACCCCGGGCTTCATGGACATGATACACGTTGCAGTGCCCCCGTCGGGGCAGATGCGACGGGTTCCAGGGAAGAAAGGGCTGGTCCGGTCGTGCTCGTGTTGGTCTATATCGGCTTCGCTAGACACGTTCAAAGGGAAGCTGTGGGTGGACGAGACGATGCTGATGTCGCCGATTGGTATTGGCAACTTTCTTTGCGCACTCAGGGGCTTGCTGGTGAATATGGCTTTGCCATTGCCATCGTGAGTTGTGATGTGATGCGCCATGCCAGCGGAACGTGAGCGTGTAGTTTGCAAGGAAATCTTCGAAGCACAGCAATGGAATGCTTTTCTTTTCGATTGCAGACAGAGGAACATAACCACAATCAAAAACTCTCGACTATCAACTTATTGCAGTAGAGCTTGAAAAAATGCCAGTCCTCCGGCACAGCCGCGACATTTGTACTACCTACATAGCCCATACTTCCATATTTCGAGAAATCCAGCTACGTATCAGATCAACGTTGAATTTTTGATATGATTGATTATAAAGACAAACGGCGCCATAACCACCGACTTCCCGGCTGGGCTGCATTAGCCTCTCCACCCGTCGGTGTTCGCGCCTCGCTTCCCCGGACTAGTTTAGCAGGCAGCTTAATAATAACTTTTTATACTCCAATGAAACGCACTTTGGAGTCAAACATTAACAAGGATATTCAAGGATATTACTAAGATTCTGGTTCTAGAGAATGTTTGACGTTCTCGTTGCGTGGGCTCGACCGTCGGCATGTAGAAAATCAGCCGACAATTGGCGAATACAAATATCACTACAATATCGCTTTGGGAGGCATCAATGATTAACGATTAACTCGATCAAACATTTGAATATTTCGAAATCTCTTAACAAAATCACCATCTCTCACCATGGAAACCGTCTTGATCGTTGGAGCAACCGGAAACATCGGAGTATCAGCTGCCAAAGCTGCGCTCAGCACCGGTCGACAGGTGCTCGCAATCGTGCGGAACAGTGCTTCGGCAGCCAAGCTGTTCCATCACCTGGGCACAAAGGAAGGCGTCGTTACTGTCGAAGCCAATGTTTGCTCAGATACCGGAGTGCAGGAGGTCGTCAACCAAGTCGAGGCGGGCAAACTGCCTGCGTTCCAGCATGTCTTTAGCGCTGGTATGTCCGTTATCTCTATGAAATTTGGTTGTAACTGACTTGGGTTTTCAACAGCTGGTGGAGAATATTATGAAACGCCATTACTGCAACTTTCAACCGAAGACCTGCGCCAACGCATGACGGTCAGTTTTGAATCAAACTTCTGTACGTTGTTCCATACCACCAGGAAAGACAATAGTCCTGATCATACTTCCAGGGGCGTATCGAGCGTCGATTCCGTACTTGCTCAAACAGAACGATCCCCGAAGCACATGGACTATCTGCACCGGTGCTCAGGGAGACATTGGAGCCCGCGCAGGCCCGGCACTCACACAGGGCGCCCTCTTTTCCATGTCCAATGTGGCATGCCGGGACAACGAGAAGACCAACGTCCGCTTCAACGAATTGTATCTGAATTACCGTGTGGAAGTCGACGAAGTAGCAGCAAAAAACGGCACTATGGCGGCTACTGATTTTGCCAAAAGTTATGCGGGGATTCTCTCCAGGCCGGAAATTCGGAGCTGTCGTGTCAGTGTCCAGGGACCGGAGGATTTGGAAAATCTCAAGTACGAGAAAAGGCCAATTCTCTAGATTAAATTGGCTTTGTTACTGGCTCACGGACGATGAAGTGATTTACATAGAACAATGGATTGTATGAAACATGGAATACTTTTTTTTAATTCAATCGATTGCATCTAGACCTACGTATTGAGATGAGCTTTAAAGATAGAAGAACAATAAGTATCATTGATATCACAGTTTACTAGTCTAGGAAACACTGAAAACTGTACAAATATTATACATTTCACTTCACTGCAAAACACATGCAGTATCTCACGCATCCACTTCCGACTCAAGGTCAGCATCAGCAGGACCAGAGGCACTGTCATCCTTATCCTCTCTAGGCAGCGCAGCCTCGGGGGCTCCCACAAACGCAGCGTTTTTCTGGTCAAGAACCTGTGCCTGCGTCTTTGCCCATGCCTTCCAGCCCTCGTACACATCGTCTTCAAGTTTCCTACCAACTTCCAGCATGCGAGGACCGAAATTGGCGCCGTATGCTTCGGCTTCTTCTGCCGCCACCCGCTGTGCGATTTCTTCTTTGAGACGGAGCTGGTAGAATTCTCGACGCGCAATGTCGTATGCTTGAGGTTTTGTCATATCTGGCACGTTGTTAAGAAGCCATAGTTGCCGTTGCACCACGCTGTGTAAAAGAAAATAAAAAAGTTAGTTTGGACTTTCTCAAAACAATCCGAGAGAAAAAAAACGCACCTTTCACCATCAAGCCTTTTTCCAGGCTGTCGTAGTGTTTGCCAATTGTGCTTTTCAAAGTCCTTCCCTGTCGTTTCCAAAACAATTCGAGGTCTTGCCAACTCCCACGGATGATCGCGAAAGAACTCCTTTCGCAGCTGGTCTTCTTCGTACTTGATCGGAACGGGTTGGAACACTCTGCTGGGTTTCTTATTCGGGTTCGTCCGCTTTGGATTGATGGGTTCGAGGAAGACCTTGGGCTTCTTCCCTACTGTGCGGACTCGTTGGCGGACGTATTCGTGTTGAATCGGCTGGTTCCGGACAACCACCTGGGCCGGGGGGATGTCGCCAACGACGTCGATCCATCTGGGCACGACATCGATCTTGTCGCTTGCTGCTTGTCGGAGTGCAGTCTGTCGGACCCGGAGGGCCGTTAAGTTGTATTTTCCCATGGTGAGAGTTGTGGATGTGGCAGGCGCCTCGCACCGCCGGCGTCGGTCGCAGAATGTATGCAAGGACCGATACCGAAATCAAATCGAGATAATTGAATTGAATTAACACCACTGAGAGAGACCAGGCGGGGATTCGAGGTGGGTGTGGTCGTGATGAGTTGAACAGAGACTCCCTGCGCGGTTAGAAAAAAGACGACGGGCGGCCGCAAATTGGAGCTCCCCGATTGGCCCGCCGCTCCTCCGCGCAAAAAGCGTCTAAACAGCTGGGACTTTTTTTTCTTCCTTCTCCCTTCTTCATACGCCAGCCACGAATTGCAGTCTGGCTACATATACCTTGTGCTAATTGAAATTTACGGGTGATTTTATACTTTGTTTGAAAATCTCACTGCTTTCCACCCGCGCTGCTTGCCATGAGCGGTTGAATCGATGCCGCCATGTCTGCAATCCCCTGTCAAGCATCAATCGGATCACAGGGCCAGCAGAGCCTACACCTCATCTGCCTTCAGACTCGATAGGCTCTACCTCAGCCAGAGCAGTCACCATGTCCAATCGAGAACCCGTCGGTTTCCGGAGCCCCCTGCGGCGTCTGCCGTGTCGACGCCGGCGCGTCGGCGCCCAGGCAGTTGCGGATATATTCATTCGGTCCTTGGTGGTTGCCAGTTTTTGTCCTGACCACAGTCGTCATGCGCATACTTCGTTTGGAACTGGGGCTAGGTCAAACAGGTCATCACGCGTTGAGCTCAGTCCTTCCGTGGTACGCAGCAGTCAACGGGGAAGAAGCGTCGAGGGAAGATTCATTCAGCCCATGCCGTCACCTTTCCACTCGAGCAAGCATTCGAGATTAATGAGCACCAACGCTGCACAAGTACGTGTGGATGAGAACGAAGAAACAGGAAAGCTATCGATTATGGATCCTCCTCCCTCCCACGCAGACGAAGACCCCGAGTCCAACACTACGATGGAGGAAGAAGACATGGATGAGTTGGATCATGATGCTTCCCCGGTATCCCAAGAGAATGAGGGCCAAAACCGAAAAGTAAAATGGCCTAGGTACCGTCCTGAGGGAAGAGTGTCCATACTGGAATACATCAAGAAAACTCGTGCAATGGATTTAATCACGGCGGAAATGTTTCAACGAGACGACGGCGAACCAGTAGACCCAGACGATCCACGGCGACATAGCGTTGATCTTATCGCATTCTTGACTGCGCTTCACGACAAAACCAAGTCCAACCAGTTCGTTTTCACGTGTTATAAAAAGCTCCCAGATCCGGGGGTTACGTGGCTTTCCAAAATGGAGAGAAAAATACTGCTTCGCCGTTTCGCAAAGCCCATGGATAGGCGCCGGGGCAGCGCTCGTTATTATCTCCAATTGGTGCAAGACATGATTGATGCAGAACTCCCCATGAACCGCTGGCATTGGACAACCGCTATTTATTTCACCGCTCACAAGGTGCCCGTTCTTGAAAAACGAGATTTGCAGGACGCTATTACTCTTTGGCGTCAAATGGAATCCATGGGCATAAATGCGGACGGTGCGATATTCGAGCTGTTGTTCAACATAGCTATCAAGGCGAATCAGTTTTCGGTGGGTGATAGCCTGTTAAGGGAAATGGAAAACCGAGGACTGTCCCTCTCTCGGCATGGGATGGTTGCCAAGATATATGCGTGTGGGAGAAAGCGAGATCTCGATGGCATCCAAAACGGCTTTGATGAATTCGTCCGGTCAGGGGGCATCGTCGACAGCACGGTTCTCAACGCCTTGCTTAGTTCTCTCCTGCAAGCAGGAGCATTAGAAATAGCTCAACAGCTATATTCTAAAATGATGGCGACATATAGAACCATCCACACTAAACCCCAGCATCTCAATGATTTCTCTCCGTCGACTTTTACTGAATTCGGAAATTGGAGGAAAAGTGCCTCAAGGCTGGGGGGCATCTTCAAAAGATACATGAGGCTTCAGAATCTCTATGTGGAGAACCCGGAACAAGTGCAGGATTTGGTCCCAATGTCGCCCGATACAAGAACGTTTTATATTGTCTTTAGTCATCACTGTCTGCACACAGGCGACTTGGGACAAATTTGTCAAATTCTGAGAGACATGGAATCGGTTTTTGCAGTTCCGCCACAGTCGATCATCTACAACTTTCTTTTTCTGGCGTTTGATCGTCACAAACCGTCACAGGGCTGGACGAAAGAGAGGCTCCAGGAAGTATGGGTAGTATTCCGACGTTTGATATTCGAGTCTGAGACAAGACTGTCGAAACTCGAGAACGAGGGCGTGCACATCGAATCGCGCTGGGAGAATCCTCTCAAATCCGCTTGCAATGAATTATTGGGGCCACCTGAAAAAAACCGATATAAACCGCCTAGGATTCGAAATAATGAAAATGAACGTGTGGATGAAGAGAATATCATGGAAAAGTTTGACAACATGGGCCGCTACCGGCGCTCTTCGTATCTCGACGACAGCACTCCGCGACAGCTGGAAAACATTATGCTACTCAGCCGTGGAATGAACATTGCCATACTGAAAGCCTTTGGCGCTCACGTGGGATATAGAGATTTAGTCGAAATCTACGCGCAGATCGAGCGGATCTGGAAACCATGGAAGAGACTGCCCTCGGACGCCCACGCAGTGAAAAACGAGCTGGACAGGCAATTGATGAGGCTCAGGGACAACGAACGTAGTGAGCGGCTTCGACCCTTTTCGACTAGGCAAAAGGAGAGGTACATGTCGTGATTTGATATTGGGTTGTTTGGTGGATTTTATAGATATACTTTAGACATTACCACACCGGGACAACAGCAGTCCCACCTGTATATATACCTGTATAATACATACTCTTTTACATCGAAGTAAACCTGAATACCGGTCTCTTCTGAATATTCAAACGTTTACTCGACAGTGGTCATGCACACATGATGTGACCCCGAGTGTAAGCGGCGCCAAAGGAACCGAAGCTTGGCCGCATTCATCAACTCAGCTGAACCTCATCGCTGTTTTTTGACTACACATACATCTTTGAATTTCCTGTGATATCATTACAGGTATATAGTTGTGTTATTTTATTGCCACTCGTCATTCATTAAGCATAGCACCAAGTGCTACTTCCAAAATGTCAATACAACCCACGCTCCGGCGCCTCAAACCAGCACATGCCCGCAACATACACACAATATCCACCAGCAACAACAAGGAATCCCAAATCTTCAAACTCCCCGATGGCCGGTCCTTAGGGTACGCCGAATACGGCAATCCCAACGGCAAACCACTGCTATACTTCCACGGCTACCCATCATCGCGCATCGAGGCCGAGCCAGCAGACGAAATGGCCCGACGCTGCGGTTTGCGCCTGCTGGCTCTGGACCGTCCTGGATTCGGTATATCCACGGCTCAGCCAGGTCGCAAGATGCTCGATTGGTCTGAAGATGTGCGCGCGTTTGCGACGGGGATGGGCCTGGAGAGGTTTGCGGTTATGGGGCTTTCTGGTGGTGGACCCTTTGCGCTTGCTTGTGCGTATGCGCTGCCTAGGAATATGGTTTCGGCGGTGGGGTTGTTTGCGAGTGGTCCGCCCTGGGAGGCTGGTAAGCAGCATATGTCGCTGGTAAGGAGGATATCGAGTGCAATGGCAAAGTACTGGCCGACGGGGCTGGGTATAGTGCTCAGTCTCTGTGTCCGTGGGTTGAGGGCAATAGCAACCGCAGGGCCAGTAATAAAACGACTTGATGCATGGCTAGAATCAGAAAGCAAGAAAAAGGAGGACGAGAAACTTGCAGAAGAGCCCAGCAAACAACAAGAAGATCCTCTGGCAAAGAAAACCACAAAAGAACGCAGAGAATGCCTCCTGCGCTTGTTGATCGACGAACCCTTCAACCAGGGCTCCGCTGCAGCAGTTGAAGAGGCTGAATTGCTGTCCTCTCAAGACTGGGGGTTCAAGCTGGAAGATGTCGATTTCGATACTATTCGCATATGGCATGGAGCAAAGGATGCGAATGCGCCCATAGTGATGATGCGGTATCTGGCAGACAAGCTGCCTCACAGCGTCCTGCGCGAGTATGAGAATGATTCGCATTATACAATGTTTCCTCATTTAGAAGGGGCGATGAGAGAGCTTTCAGGAGATTATGATGCAGTTGCTCCATCGTCTTCTTCGTAAGATTGGTCATGGTCTACTGTCTTGACTTGTATAACATGGGAACAAATCTAATAATATTCTTGTATTTTATCATAAACTCCACTCAATATCATGGCCTGGTTTTATATAGAGTTAGTATCCAAAAACCATATATAAAGAAAATTAATAATACATGTATACTTAGAAAGCTTAAAGTCGATATTCTAAGAATCTACAAAACTGATTTAACTACATAATTTAATAGTGCTATATAAAGAGAGGAATAAAATTTTTTCGAAATAATAAGGCTACATGTGTAGATTACAACAATATAACTAACATATCAATATATACTTGATTGCCAAACTACCCATATAAGAAAACATGTGCGAATCAGGTGGGCTCTGCGTTAAAAAGTTTTAGGGAATTGAAATGTGTTTTAAAGAAACCGGGGCTTATAACCTCTTAGCATGTTAGTTGCTATACCAAAAAGCCTTTGGCAGTTTGGACAGTTCTTATTATCCAACATAAGAAAGATTGTAGTAGTAACTCCAAAAACACTCTAAGAGTATATAAAGCCTAAAATAGAGCCTTAAGGCTACGTACTAAAGATATCTTCCCTATTTATAGCTCTATCTATTATAATATAGTCTCTACTTTTTATTTATAACTTTTAAATCTAACATCGTGCGTTGCTTGGAGCACTTTGACATGTCATGATGAGTTTTCTACACTCGGAATGGCAAGCCTGGTGCAATACATCCATCCGTTCTCTCAAAATACCAATGATGATCTGAAAAATCCTCCAACGACGGTAAACCGGTGCCAGTATTTCCCTCAAAATTGACCTCGCCTTTCAATACCTCAACATCATCTATCGAAACAGTAACGTTGTTCGGTGATGTAATGAAATACTCCGGACTCACGTGCACATATCCCATAGATAGTAGTGGTAGTTTCGGAACTGGGTCGCTGGTATGTGTGAACCGGTAGTTGTTTCCCTGCATAGTAATATGCTGTGCTAAAGGTGGATTTGCTACTCGAGGTGCGGCGAAGGCGTACATGGCAGCTGAAGAATGTCCCTTGCTGCGGAGATCGGTGGCTGCAAGGGTTGCCACAGCGGCACCGAGACTATGTCCTACAACGACAAGTTCAAAGTCCGGATACATGCTCAATGTTTCGTTAATGACCGCTACAACTGGGTCCCGCACGACCTCCCATGAGCTCCAGAACCCGAGTTCTGCGAAGCAGCCGTCGCAGAGATCGAGTCCAATAAGGGGAAACGTGACATCACTGAGCCAATTACGAACAGAGTATGAACCGCGGAAAGATAATATAACTGCTTTGGTTGTTTTGTCTAGCGCCACGAATCCGGAGGTATCGGTGATAGTGGTGCTAAGGTGGTTTCAACATATTAGCTTGATATCTTATCATAATGTTCTAACTTACTTGGAAAAGTCATAAACAATTGTTGCGTCCGTAGATTCAACTAGAGGGCAGTTTTCGGCCCAGCAAGTTAATTTAGAGCCAGTTTGGCCTATATAATTGTCCTCGCAGTAGGCAGCAGCAGCATATTGAGCCCAGAACTTGAACTGCGACAATTCGTTCGCCGAGATATCTAGAATCAATGGCTTTAGTTGAGGTGTAGACAAAGGTCGGGGGGAAACTTTACCCCGAGCCTGCAAGCCATTAGCAGGAGCAGCGTAATCAAGCGCCATGGCCACAGAGAGAAGTATAAGAAAAGTTAAATGCATGATGATACTTTTCAACTTGAAAAATAAATGAATGAATGAATGAATGAATTTCAGCAGCTGAACGGATTATAAGTGACTAAACTTCTGCCTGCGGCTCCCTTTTATACCCATACCTGCCACCCGGCCTTTTCTTCGTCATGGTAGATCTAGTCATGTGTTAGACTTGTAGATACAATAAAGCCCGGTACCGAAGTACCAAAGGATTTTGTTAATGAACGAGCTGATGATAATGGGCCAAAGTGGATGTTTTGAACCCAATAATATATCCGGAAAAAAAGTAAATTTACATTTGAAGGGTAACCTATCATGTAAAGTTGTTTAGTATAAAAACGAGAGAATTCATTGGCTGACTTGTGCCACGAACAACTGAATCTAGCAGTGATCAACGCTATGACATGACTTATACAATGTTGCCTCGGGGCAAGTTCAAGCCGAACATTACGAAATTTGTAAGGTGTGGGATTTTTATTTTTTGCTCGGTGGGTCAAAAGAGAACGTAGGTTTGAGTTCAGCTTCTATCATTAGCTATCATGCTACGGCCATGTTTACCTTCTTGAGATTGTCCCCCGAAGGGTAGCCGAGAATCACATGCCTGGTAAGCATAAAGTTTGAGGAACAAGCTCGATGTACCTGTGAAAATCGCAGTTTCGTTATTTTACATGCAAAGAATACTAACGGATAAAAAATTCAAAACTCCTCCTGTTCTTACTACACCATATCGGCTTTAACCCGAACGAACCCGTGTTGTTGATGTTTCGTTACAGTTTAGATGTGATCGTTCGGAGGTTTTTTAGGGTTTTCTTTCACTTTTACACGTGTACCTCGGGCCGACTCAGGTCTGGGGACGGAATACCGGCGAGCCGGGGCCGGGGTACCGGGCCGGCAACTCACGGGCTTGATTGCTTGCCGTGGAGAACCGTCATATATGGATGAATCGGGATGTCATAAAGAAAGTTTTAGAAGATCAGTCTGATCACCTCTTAACGTAGCCCCATCTCAGATAAGATGAATGATGCCAGGATCAAACATATCTAAAATTCGGAGCGCCTTTTTTTTGGAATCGCTCTAGGCGTGGAATTAACAGAGTAATTCAATAGGCGTTACAGTAGTTTGTACTAACCAGCTCCGTATCTGCAGAGGCGACCGACATTAGAGAGTGAGGTAGGATATGAGCCACCTCCAAGAACTGAAATCGGTCGCTCGATTCATTTCGAAGGAGGTTTCCATCATCATCTTAGCTATTTTCCCCATACTGCTCAAAACGTTTACCGGCTTCACGCCTATCGAATTTCCGAGAGATTACGCATCTATGACCATCGCGCAACAGACAATTTTATCATAGGATAGATACGCACTCCTTTATACCAGTTACTATAAGCGATTGTAGCGTAGATAACGATATAGATGTAGGTTGTGGAGTCTTCACCAATAACACCTTGACTACACAAGTTAGATGAAGAGTTTTAAGCAAAACCAAAGTAATAAGCCATACACAGAAGTAAAAGGTTCTCAACTATAAATTCAGCGAACACTTCAATACCACTATTAACATCGCTTAACTTGGCGGAGTTCCATAAAGCCAGGTCATTAAAGTAGTTAAGATGAAGAGAAATATCAAATACAACACCAGTTTCTCTTACGACTAATATTTCATATACGAATAAAAAAAAGAGGATAAAAAATGTATCTTCAGATGCGACATGATCGAATGTAGCCTGAATTAGCGCAATGCGGTCGTATTCTCTTGGTGAAGTTTGTTCGGTTCGATACTGATGGATCAGTCCATAGAAAATGACTCGCGCTGCTTCGCTTTCGTGTGGCGGCAACACGAAAGGCTGAGAAAAGTCCAAAATAGTGACACACATTGGACAGTTGAAGTGAATAAAAGCGTGGTTTATTCTAAAAAAGAAACCAATCGATCAATTGATGAAATTGACCAAAATTTGAATTTGCATTTAAGTGTTTATATTTTTGTCAATAGGGCCAGCTGACTGTAATTTACATGTATCAATTGATGTATAAGTGATACCGAAATACACCCCTTGATACGTACATGTTAGGATTGTTCCTCATATTATAAGTATATTAATTGTATCGATTGATCATATGCATAAATTTCAATTTGATATATTTATAAAACATTTACAAATTTGATGCATCAATCAGTTGGTAATTTACATGTCATTAAATTACATGGTTGATTACTAACTAACCTCTTCCAAGTATCGCGCCTGCCCTGCTGAACATCTTCACCCTCGACATAAACATTGTACGTTAACACAACATTCAATGTTTTCAATCTTGAGCGCCTGAAACACAAGCATGTCATGCAGAAATGGTAGATCATCGGAATCGGCGCCCAAGGGTAGATCTCGATTTTACGTTACGACGCGTTTTTGGAAAATCCTCCTTTCGGTTGGTCGTTCTGTTGAGAGAAAGAGAGAGACGCTGACCGCGTGCGTGTAGCCCACTCCAACGTGAAGTGATATCGGCGGCGATAGATGGCCATGATGTGTTTTTGCAAGCTGCTACATCGTTTGGCAAGAGTCTGTGTTTTCAATTGCCAGCTGTGGCCAGCCATGGTGGTGAGTCTTCCAGTCCCCAAATTTCTATCTGATAGACGCTGATGATGCTTGGCTAGTCACACTTGTGATTTCTCCGCTTCTTTCTTTGATGGTAGGAAAATTATGTATCCGGCTTGTTTTGGGTTCTTGCTAAAGCTTGATAGCTGGACCAAGTCACTACTCTCGCAGCCAATGGAATTCCTGTTGCTACCATCAATGGCAAGACGCAGTACGCCGAGAGACAAGAGATCATGGGCGATCTCTTATCTGGCCACCCCAAAATCCGACTCCTCTACGTGACCCCAGAGTTTTGCAGCACCGAAACTTTTCGGCGCAACCTGATACGGATCCATGCACAGGGCGAACTCACGCGCGTTGCCATCGATGAAGCCCACTGTATCAGCGAATGGGGCCATGATTTCCGACCCGCATATAAAGAGCTTGCATGGTTCAAAACGAATTTCAAAAACCCTCCTGTGCCCATCACAGCACTGACCGCAACGGCTACTGCTGCCGTACGCACGGACATCATCAAGGTACTGGGACTCGATGTCAGAACGCTTAAAATGTTCAACACGCCGTCTGCGCGGCCAAATATTCACTATGAAATAAGATACATACCTGACACTGACGATTCGTGTGAAGACGCCCGGTTATGTGATCTCTTATCGTGGCTGAAACAAGTCAAGAGCCGCCGCGACTCTCGTCTCGGCTCTGATGAAAACAAGCCTCCTACAATGTCTGGAATCATTTACGTGCCCATGCGTTTAATGGCAGATACTCTCGCATGGCAGCTGTCACACTCGGGAAGTGATATTCGCGCAATACCTTATCATGCCGGTCTAGGAAACGAAGAGCGAAATAGGATTCAGGCAATGTGGACATGCAAGACACCGTCTCTTAGTAGCAATGACAACGAATCCGCGCCCGCCTTTTCCATAATTGTCGCAACAAATGCATTCGGGATGGGCATCGACAACCCTCATGTCCGCTTCGTGGTCCACTGGACACCACCACGAAGTTTCGAGGGTTTTGTTCAGGAATCAGGCCGCGCCGGAAGAGACGGCCGAGCCGCATTGTCCATTGTATACTACAATATGGAAGAACGAGACCGAGTCTGGAGCAGAATCCAAAAGGACGATAATACCGCAGATCGTTCCGGTGCTGCTCGCCGCTACACGCCTCGAACGCCAGCAGCGAAACAACGCACGCTGGAGGCTCGTACGAAAAGCTTTCAGAAAGTTATTGACTACTGCCAAAAGAACGCGCGATGCAGACATGATATAATCAAAGAGTTTTCAGGAGATTATGAGCTTGAGGTTATGGGCAGTACTCAAGAGGATTTCTCGAGTCAGTTTACGTTATCATCATCCCAGCCAGAACCACCAAACAATCTCCCCGTATCACCGTGCGATTATGCATGTGACGTCTGCAAGTACGGTGCAGAGGAGATTAATAAACGGCAACGGGACATGTTTATGTATACGGCCGGTATCAATGGGTTGCTCGAGGACCCGGCAACAGTGCAAGCTATTCTTAACTCTGGGGATGTCACTCGACTTCTCCAGTCGATATGTCCTTGAGTTCCCCTAAAGATAGGACAATCGCAAATTTTGGCTAGTAATGAATAAAATGAGTAATGAAGCAATTTTATAAATAATCTCACAAGGTTGAAACATCAATGTCAAAAATTGTTCACGGCTGTTACGAGATACATATACTTATAGCAGATAATAAAACAAAAAACATCCCCTAATAAGCTGAAGAGCAACAAGCCAAAACAAAAGAGAGAGAGAGAGGATTTTTGATATAGGATCCACATTTCTTCGTTTTCCGGATTCAATTTTTATTACTGTCTGTCGTGTGTATAGGACACTCTAGAAGTTCGCGAGAAGATTTTGATCCAAAAGAAAGAAAGAAAAAAAATTAAAGAAGAAACTATAAGCCGGGTGGAGGAGGAACCTGTGGGAACGAGTTAGTATTATGAGCGAAAGTGGGAGGAAAAGACGGTCTTACAGCACTGTAGCTTCCACCAGGGGGAGGCGGCGGCGGTGATCCGGATCCAGCGCCAGCACCTGGAGGGGGAGGAGGGGGTGCTTCGTTTGAAGGAGGCGGTGGTGGAGGGGCGCTGCCATCGGCGGCCGTTGTCGCTGCTCCCTGCTGTTGCTGAGCCCATTGTTGGTAGTATTGGTAGTAAGCAACGTAATTCTGGTATCCTCCGTATGCTGCGTACGGATCCGCGCCGCTGCCGTAGTACTGCGCATATTGGGCAGCATAGTCCGAGGTGGCCGCGCCAGGGGCACTTTCGCCGGGGGCAGCAGTTGGGCTCATTGATGTTGAAGCCTGGGACTGTTGGTTGTGTTGATTATATCCGCCATAGCCACCACCACTACCACCACCATGTCCATGTCCTCCACCATATCCTCCTCCGCCGTAGTGACGATCTCCTCCGCGCTGGCCGTAGCCGCCGTAGCCATGCTGAGGAGGGTTTTCTTTGAAGCGTTGGTATTGCTCCCGGACATTTGACAAGAGATCCTCGCAGAGTTCTTTGGCGTTTTGTACTTGGGCAGGATCGGGGCCCCTGTAACTGTATTAGCCAAAGCATACTACTGCTCAACTGCAAAACCAGACTTACGCAACATGCAGATACATGGGTTCGTCGCTTTCTCGGTCGGTAGACATCTCTCTGAAGCCAGACCCGCGTCCTTTGATCTGGACTTTGCAGCCGGTCTTCTGCTGGATGTGTTTGACGTACGCTCCGCCCTGGCCAACAACCTGGGCTCGAAGATTGAAACCCTGGATTGGCTCCAGGTCGACGGGGATACGCTCCTCGGGCCATTTCCTCTAAAACCTTATTTAGCAAGTATTCTTCTGCATGAAAAAGAAAGGGGCATACCCGTCCAAATTCATCTCGTTCCACGTTCTCTGGTTCCCGCCGGCGGAATCGGCGCTCATCTACGAGGTTGGGAAGTTCTTGCTTCATGAGCTCTTCGATACGAGCAATCGCCTTTTCGAGACCTTCTCGGGAGGTGCTGGTAATATGTAGGTAGAGTGGCGGGTTCTAATATAGACAACCGTCAGCGAAATATCCAAAAAACCCTAACTTGTAGCAAACTTACCGCAGCTGTAGCCATGGACTTGTCCGGGTAGTAGCTTCCACGGGTAGTGACATCTTAAAAAACAATAAGCATGTAGTTCGACCAATCAAATATCAATAGCAAGTGCATAAAATATTGTATGGGAAACGCGTACCGGCGCCAGTTTCATCTTTAATCTATATCACGCAGCCGAGGTCAGCAGATGCAAAAGAGGGACAAGGAAATGCTATGGATGACTGGGTAAGCTTCAAGCACCACTATTGGAGCGTTTTTAAAATTCAGCAAATAGAGGGAGTGGGAGGTTAATAGACCCAGTCAGACAGGTCTGGAGCAGTTGATTCAACAGCCATGTCCATATGCCTGGGAATATTAGCAAGATATGACGGGTTTCATTTACCATCTTTTGCGTGGACCCTTTGGTCAGAGTGTAGCGATTGCGCAAGTCATTGACTTCGATGTCTCTAATAAAGTCTCCATCGGCGATGTATACTTCGTTCTCCAGCTTGGTTGCGCCTTCTTTAGAAGCCGAATCGTTCGCAGCGGGACTCGCGGTCTGTTACCGGTTAGGATAGGGACGACGAACTTAATCGTAAAGGCACGAAGCTCACCGAGCGGATGGGAGGTACATCGATATGCTGGATTCCTTTTTTAGCTTGCAACTGCGCATTGATTTTGGCGGCAGCAGCAGCTGTACTCCAGGTCAGTATGCAACCCCCACAAACAGAGAGAGAGAGAAGGACGGGCACTCACCTGCTGCAGCTGCAGGATCATGTGGGCTTGCAGACTTGGGAGCTTCAGCACCAGGACTGCGAGCGTCTCGGCCTAATGGGCTGCGATGCCTTGTCGCCTCGGACTGGCGCGAGGCGGGCGATCGAGAGCGGCGGTCGAACCTGGATTGGCGACGGTGGTCTGGCTCAGTCTGGTCGAAGCGAGATCGCTTTGCACGGCGCTCGTCGTCAGCCATGTTGGAATCGGGTTCTGGCAGGAAACGCGACAGTGAAGTGAAGGTAAAGCACCGGCATGGGGGGAGAGAGAGAGAGCAAAAGAAGCCGTGTGTGAGTTTTAGCTTGGAGATGGACGGTTTGCACCAATGTGGAATAGCGGCATCCACCCCCCAAAGAACTTTTCAGACATGCTCACAAAGAGTCGTGGCGGAGGTTTGTTCGTGGAGAACGGTAGTATCTTGTTGATAGAGGCAGCCTGCTATGCGCATCGATGCTCAATAAATGGGAATCGAGCTGTATGTTGCTATCAGTTTGCTAGGCGTTGTCCAACAATGCTCACTCTCCCGGACTTTGCGATGTCCTCCCCGGCGTATTTTTGATACCGTACTGTAACTCCATTGATATCTGGAGTGCAGTCCTACAATCTTGTAGCATTTAATTATACTGGTAATAAATTTAGTCTGCACAAACATACCGAGGTATATTGTTTAGATTACCCTATAAAAAAATAATAAACAAAGCTTTGGCTGCACTAGCTCCTGTATCCTATGAGTCACTACCAGGTGCTGGGTGGAGCGTTTTACCGTACGGTATTGCCGCAGCGAATCCAGACTCGTCCCCGACTTCGGACGACGAACTCTTATTAAAAGTCTCCAGGCCGCTCTTTTTCTCTCCTCTCCGCATTTGACTCACCACCGCGCCGTCTTGATTATCATTTGTGGACAGAGGCTGGCAGAGGATCATCACCAATTGTGATTCCCTTGCTGTCCTGTTTCTTGGAGTGAAATGGCGTTTCGCCGTGCCCTGGCCAAGCCGGCGACTGGGCTGTCGACCTCGACCGCTACTCGGTTCTCTCGCTTCGAGCTCACATCCTCCCTACCTTCTTCGCAATGCCGGGCCACCAGTAGCTCGACCTCGGCGCTCGCATACAAGGCCCTTCACCGTCGCTCTCCCCTGAAGCTCCCCGTGGCCGACCACGCGCCCCAATGGGATGCTCCTGCCGCCGTCTCGTCGATTCTGTACGAGACCCCGCTTCCTTCGACCAACCCTCCCAAGCGCCATGTCCTCAATTGCCTCGTCCAGAACGAACCCGGTGTGCTGTCGCGCGTGTCCGGTATTCTGGCCGCTCGCGGCTTCAACATTGACAGTCTGGTCGTGTGCAACACCGAAGTCGCCGACCTGTCCCGCATGACCATTGTGCTGCGCGGCCTTGATGGCGTTGTCGAGCAAGCCCGTCGCCAGCTAGACGACCTGGTCCCTGTCTGGGCCGTGCTCGACTACACCGAGGCGCCTCTTGTTCAGCGTGAGTTGCTGCTCGCCAAAGTCAGCATCTTGGGACCCGAGGCCTTTGAGGAATTGCTCAAGCACCACCGCGAAATGACGTCCGAGGACGCCCCAGAGACCATCGGCGAGGTTGAGAAGATCACCTCGATTGTCGAGGATGATGCGCATTTCCACCCGCGCAACCTTCCTATCTCGCAGGCTCTGCGCCACAAGCACGAGCACTTGGATGCCATCACCCGCCTCACCCACCAGTTTGGTGGTAAAGTGCTCGACATTAGCTCAAACAACTGCATTGTGGAACTGTGAGTAGTCTATTATCAAAACAAATAACCCAAAACTAATGGTTTAAATCAACAGCTCTGCCAAACCAAACCGTATCGACTCGTTCCTCAAACTCATTGGACCCTTTGGTATCTTGGAGTCAACTCGAACTGGATTGATGGCCTTGACTCGTTCTCCACTTACAGATATCACAGAGGATGTCGAAAAGGAGGCCGCTGATGTTGTCGATGCTAGCACTCTTCCCCCTGGTTAAAAAATGTTTTGTTTAATGCTGCTTGTAATGGTGAAAGGTATTTTGCTGTGTTTTTAAGATAAATTCATCTTTAATCGGGAGTAAATTCAATTGAAATGTTGACGATACGATTACAAATGCTTCGTATTTGCTAAATTTAACGCCTTTTTTCCTCCGAATAAAACCCAACACAATAAAACCTAGCACGATATAATATTCCCATCATTAACTCATGAATTTCCTTTATATTCGAATCTTTGCGCCAATGCCCTTTCCCTGATAAAACAAAATCGTAGAATATTCGCCAAGTGAAACGCCCACATGAGCCTTTGCATCCATGCGCAAAGTGCCCCCAAATGCCCTTTTCACAGCCTCATAACCAACGCCATCTAAATTGAGCGTGACTGGTAGTTTGGGGGTCTGCGAAATACCCGGAGGCACGGCGAAAGGGAGTTGATAATCGATTCTCCCCACGGGTTCAGTGTGATTGTAAAACGCAGTTGCGTCGATGTTGTTGATGTAGAGAGTCGACGATGATTTGTGAAGAGGGGACGACAACGTGAATACAGCAGTGGATGACCACATATGCAGCTGTTGGAGAAGATTAGCACCATCCCCACACCGCTGTAGATGAAGGTTGATAAAAATTTGTATATTCATCGGTCAAACGCCTGTCAATGAAAGCAAAACAAACAGACAATTGTTTTTCGTTCAGGAAATGGTGTTTATAAAAGGAGACAGTACCGTTGCATCCTTGATGAATCGCGGATTCCCGTTGTTGTCCCCATTTGAATCGTCACCACCGTCCTCAGGAGCTCCCAGTTTAGGAACCGGAACGTCGATTCTGATGTTTGAAAGTGCTTCTCCAAGGTCAGGGATACTGGGGAAGGTATCCTTGTGTGTTTGCACGGTCAACGTAGTGTTGAAGCCTACATAAGGTCAGGCACAAAAAAACGGTGATGAGAATTATGGAAAGGAATTACCTGAGACGTAATTGGACAGGAAATCACGGCCTGCAATCACGCCAGCGTCTTCACCAAAGACTGATGGATTCCACACTGCCGTTACGGAAACGCCAGTATTGTTTCCTGGGACAACAGACATCGTATTTCCAGTAAGATGCGCAAGGGCGGTCCCGTTAGAGAGTAGCAAGATATCGACATAAGGTATGGAAGCGGAGTATGGAGTAGGGTTAGTGAAGTTAACGGTGGCTTCGACGTGTACACTAGATTGAGTCGTGTGCATAATATCGAGTGACTCGATTCGCGGTTTTATCAAGTCTCCAATGGAACCTCCAATAGAGCCACCGAATGGAGCTATAAAAGTCAGTATCGAGAAACCCCTTTGTCTTAGATAAACCCACGATCGACCTCGATTCTTCCTTCAGCAGGGATCTCATGGATCACAAATTCACCCAACGTAGTTGCTATTTTTCCATCCACAAGTGCCTGCAAATCCAGCTTGACTGATTGACCTCCAAATATAAGTGACTGCACAACTTCGGAAAAGACGTCACTATCCGTAACTTGTAGAGGTCCGTCTTTAATCGCAAAAGTCACGAGTAGCAATGGGTCTTCACTGCTCGTGTCATTGATACGAGTAGCATTGGAATGCTGCCATTTGCTTAAATCGAGATAGCCGAATTTATTGCCATGATAGAAAACATCGACATTGGCTCGAACTCGAGGGATGTCCACCTCAAAGTTCATTTCCTTGGGCAGGTCCACCATGACCTCGACAAGTGCAGACACTCGTGGTTGAGTGTCAGGAGAGTCTGGTTCAGCGAATGGGTCTGGCATTGAGAAGTGAACATCGGACATTGAGAAATTTTTGATCATTTGGCCAAAGTCATGACCCGTCACGGGCACAGGAACCGTGACACTTTTCAATAAATCTGCCATCCATGCTGGAGTTTCCGGCGATGGAGCATCTGCGCCGCGAACGTATATAGTCGCCTGGTGCTCTTTTATATAACCGGAAATTATCTGATCCAAAGGCGAGTCCTTCTTTCCTGGACACGTCTTTGTCAATTCCGAAGGAAGATGCTTTATGATTCCACCAGCATTGACAATTGCGGGCTGTGCAGGCTGAACCTTGACCGCGCCCGTGGTGGTGTTGGCCACCAGAATATAAGGTTCGGCCGGTAAGCAATTTGGAACAAGAATATCGAAACCCAACGGGGGAATGGTCACGGAAAGAGCAAAGTCATTCGACACTCCCACTGACACATCGACGGCAACGCCTGGGTCTTCGGGAGTCAGCGGGTTCTCGTGTACATTGAGTTTGAGCACATTGACTGATGGCAGAGGAGGAATATCCTGGCCTAGAAAATAAACTTAATAAGCGTTCTAATAGGCATGTACTGAACTTTTCGAAAACGTACCATCAATTTGCATATCGGCCGATATGGCCTGTTGGCCAATATTCAAAATGCCTGATTTGATAGCCACATTTGCGATGCTCTTCACGCGAAGCTCTCCTAATCGTCCGCTCATCCAATCATCCGCGACTTGACGGATACCAGCCACATCTCCCGATTGGAGCTCAGCCAGTATGTCAATATAATTGACATGCCCTTCTCTGATGTTTATTTTGACCGTAGGGAGGGACGCAGTACCCAGCAGAGCATTGTCGTACTCTGGGAGATAGACGTCGACCTGCGATTCGCCAATTTCAACTTCTTTGGCGATCCAAGTGGCAAATCGACCTATATCCCGCACAGGCTTCTGGCTAACTCGATGGCCATCCAGGGTAACATTTCCTTGAACCCGCAAGGATATGCCTGACGATGTGGCTGAGTCTATGGATAGCTTCTCGGGAGAAAAGACAACAGCTTGTTGCGCATAACGCTTCACAGCGGATGGTGCTGCAAATCCCAGCATCAAAATGAGCAAAATGGAGACTGTGAGAAAGGAAAGCGCAACGAGTATAGGCCATCGACGCTGGGTTTTGGGTTGATTGCTCGGCTCTCCAAACTCTGGTGAATGGCGTAACGCAAGTGATGCAGGCCTGCTGCTATCTTCGATTCCTCCATATAGGGACCTCTGGGTATCTCCGCCATCTTGAAGAAGGGGAACTGATTCGGAGTCGGGGTTGAAGGATGGCGAGATGGATCGATGTTGACTTCTGTTCCGGAACGGCCAAAGGGATCCGTTTCTAGAGAATCGGCCTGGCCGCGTCGCTGATGATTCGCCGGCCATTGCGAAAGTAATGTGTGAATTTCATGGAAAGGTGCTTGCCAGTAGCAGCAAACCGAGCCTACGTGAACAGAGGCATAGGTCGTAAGATAGGTCGCAAGATAGGCAGTCGAGCTGTGGGGCACCGCGTGTGATGATACCGCAATCGCCTGGACGTTATCAGCGACGGGCGTCATGTGATTTATGCAAGGGCCGGTTTTCCTCTTTTGTACTAGCTCTATTCTTACCTCTCCGCAACTTTCAAGCTGCAACAAACCAGTTTCTTCTCTATTCAAATGAACGCTTCTTTCTTGGAAAGATCAGCCATATTGCTGAGAATCTATATTCTGGTTTTATGATTTTTCCATGTATGTTTAGTGCCTTGATCAGTAAGTTATCATGCCTGCAAATGTTGTCCTTTGTGCAGCGACACTGGAGACTACATGTACTACGCAATACGATTGTTTCTGTTCTATCCACCTTCAAAGCTTATATTCTAGGTTTGAAATTCGGAAAAGTAGAGATACGGGGTGCTCCCTTGGCAATACCTCCTCGCTACAACTTTGAACAGCATAGAGAGCCAATTACATGTCCTTCTGTTTAGGGAGAAAGAGCGTAGATCAGTTGAGCAGGGGGAGCATGAGGGATCTCAATAGATAAACTGTTGCTTTCAGAGTTCCACAAAAGAGAGGTGGAAAAGCTGCGAGGGAAGATAGTCTCGCCACCAAATTTCACGAAATCTGGAATTTGTGGTTTCCGAGGCTCGTATTTATAACGGAGGTGCATTCCGAGAGCAAGCATGCTATACGCGGAAGCTGCCCCGCGAAAAACAAGGGTTTTTTCCACCACTGACTCAAACCCTGGAGTAGCACAGGTGAGACATTGAAAGTCAGGGGAGGCGCAGATGCTAAAATCAACTTTTGCGGAGAACCCTGCCCCTTCTCCGTCTTCTCCCCGTGGGGCTTGGCTGTCTGGACTCTGGAAGAGCGGAGACGTTCCGCGTAGGCGCACGCCTCTGTGTATCCACGTATAAAAGCGTCTTGTATTCTCTGCCTAATGTTTTTAGTTTTGTTTTATTTTTCTTTGCACCTGAGAAAAAAACTCTGTTGCGGTGGTTGGGAGCTATAGTCAATCGCCGAATACCAGAATTTAGCCGCGAGTGATTTTGTGCTCTTAAGTGGCAAATATCCATAACCCTTCCAACTCAATTTTTGCAACCGGTATCTCCGTGAAATGTTGAAAGCCCACAGCATCCCAAGCGAGGCCGACATTGTCGTCGTAGGTGGTATGTAGCTCCAGAACAGCCTCAGGGATACGATTGAGACTGCCCAGGCTAATAAAACCGATAAACAGGAGGCACGACGGGTCTCGTTGTTGCGACACGTCTTGCAAGGGCAGACCCCAAACTATCCTATGTCGTTCTCGAGCAGGGTGTCAATGTCCGAAACGATCCTCAGATCATCAATCCAGCGCTATACCTTACAAACATTGCGCCAGACACGCAGACGGCAACATTACACAAAGCCGAGGCTTCAAAGGAGCTCGCGGGCCGTGAATCCATCGTACCGTCAGGAAGATGTCTTGGAGGAGGGAGTTCCATCAACTTTATGGTCTACTCTCGAGCTCAGAGCATTGATTTTGACGACTGGAAAACTGATGGCTGGAGAGGTTCTGACATGATTCCGTTTTTGAGGAAGGTGGGTATTTTCAACTATACTTTTTTTTTCTATCTTTGTGACTTACTCCTATACAGTACGAGCGTTTCCAAGATACAGATCCTGGGATTGATAGAAGCGTACATGGGTATGATGGTGAACTCAGCGTGTCTCCCGGTACCAATGCACAGCCTGCGTTCCAGGATGACTTTTTCAAAGCATGCAAAAACGTGAACATACAACAGACGGCAGATGTTCAAGACCTAAAGACTTCAAATGCTGTCGGGGTAAGCACTACAGTCACCATGCTTTGGTCTATGAACTAACCTGATTACGCAGAAATGGAACATGTGGATTGATCGCAACACTGGACTGAGGCAGGATGTTGCTCACCGATACCTGTTCCCGTTACTGGACCAAGCCAACACATCCCTTCAAGTGGCCCCCAATACCAAGGTTGTTCGAATCTTGTTTGACAATCAAAAGGCTGCTTCAGGCGTTGAGTATGTGGCAGACGGTGATGTCAAGAGCCAACCCCGCGTTATAAAAGCCACAAAGCAGGTGATCCTCGCCAGCGGCGCATTGGGCTCGCCTCCCATTCTGGAAAGATCGGGTATTGGTGGCCGAGATCTCTTGAACAAGCTCAATATTCCAGTGATTTCGGACCTGCCAGGCGTTGGGTCTAGTTACCAGGATCACAATGTCATCTTCTACCCTTACAAATCGACGTGCGAGAAAGACCAGACCCTTGACGGAATTGTCAGCGGACGTCTCAGGCTCGAAGAAGCCTTCCAGGCCAAACTCGCCAACCCAAAAAAGTACATTCTCGGCTGGAATGGGCTGGACTGTGTAGGAAAACTCCGCCCTTCAAAGACAGACGTATCATCATTTAGCCCAGCCCTACGGCAGGCATGGGAAAGGGACTTTGAACCGAGACCGGAGAGACCCCTGATGCTGATTTCAACGTTGGCCGCGTATGTGGGTGATCATTCCACCGTTGATGAGGGCCAATACTTTTCATGTGGCGCCTATACTCCATATCCATACTCGCGCGGCTCTGTTCATATCAAGAGCCGATCCGTTTTCGACGATGCCGAGTTTCATTGTGGGTTTCTCTCTAATCGGCTTGACTTGGAGAAACTAGTTTGGGGGTATAAGCTGCAACGTGATATTGTGCGCCGCATGTCTCATTACAGAGGTGCTCTACAGGCTGGTCATCCTACTTTTCCTTCGGGATCCAAGGCGGGCTACGATGCTGTCGACAAGGAATCAGCCGCTCGGGGAAGCCCGGTTCCAATCACATATTCGAAAGAGGACGATGAAGCTATCGAATCGTTTATCCGGGAACGTGTGCAGACGACCTGGCATAGCCTGGGCACATGCGCTATGAAGCCTCGAGCAGCCAGCGGTGTTGTTGATGCGAATCTAGATGTTTATGGAGTTAGTAAATTGAAGATTGTTGGTAAGTTTTCTCTGCCTTTTTTGAGAGGTGTTTCATATTGACAGTTGGAACTAGATTTGTCGATTTGCCCATCCAATGTATCTGCAAACACATATTCTACCGCTCTCGCAGTTGGGGAGAAGGCGGCCTCGCTCTTAGCAAAGGACTTGAAAATCCCGTACACTGTTGTTGGTTCTTCAGGCAGTTTTACTGTACAGTCTCGTATTTAGCTACATGTATTTTTTATTTTATTTTTCAATGATAGTTGAGCAAGTTAATTTTTTTCCTTGTCTATTCTTGCCGTGTTCAATAATAATTTTCCCTTAATCAATACATCGAGAATTCTTTAATCTCCTAAGGCCTGCTTTACGTAACATCTCTCTGGTAGCGGTATACAATGGGTTGTACTATGTACGTACCTACTACCACTGAGACAATAGCATTCACGCCCACGGAACCTTCCGCGTCATGTTACACAGGTATGAGCGGGGGTGATCACATGATTTGCAATAGCTGACTCCTCACTGGCTGCGCTTGACGATTTCGCCCCACTTACCTGCGGCCGACCCCCGGATAGATCCATTTCTAGCGTGCGGGGTTTATCTAGGCCCACCGCGGAAACCGCGGAATACCCGCTGCGATGTGGCGTACGGAGGTGCGGGTAGGGCGGCTGCACAACGGATGAGATGACGTTTGGCGATACGTACCTTTTTCTCTCTCTTAAAAGACCATGACCTGCATGGAAGAAAAAAAAGAAAGAAAGAAAACAAGTTTTCATTAAGCATTGGGTATTGGTAAAAACCTTGAAAACAAGAACAATGCACGAGGTCCTTGCGTTTGCCGCCTCGGTGGCTCTTTTGATCCTTTACCGCTATTTCAGTTCCACCGATACGCCCAAGATCAAGAACCTCCCTGAAATCCCTGGTGTGCCTGTATTTGGCAATCTTCTTCAATTGGGAAACGCCCATGCGCAGGTTGCCGCAAAATGGGCGAAGAAATATGGTCCGGTGTTCCAGGTTCGGATGGGCAACAAGGCAAGTTCATTTCGTCCCATGTTTTCTTTGTTTCTTTGTTTCTTTGTTTCTTTGTTTCTTTGTTTCTTCTGACGAAAGCTAATTTTGTATGTATAGAGAATTGTATTCGCGAATAGCTTCGAATCGGTCAAGCAGCTGTGGGTGAAAGAGCAATCATCGCTGATTTCGCGCCCGACTTTCCACACCTTCCACAGCGTTGTTTCCAGCTCGCAGGGTTTTACGATTGGTACTTCGCCCTGGGATGAATCATGCAAGCAGCGACGCAAGGCTGCAGCAACGGCGCTGAACAGGCCCGCCACGCAGTCGTACATGCCCATTATCGACTTGGAATCGAATACAAGCATCCGCGAGATGCTGCACGACTCCAAATTCGGGTCCAAGGATATCAACCCGATCCCATATTTCCAGCGCTTTGCGCTCAACACCAGTCTGACGCTAAACTATGGAATTCGAATCGAGGGGAATATCGATGATACCTTGCTCAAGGAAATTGTTGATGTTGAACGGGGTGTCTCGAATTTTAGGAGTACTAGCAATAACTGGCAGGATTATGTCCCGCTTCTTCGTCTCTTCCCCAAGACCAACAATGAAGCTGAAGAGTTCCGCGTGCGTCGCGATAAATACTTGACTCACCTGTTGGATTTGCTCAAGGAAAACATCGCCAAGGGAACTGATAAGCCGTGTATTACCGGAAACATTCTGAAAGATCCAGAGGCCAAGCTCAACGAAGGTATTTTTGTCCACATACCAATTTAGGACAACCAGCTAATCAAAGTTCAGCCGAGATTAAATCTCTGTGTTTGACTATGGTGTCCGCCGGCCTTGACACAGTACCTGGAAACTTGGTCATGGGTCTCGCATACCTATCATCCGAGGATGGTATGCGAATCCAGAAAAAGGCATACGAAGAGATCCAAAAGGTGTATCCAGACAACGACGCCTGGGAAAAATGCCTTATCGAGGAAAAAGTTCCCTACGTCACGGCACTGGTCAAGGAGATCCTCCGTTTCTGGACCGTGATCCCCATCTGTCTTCCACGCAAGAGTATCAAGGACATTCAATACGGGTCGGCTACGATCCCAGCGGGAACAACATTCTTCATGGTTTGTGATCATATCCCAAACATATACGATAATACATACTAACGCAACTCCCGCACAGAACGCCTGGGCAGCAGACTACGACGAAGACCATTTCGAGGATGCCACCAAGTTCATCCCAGAGCGGTACCTAGGCAACTCTGATTCCACAGGCACTCCACACTACGGCTACGGCGCCGGGTCTCGCATGTGCGCAGGCTCTCATCTCGCGAACCGCGAGCTGTACACTGCCTTTGTCCGGCTGATCACAGCCTTCACAATCCACCCGCCCAAGAACGAGGCCGATGCCCCGATCTTGGACGCGATCGAGTGCAATGCCATTCCAACGGCGCTGACGACGGAGCCAAAGCCCTTCAAGGTCGGATTCAAGGTCCGCGATCAGAAACTGCTGGACAAGTGGATTTCTGAGAGCGAGGCTCGCACGAAGGATTTATAAAAAAAAAAAAAAAAAAGGTAGTAACATATATGCCGTACTCTGTAAAGACCCGGACTATGGGTGCTATGTTTGAACGAGAATGATTGCATGTGTAGTGATAGCCAAAAGAGATGTACGTAGTGAATAGAAGAAGGACTCCAAAACTTCTAAGTGGCAATAATTAAATACAGTGATAACGGGGTTACCCCGGTCTGTGGGGTAAAGTAATTCCTCGGGCGGAGCAATGCCGGCTGCAGCATGTATATATAAGGAAGCCGCTCAGGCACTTCAGACGATCGTCGACTAAGTTTACTCAACCTCGATTCTCCCCCTTGCTGTCGCGTGCAGATTCTATTAGGCCTAAGACTGCATACGATATGTATTTATAATGCGACAATGACAGCGACAACGACGATGACTATGACACCGCAGGAACCAGAGAGCAATTGCGCATCTTCGCCCAAAGCTGGCTCGGCATCCAATGGAACTGGCGCCAATAAGCGCAAGCGAGACACTTATACACCTACAGCTTGGTAGGATTTCCAATCATTGTCTCGTCCCCAGCAGAATAACTAATTAGATCTTGGTAGCAACGAGTGCAAGAGGCGGAAAATAAAATGCAATGGCCGGACGCCGTGCGAGAGGTGCAGCCGCCAGCTGCTCGACTGCCGGTACCGATCCACTGCAAATTCGGATGAATCTACGTTAGTACAAGATTTTCCTAAGCACAAGCGCACAAGGTTTTTGTTTCTGACAGGCAGTATAGAAACGTTGACCAGCTTCTGCAAAAAATCAACGCCCTGCAAAGCCAAGTTTCGCTTCTTTCCGATCATGTGGCCACTCAACAGAAATCACCACCACCGCCGCCGCCGGCACCAGCAGTATTCTCTATAAATGAAGAGTCCGCTCCGGTGCCTCTATCTGAAGACGGGCCCAATATACACTCAAACCCATCGCCATCGTTCGAGGGACCAACGACTTCTGCCTTCAAAATCAAGATCGCCAGAGACAGCCTGAAGAAAGAAAGCCTCGTAGACGACTCAGACGACGGCGAAATCACGAGAGAAGCGAGCCCTTCGCCACTACATCATCGGCGCGGTTTCGATTCAGTGATTGATCCCATGTGGACAATTACCCATCAAGAGGCTACTCGATTGCACGGTGTTTATGAGGAAGAGATGGGCATGATGTATCCAATAGTTCCTCGCGAGCAGGTCACAGCCCATATCAACCTTTTGTATTCACGCTCGGGCGATTTATTCGGCGCGAGAATAGAAAGTACAAGTCACCGACATCACGACACCAAGCTGGATCCGGAAGATGTTATTATTCTGAAACTGATTTTTGCCTGTGCTCTCGCGGCAGAAGAAAATGGTCACAGCACACTTGGCATGAAGTTGTTTCATAGCACCAGAGACGTGATCAATGACTGCGTATGGGGTGCGCCAAGTATTAAGAGAATATGTTCTCTTACTCTTGCAGTACGTTAATTCATTGTGGGTTATTTTTGTATTCCTCATTAACAAATAAACAGAGCATCCTCTTCTTCCAGATCGACGAAGAACGCAAGGCATGGAGAACGATTGGCATTGCAATTAGAATGTGTCTGGAAATGGGGCTTCACCAACGCGAGATTCTCGAGCAAAAGGCACTGGCAGATGCTCAGAAAGAGCAAATGGTTCGCCTATTTTGGTCTCTTTATGTTTTGGACAATAGGTGGAGCATTGGGACTGGTTTACCGTCACACTTGGATGCAGATGATATTGATCCGACCCTGCCTCGCCCTGTAAGGTCATTAAAATGATGGACTTTAACCGTCTAGTGCTGATTTCTTGCAGGAAGGATTCCCCTACCTAACGCTGATGATTGAATACAGCCACCTATCCGCCAAGGTGTGGAAGCATATATCTAACCCTTGTTGCAGCGGAAAGAAAAACGAAGTAGAATACCTTCATTGGCAAATATTGCAATGGGCCGAATCTATTCCCGAGTATCTGAAATTGCCCGAGACGCAATTATCAGAGTCCTGGTCCCCGGCTTCCTCTCCAAACCGAGCTGTCCAGCGCCTTCAATGCCTACTTTACCTAAGAACAAACTTGATGCGCATGCTGGTCTATCAACCGGCTCTCCTGAGCGCTTCTGCCATTTCTCAAAGCACAGCCGAGGCCGATATGATGGTTGAAATCGCAAAGGAGACGATTCGATTCATTTTCCGCCTCAACGAGACCTCGAATATCTACCAACTACAGCAGGTCACTTTCAACTACTTTCTTGTTTCTGCGCTTGCCGTCTTGCTCCTCGCTATCGCCCATGCTCCTTCACATTATAGTGCGCAGTGCAAAGAGGAGTTTTACCTCGCATTGGAGCTTGTGAAGAAGTTTTCGGTCAAGTCTTATGTATCTAAACGGTTGTGGAAGTCTATCAAAGGACTTCAACGCTACGCGCCCAAGCCAGGGGGTCGAAGCCAGCAGGAGACAGTCCATGATGCCATGCACCGCCAAGTTGGCACTCCCGAGACCCTTCATGCTCCGGCTTCTCTAGACATGCTACCGGAGGACTTGGACCGCGCCGCCCAAATCGATCCAAGTGGTTCGCAAATGACTCAAGACTTTATGAGTCTATTTGAAATGCCGGAAACGCCGTCATACGCGATTGTGGGCTCGGACTTGCTGGGCAACGAGGAGTGGCGATCGTACCCTGCGGAGCAATCGGGATACGAGGCTTTGCTTTCGTCCACGTTGAATTCATGTTTTGGGCCTTCAATATCTTTGGTTTAGAGTAATTGACATTGGTGACTCACCGTCAGTTTTGTTGGATTGTCGTAATGGCGTAAGGATACTTAAGTAGTCGAGGTATCTCATCCCGAATGCAACAACGATTGCCATGCTATTGATTTTTATAATAACAAATAATACAGCAGTAAATATATATGATTCTATTCGCAAATTGTTTGTTGTGGCATGTTTTGTGTGAATATTCGACAATAACAGATTAGAGCGACAAGGCAACGTGGCCGAGTTGGTTAAGGCGCTGTGTTCAGGTTCATATGTCAAGTTTGTCTTGTCATGCGATACTCCTCGCAGTGAGAAATCGCGCGCGTTCGAATCGCGTCGTTGTCACTTATCTTTAATTTTTTTAATTTTTATTTTTTGTGGGTATGGACAATAAACATGATTACTAATTTACTACGCACGTACTACAAATTAGAGCACTATGACGTTTTTAGCCTAGCTTTGTCCAAGCTAACCCGGAATAGCCTAGCTCAACAACGCCTTTATCACAGCTTAATCGGCGGTGACTCAACATTTATTTTCAGAGTGGATAAAAGGTTCCCTGCCATTGCATTGACTTGTGGTGCTTAAACCTTTCCTTTCTCCCTCCAACAATTACAAAACTACTCAGTTGCTACTGCATCCCTCGCCAAACGCAACGCAATGGCCGCGAGCCTCAACCTCTCCACCGTCCGCACAGGACTCCGCTGTGCCGCTCCCCGAGTAGTGAATGGAGGACGCCTTCAAGCCAGCCAAAACAATAAAAAAGCGCTTGCCCGTCGAACGTATTCATCAGCTACAACCCCGCCAACCTCTCCATTTGCGCCTCGCCATTTTCTTTCCATCGCGGACCTCTCGCCCGCCGAATTCACAGCGCTCGTGCGCAATGCCTCGCAACACAAAAAGACCATCAAGAGCGGCTCCGTGCCACGGAATTTGTTGGGCGCGCTGTCCGGGAAGACGGTGGCTATGATGTTCAGCAAGCGAAGCACGCGAACTCGCATTTCAACGGAAGGTGCGGTGGCGCAGTTGGGTGGGCAGCCGATGTTTTTGGGCAAGGATGATATACAGTTGGGCGTGAACGAGTCGATGTACGATACCTCTGTGGTGATTTCGTCCATGGTTTCGTGCATTGTGGCTCGCGTGAATAGTCATGATGATGTGGCGAGTCTGGCGAAGCATTCCACGGTGCCTGTCATCAACGCGCTGTGTGATTTGTATCATCCGCTTCAGATCATTGCTGATTTCTTGACGATTCACGAGTCCTTTCCCGCGCGTCCGACGGCTGGGTTGAACAGTCTCGGCATGGAAGGGCTCAAGATTGCATGGGTCGGAGACGCGAACAACGTGCTGTTCGACATGGCCATTGCCGCCGCGAAAATGGGCGTCGATCTTGCCGTGGCCACGCCCAAGGGCTACGAGATTCCGCAGACAATGCTTGATATCATCAACCAAGCCGGCGCCGGCGTGTCCTCGCCCGGAAAACTCATTCAGACAAATGTGCCCGAGGAAGCCGTCAAGGACGCGGACATTCTGGTCACTGACACATGGGTGTCCATGGGCCAGGAGGAAGAGACGATCAAACGGATGAAGGCCTTTGAAGGGTTCCAGATCACGTCAGACCTGGCCCAGCGAGGCGGAGCTAAGAAGGACTGGAAGTTTATGCACTGTCTGCCCCGTCATCCGGAAGAAGTCAGCGACGAGGTGTTTTATAGTCGCCGCTCGCTCGTCTTCCCTGAAGCGGAGAATCGGTTGTGGGCTGCTATTTCGGCGCTGGAAGGGTTTGTGGTTAACAAGGGCAAGATCGAGGGTTAATATTTTGTATTTGAGGTTATTTAAAAAAAAGTTGTAATCGAACTAGAAATCCATATTAACACATTCGAGTTATTCCTATTCACACAAGACTTGGCTATATTTACACACGTATTCTCCAGATATAATCTTTCTCCTTACAGACATCAAGTATTCACAACCGTATTCGGCGCAGGCTGCTCAAGCGTGATGAGATAGCGCTGCATCGCCTTGGTCGCCTCGCCATACAAGAAATACGAGGTATGCCCGTTCCCATTGCGCACCAGCATCGTCGCAGTCGGAATCTGATCAAACGCACCATTGGCCCAGACAATCGAAGTCGAGGGGTCATAAAGCGCATTCACCATCATAATCGGCGGCGCGTTTTTGATATTCTCGGCATAAACACGAGGCGCATACTGCACCGGCGCAGGCCAGTGAATACAGTTTGTCAAGATGTTCCACGTCCCCGTTGCTCCCTGGGTATGCGGCGAGATGGTTTTGGCTAGTTGTTCCTTGTACAGCAGCTCCGAGAGGGATTTGGTGTTGTGTGTCCAGTCAAGACAGACCACCGGAACACTGGGGAACAGCGGATCTGTCTCGCTGCTCGCAAGGGGGGTAGCCAGCAAACTAGCATTTCCGTGCAGAGACTGATTGAGCGCTGTGCCCAGTGTACTCCAGCCCTCGGCGCCAAAGGCCGCGTTGTACTCGACAAAGGAAACATAACCCTGCGCGTTGATCCGGATTTCCTCGCCGGTGACATTTGCCCGACAACCAGAGCCGGGGGCTTCGCATGCCGGTGCCGGGATGGGGGTTTTGTTGGCTGTTTCCACCAAGTAATCAAAAATCTGCAGCACATCGCGCTGATACAACGCGCAGGTACTGTTTTTGGTGCACCAGTCTGCGAAATGATGCAGCACAGTCTCGTACGAGCTCGACTCGGCCACAAACGCGGAGATTTCCGACAGCGAATGATCCATATTCCCATCCAGAACCATTGCGCGGATATTATGCGGGTACAGTTCTGCATACGTTGCTCCGAGCTGTGTGCCATACGAGACTCCCAGATAATTCAGCTGCTCGCCTCCAAGCGCAACGCGCAGAGCCTCAAAGTCCTTGGCGACGCTGAAGGTGTCGACATGCTCAAAAACGGGACCGGTCAGGTTGCGACAACTAGCTCCGAGGGCTTCGTTGTATTCCACGAGGTCCTTCCACTCGGATTCGGTCTTGGGGAAGAGTGAGACGCGCTTGTTGTAGAGATCAGGATCGCATCGGATCGGCGTGCTGAGGCCCATGCCTCGTGGATCGGGCCCGATCAGGTCAAAGTGCTCGTTCATTTGTGCGCCAAAGACCGGGTCTCCCTGAGCGGTGGTGGTGATGAAATCAGAAGCAACGCCGCCAGGTCCGCCGGGGTTGAAAAACAGCGGTCCAATGCGGGCAGTTGCATTGGAAGCTTTCAGGCGTTGGAAGCCTATGGTGGTGGTCTGGGAGTCATTGGGTTTGCTCCAGTCGACGGGGACCTCGATAGAGCCGCATTCCAGGCGCGGTGCAGCGGCAGAGCTGCAGTTGGTCCATTTGATGGTATAGTCAGCCTTGGTTGTTGTGAGCAGCAGAGATGAAGCTGCGCCGAGCAGCACTGCTGGCTTCCAATTGTTCCCCATGTCGAGGTTTGCACTCGGCAAATATGTGATGAAATTCCAGATATCCCTTAGACTAACCATGGATCGATCTCATCAGATAAGAGGTCGTCGGGGTATTTATGATTAATATAAGAAATTCCCTGTTTGCTGATCCACAAGTAACATCGGATGATCCTTTCCTTGTTAGGGTACTTTTTGCGCTCTCCAACTTCCAACCAACGCGCAGGGGAGCGGACTGTTGGTGGATTTAGTGGCCGGGTGTGAGATTCCTTATTCTTTAATAATATTAAATGTGAAGGAAGCTTGTTGGGTGTGGGATACTTTCGGGTATTAACATGGATCTAGTCACCAGGTATAAATCCTGAAAGCTAATCTGCATAAAGCTTTGGATATAAAAATGCTTGATCGAGCATAAAAAATATAGATGCCTAGTAACATGGATTTAGTGATCCTTGAATCCTTGATGTTAACATAAAAGTTACGTATGAGAATACTTGATCGGGTGTGAAACTAAGTTTCATGGGCGATTGGTGTAGTGGTACGTTCACATGAAACATCTCAATTCAGCAACAACTTCTAACATTATCCCAATAGGTATGACGCATCTTTAGCATAGATGATGTCTAGCATATAGACTTGACTTTTGGGATTGGTGGCCGGGGAGAAGGCCGCTATGGAGTGGATCCGATCCCAGTGGGAATGTTCAATGGTGTTAGATACTTGTATGTAAAGATAGGATGAATTAATGTCAATTGACATTTCAATGTTGTATTTTATTTACCAAAGTTCTTGTGGTGTTTTCGTACTTGTTACATCAGTTGATGTGTGCGGTTATCTCAACGCCCTTCGTAACCGCCGTTGGATATATAATCACAGTAGAAGGAGACGCCAGGTACCAATTGACGCAACTAACGCTTGGATGTCTACTAACCAGACGTATGCATATTATTATCAAATACTCCACCCAAACCAACTAATCATCCAAAGCTAAACCCCACACTGCACTCGTGTCAACATTGCACGTAAGCCCGGATTTCCCGAACAACCTCAAATCCCCATATCCGGCTTCTTCTCGTATGAAACACACTCAAACAACTACTAGATAACATATTTCATACTAATTCGTCTATTCCGGACGATAGCAAGGAAGTTTTCCGTCAACTGTCATATGATGCAAACAAGGGGGGAGACCGTGTTCAGCTAGTTTAGCGATGCTCGGGATATCCGACATGTCAGAGCATAAACCCCCCCAGTCGGCGTATTTAAGTATATTTAAACAGCATCAAGCCACCTTGGAACCTGTTTCACTACCAGCCCAAAAGCTCATTCGGTCACAATATGGGGTTCGCCGAGCAGAGAATCGCCGTCATCGGCGGCGGCCTCGGCGGCATGTCCTTCATGAACGCCGCGCTGCACGTCGGACTCACAAACGTGCAGTTATACGAAAGAGCGTCTGACTTTAGAGAAGTCGGCGCCGGGATCAATATTACGCGAAACGCGAACAGCATTCTAGACTCGTATGGCCTGAAAGGGGCCATGATGCAGAAATGCTCGCGGGATCTGCCAAATTATATGGAGTATCATCATTACAAAACAGAAGAGTATCTGGGTCATGTCGAGGACTCGGACGAGCCCAAGGCGAGGTTACTCCATCGAGCACATTTGCTTGATACGCTGAGGGAGCGGGTTCCGAAAGACAGGCTTCATTTGAACAAGCATCTGATCGCGGTTACAAAGGCGGATGATGGCAAGACGTATCGGCTGCAGTTCCAAGACGGGTCTGAGATCGAGGCAGATATCGTGGTGGGATGTGATGGCATCAAGTCAGTCGTCAGCCAGTATCTCGGGATCACCGATGAACCAGAGTATTCGGGCCAGATGGTCTACCGCGGGTTTGTCGAGTATGACAAGCACCTACCACCCTCCACAGAACGGCTGCTGCGGCGAACAACCAACTTTCGGGGTCCTCAGCGGCATATTTTGATTCTACCTATTGGCAACGACGAGACAAAGACCGCCAAGGCCGCGGTCATTGGGTTCATGAGCGAGAGTCTGGACTCGTGGACTTCGGAGAACTGGATGGCTCGGTCTGATATCGACGACCTGCAGGAACATGTCAAGGATTGGTGTCCTGCAGTGCAGGATATCATTGCCGGACTCCGTAGAGAGTCGCCGGATGGTAAGATGATGAAACAGGCGCTGTATTCTCGCAAACCAGCAGATAAATGGTACGAGTTGAGCGGAGAGAGCAATGCCTCGGGAATCATTCTCCTCGGTGACGCTGTCCACTCTACGCTGCCTCACCAAGGTATTAATGTTTAGTCAATATCCCAATTGATGGCGTTACTAATAACGACTTGTTAGGTCAAGGATCCTGCATGGCCATCGAGTCCGGCCTGGCGCTCGCCACAATTCTCAGATACTGGAAGAGCGAAGACCTAGGGGCAGCGTTTGCATTCTACCGCGACCTGCGCAAGCCGCGGACAGATCGTATCACGCAGACCAGCTACGAAGTTGGCAAGCTGGCCAGCTCGCAGGAGCCGGATTCGTTCGACGACAAATTCAACCCATCGGCGATGCTGGAGCGTATGCGGTGGATTATGGACTATGACGTGCTGGACGATATATGGGCGCGCAACAGCTCTACTCAGCAGATGGAGAGGCCGCAGACATTGAATTTATACAATGGTATCAAAAATGTTGTTGTGAGATGTTGCGCATTCGTCAGGCAGTGCATATACGGGTAGACAGTAGAGCATGTGACAGCCGTGATTTGTGTCAGAATAAGAATTCAGCAATTGACCTGTAAACAAATAAACTTTCCACTTGAAGATCAATAAAAAGCAAATAAATATTTAATGATTATGTTCAATTGATGAAATAATCGATTATAACCAGTGGTGAAGGATTAGCCGACCTCCGCAGTTCGACTGACATGTGATCGTCACTGACCAACTCCCGCCTCGCTCCGTCAGTTTCTCTCGCCCCGTCTTGATTCTGGTCGGACAGAGCTCAGAAGCCTACAAGGGTACAATGGATGTGAGTGTTTTTTTATTGAACTAGGTCTTACAGCGAGAGAGCCAACTAAGCTGAACTAACAACGCCAACAGTCCCTCCGGACATCGTCCCACAGTCCCTTTCGGTCGCGACGCTCGCATCCGGCTCTCAACCACCTCTCGCTGGCACCGCTGACCCCTCGCTTTCCAATCGACGATGTACCAGAACTCGACGACTACTTCTCTGGCAGCCACGCGCCGGCCACCTCGTACCTCTCGCGGAGCTCGTCAGTGCCGAGCACGCCGCCCATCCTGTCGCATTCACGGAGCGGCTCACGGGCCAGCTCTCGCACACGACACCACAAACGCAGCAAAAGCACAACGCACGTCTTTTTGAGCGATACAGACCTGAGCAGTTTGGGCGCTGACCAGCAGGCACTACGGAAATCGACGAGTGGAAGAAAGACAGGCTCACGCACGCCGGATCCGCGGAGCAGTAATAACAATCGCCCAGACTCGGAATGGCTGTTTCGAGCAGGCCTGGCTCTGGCTTCGTCGACAAGGGAGGAGAAAGGGCAGAGCTGGCTGGTGAAACGAGAGAGCTCAACGAGTCTGGTCATTGCTGAGCCCGAGGCGGCCACCGAGCTGCGGTCTCCCCACCGGCATGGACGAAGCACTCATCGATCGAGGTCTGGCTACTCCACCGGCTACTCGACCCCGGCGGCGCATTCTCGGCAAGCATCGCGCGGCGGTGGTCGACGGACTGAGTTGTCCATGACAGCGATTGACTCACGGTATTCTCGCAAGTCTAGTATTGATAGTTCGTACCCGCTAGTCCCGGATTTTGTGGATGAACGGATCCGCGCTGAGATGGCGGCGTCGATGCATTCCAACGAGACGGGCGATGACGATCTGTCCATATCGTCGTCTGACTCTGACAGCGAATCCGATGACGAAATCGACGAGAAAGAGTTCCAACGTCTGACACGAGAACGCGGCTTCGGTCTTGGGACCTGGGTGGACCAGTTTGTCGGCTGGACACTGTTTGGTGTCGAGGAGGATGACCCTACTACTAGTTCGCTGCCAGGGCCGGATGCCGAGCGAACAGTCACCTTTGCCCCATCTGCGCCGAATGATGAGGCCGAAGATGAAGAAGCAGGCCCCACGGCAGACGAGGACGAGTTTTTTGTGAGCGCGATGGAAAAGCCCGGGGAGACGGCGGGCGGGTGGGCCGATGCCAGCTGGTTTCTTCGCCTTGCTACCAAGGCGATTGTATAGGTTGGAAGGATGGAAGATTTGATATTACGGAGTACATAACGGTTACTAGTTTCAGACGTTGTTATGCAAGTTAGCGCTGCCATGTATGCATGTTGTGATGCATTGGAGATAGCTGGTTCATGTTAGTAGAAGTTAGGGCAGTGCAATGAGTAATTGCCCGATTAGGCATTTTCCTGCACATAGCCAGTAGTAAGTATACGATTCAATTACAACGAACCATTATTAATTTATTTAATAAGATTAATATTGCCGGCATAAAACATAAAACATCAAAGATCAAAGATTAAAGAATAAAGATATTAAATATTGACAGTGAAAAAGCGAAATCTCAAAATTGAGTTTGCGGCCCCGTTGCAAGAGGCCAGAGCGCAGAGCTTGGTGCCGCTTATAAATGGTTTATAAGGTGGTAATATTAAATATTATACGTAGTAGTAATAGAAGCAGTACTATGTGTCAGTATAGGATGATCACTGCCCTAACCCCCGGCTGCAGTAATTGGATGCTGGTCCGAAGCGGAAGTGGTCATCCTGGCATCAACTAATACTACGTATGGGGAGCCAATAGCAGACTGCTTGCCTAATACTATGTTGGTATGTAGTCAGTGACTCAGTGTCAACTTGTCAAGATGACAAGATGACCAGAGATCCCCAGCTTTCCCGCCGAACAGCCCCATGGAGAGAGAATATAGAAAATGAAATAAGGCCGGCCCGTCGTAGCACGTACTACTACTAAATAATTAATAGTGGGTGCTGTGACGTTTCATCACCGTATCTCTGGCTACGCTATTTTCTTATTCATCTTTTGGAGTCGAACATAGAGTTCAGCATGAATTAGGATGAAAACCAGTTAATATGTATACTCGCACTGGGGTAAGTGTCTGACTCCAATATATTAATTAATATACGAACAGCACTAGCCCAGACCGCACAACAGGATGTCGATAATAATAGCAACACTATTATACAAGTCTTAAGGTATTAAAGAATAATTTGTCAAACGGCGAGTGCCCAAAAATGCGAACGGCGACACGCAGCCAATGCGGGCGCGCACAGTCTGGGCCGCTTCTGCGCCATCTTTTCTTCCTATGCTAATCATGCCCGTTGACGCCGCTAGAAGCATCCATTGCAGGGCTCTGAGTCTGTGCAGCCTGTGGGCACTTTCGTTTTTTTTTTTTTTATCTGCCCGAGACTGAGGGCAAGGGGACAAAACTTAACCAAGAGAAGCGAGTAAAAAGACTAAAAATTTAGTCTTCTTTAGCAACGATCTTTACCCAGTGGGGCGGATTCTTCCAGATGCTCCAGCGAACATCGACTCCAAAACTCGCCAACTTCTATTAATACTACATATTACTATTATGATTTCGAGTGGACTAACTCGTTATTCCTAGCCGTTTCTTGGCTTTTTTTTCTCATCAAGCACGACAGGAACTGACCGGTGCTGGACTTGGAACTGATCGAACGATCCGCCCCGGCCGATTCTCACCTCATCGTCCTTTCTCCTCTCCTCTGCATCAAGATCGCAAACTGCTGCAGGCTGCAGTCGCCTGACCTGGCTAGGCCCTATCTGCTTTGTTTGCTGTTGCTGCATGTTGGCGTTGGACGATCCAACCGTGCCCTAATCGGGGATTACCTCGGTCTGAATCGGTCGTCCAGACATCGCCAGGACCGTACGAAGTACGAAAGTGATATCCATCATTCCAAATATTAAATCTTCCTGGCTTTTACCGAATTAGGACTCTCCTAATTACTGCCATGCAACATTAATATTAATCGCTACCACTCTCCTACTACAGCAACCATGTCGATGGAAGGCATCACCTTTGACGACGACCAAATCATGCCTGCCAACCCGCAGCCCTCGAACAGCCACCATGGGAACATCGAAGCCGATGTAAGTGGTTTTATTTTCTTTCAAAAGTATAAAGAACCCATGCTGATGCTATTCATAGGACAACACCGACTCGGATTCGGCCTTTCAAGGCTCGTAAGTTTTTGTCTTCTCTTTTTTTCTAACCGAGCATTTCTAACTCGCCGCAGAATTGGTGATGAAAGTTATACTTCATCTATATCAGACAGCGTGAGGAATTACAAGTGCGTTGCCTAAATAAACCTGCCGCCAAATTTACCCCTACTGACCCCTTTGATAGATACGAAGTACAAAACCTTGTTCTTGGTTTTTGCCATGACATATCTAATTTCTATAGAATGGCCGGAGATACCACGCTTTCAAAGAAGGAGCGCATTTATTGGTACTACTACTACCTACATACCCATTATTTTTATGAAAAAAATGCTAATAACTCGCAAACCAGCCCAACGACGACTACGAGCAGGCCCGCATGGACCTCGCCCATCACATCTACCTCATGCTCACCGGCGGAAAACTGTCCATGGCGCCGATTCAGAATCCGCAGCGAGTGCTCGATCTGGGTACCGGAACAGGTCAGTACCAGCCACCCACCCACACATTTCATATACTGGACAAGACTGATATATGCTGGCAAAATAGGAATCTGGGCAATTGATTTTGCAGAGTATGCCCTTGTGATACATTTTTTTGTGTGGAAGAGACTGACCTTTTCTAGCGAGCATCCAGATGCATTTGTATTAGGTAGGTACAAACACTGACCACATGCTGCAACCTTGCTAACAAATACCCAGGAAACGACCTAAGCCCCATCCAACCCTCATGGTATAACCCTCCCCCTTAAAAAAAAAAAAACAAACAAACCTGACAGTAATAGGGTCCCCCCAAACGTCCAATTCGAAGTCGACGACTACGAAAGCGAATGGTCCTACTCACAAAAATTCGACTACATCCACGGGCGCGAGATGGAAGGCATGGTGCAGGATTTTGATCGCCTGTTCGCGCAATCCTTCAAACACTTGAACCCCGGCGGCTGGGCCGAGTTCCAGTCCATCGAGCTGAATTGCTTTTGTGACGATGACTCCCGCCAAAAAGCGACGGCGTGGGTGACGTGGTCTGAGAATCTGCACAAGGCGGCGCGCACGTTTGGAAAGAATATGCGTACGCTGAGGACTTGGCCGGACAGGCTGAAGGCCGCGGGGTTTCAGAATGTGCAGACCATAGCGATTCCAG